>CM071865.1:48999016-49019681 GCA_036759665.1 Gynandropsis gynandra | reverse complement strand
ATAAAATCGTGTTAAATTTAGGTGGAAATCGGATGAAATTTGATGAAATCGGGTTAATTTGGGTGAAATTGGGTTAAAATTGGGTAAAACCGGGTTAAAATTGAGTGAAATTGGGTTTAAAAATTGTCGAAATCGGGTTAAAAATCGGTTATAATACGGGTCAAAATTGGGTATTTGTTTTGGGTCAAAATCGGGTCAAAACCGGATCGGTTAACACCAATATACTGTTTATATAACGGAGGGAGAATTTGCTGAATTGATATAGTTGAGGTGGGAATCGGATGAATGTTGTAAGATGAGGGGGAATCTGAGTAAAGCATGATAGTTGAAGGGAGAATTGCTTTTTTCCCTTAAATATATTAAATTATAAAACTTGCATTCAATGGTAAAACAAAAGCCTAAAATTCAACCCAAAGTTGCCGTTTGGTGAAAAGTGGCGCAATTCACGTGGCTGAAATATTATATATACTTTGAAGGGAGAATTGCTTTTTTCCCTTAATTATATTTAAATTATAAACTTGCATTCAATGGTAAAACAAAAGCCTAAAATTCAACCCAAAGTTGCCGTTTGGTGAAAAGTGGCGCAATTCACGTGGCTGAAATATTATATATATATATATATATATATAATAATTTTAAAACGTGTAAACCTAATCATGAATGCCTCCGATTATTTAATTTCAAAATAATAATTTCGCATAAAAAAGATTTTATTATAGACAAAGTAAGATTTATTATATAGAATAAAATAAATTAATTTAATTAATAAGTGAAAGATATAAAATATTTTTATAATCGGAAATTTAGTAGTAATCTTAAAAGAAAATACATAATATTGATAAAAAATTTGATTAGAAAAATGAGACATAATAAGATAAATTTCTTTTTAAAATACAGAATAAAATTTTCTATCGGAATTTATATACATTGATGTGGTAAACGACACACGTGAAAACGATACAATGGATGACGAAAACGTACTTGGGATAGAGTTGGTGCGCAAAATGCATTGTACATTTGATCCCATTCGATTTTCAGCCCCACATTTTTTTTCACCCAAAATGAAATAATCAAAATTCATTAATACATGGATATATTTATTAGATTGTGGTACGTTTGTTTTGTTTAATATCGGTTATAACATAAACCATGAAATATTTAATATTGGCAAATCCTAAAGTTTTTAGTTAATTTTAGAGATTAGTGAATACAAATTCATATTTAATATAATATTAAAATTTGATTCGTCCTAATTTGAATATATTAATGTTGAATCTTTTAATATGATATATATTACATAATTGAATCTGTACACTATAAAAAATGAACTATTGATTCTTAAATATAATATTTAACAATTCTAAATGTTTAAATTAATTTTTAAAATTAATTAAAATCTAAATTCGTATTTCAATATTTTTTTGTTATATTAATTGTACATGAAAATACAATTTTATCCCTTAAAATCATATTTTAATCTTTTCTTCTCATTTTTTTTACTTTATTTAATTGGATCCTTTGAATTTGGTCTTAATTTTATTTCTCCCAAAATATTACTCCCAAAATATTAGATTTATTTTATATTTTTTTTGTTAACTAACCATTGAATATTTCATTTATTTTTCCAAATTCTAGAAACAAAATTATAGAAATCCAATTTATTTATCTTTCCACACGTGACAAAAGACAAAAAAGAATTCTTAGCTATAGAATTTCAAATTAGATGGAAATAGATCAAAGTACTTTTTTTTGTCAAATAGAACCAACATTAAATAGATATTTACTGAATTTTAGGTAAATTTCATATTGGGAGAAGGAAAATTAGACGATTGATGTTAAATCAATTTAAAATTGTCAATTTGCATTATCATATCACATCTGATCCATATTGAGTTTGGTCGATATTTCTTGGATTCTCTTGTGAACCGATCATATTTAACCATCATTACAAGCGATGCATCCAAAACATCACGAAATCTCTTTTTAAGTGGATACACCAATTCATTGATCTATCACTTTCATCTTGAAAAGAAATTGTCACTCAGGAAAATATCCTCAAAGGGATTGCCTAATATAGGAATATAAAAGAATTCTATTCCCGAATTAAAAAATGGAAAATTTATTGATTACAATATGAATCTTAGTTCAAAGAAAATTAAAAAAAAGATACATTGTTTTGTCGCATTTGAATAATCTTAAATTTTAGAGTTAGGTTTCGATTTTAGTTAAATTCAAATATATATTTGACATACTATGAAAGTATAATTCATTTCAATTTGGATATTAGATCCATGATTGCAATATCCATATTGCATGTTATGATAAATTGTCCCACATCGGCTAGGATATGAATTATGGATTCCAATATATGATATTGGACAATCCTAAATTCTTGAACTATCTTTTAGGATTAGTTAGGCCAAATCCCATATTTGACACGATATCAGAGTCATGTTTGTCCTGAGTTGAGTATACCGATGTTGGACTCCCGATTACGATGTCCATGCTTAGGACCGAGCCTGAACATGAGAGGGACTGTTATGATAAGTTATCTTACATCAGCTAGGATTTGAACTTTGGATTCATATATATATGGTATTGGGTAACCTTAAGCTCTTGAGTTAGCTTTTGGGATTAGTTATGCCCAACCCATATTTGATATGGTATCAGAGCCAGATTCGTCCCGTTTTAAAAATACCAATATTGGATCCCAATTATGATGTTCACGCTCTAGAACCGAGTCTGGATGTGAGGGAGAGTGTTATGATAAGTTGTCCCACTTCGGCTAGAACATGATGAACTCCTATATATGGTATTGGACAATCCTAACTCTTGAACTATCTATTGGGATTAGTTAGGCTCAAACCCATATTTGACATGACTCTGATACCATGATATGATTTGAAGGAAGAATTGAGGTTTGTAATATAATTCACTTCTTTGTCTTACAACAACATATCAACGACACTTATATACAAGAATAAGATTGGGAAAAAGGAAAACTAGTGGTGGATGAGAATCTGAAAAGGGATCCAAAAAATCTAGTTGGATGGAGAAAAGTCTGGAGGCATTATAGGGAAACCTGTGATTTCCCGTGGATAAGAATCTGGAAAGGGATCCAAAAAATCTGGTTCAGTGGAGGAAAGTCTGGAGGCATTTTAGGGAATCTCCAATTTCCCGTAACATCCCCCTCAAGTTGGTACGTGTAGAAAATAAAGGCCTAATTTTCCAATAAAACGTCAAATCCATGTCGTATGGATGTTGTAGTGAAGATGAGTGCTATTTGTAGTCTGGGACTCTGGCCGTCAAAACAAAAAAAAAAGAAAAAAAATAAACACCTTATCGTGTCGTTGTCTTGATTCGGTAGTCTGTCGATGGTCGAATAGATTTTTCGAGGTCGGTACGCTAAAAGGCATCGGAGTCAGAATGCCAAAAGACGTCATAATCGGAACGCCAAAGGGTGTCTGGGTCGAAACGCCAACAAAAGGCGTATGGGTCGGAACGCCAAAAGATGGCATCTGGGTCAGAACACCAAAAAAAGACGTCATGGTCGAAACATCGAAGGGTGTCATATTCAGAACACTAAAAGGCGTCATGGTCGAAACGTGAAAGACGTCATAGTCAGAACGTCGAAAGGCATCAAGTTTGGAACACCATAAGGCATCATGGTCAGAATACCAATAAAGGACGCAAGGTCGTATAGGGAAACCGTACGGAGAGGAAGGAGGAAGAGAGAAAACCACAGAGAACAGGATCGAAGAGATCAATTTTCGTCAGCCGAGAAGATAATAGAAGAAGAATCAATTTTTGAGAGGAAACAGAGGAAGTATATTTGATGGCAGAATCGGTGAAAAAAAAATAAACCGTGAACCGAAGAAATAGAACGGTTGAAGAAGAAGAATGGGTCAAGAAAGAGGAAGAAGAATCGACAGCGAATCTGGCGTGAAAAAGAAGAAAGATCGAGTGTGAGAATGTGGTCGAGAAGAAAGAAGAAGAATAATTTGGGAGAGAAATCTGGTGACATAGAAGAAGAATCTGGGATAAGAAGAAGGAGACTGACGCAAAAGAAGAACCAAGGAGGTGAAAAAAAGAAGAATGAGATAAAAAGAATCGGTCGAGAAGAAAGATTTTTTAGGTTAGAAGCTCTGATACCATGATAAATATGAGTTTGGGTCTAACTAATCCCAAAAACTAGCTCAAGAGATTAGGTTTGTCCAATACCATATATAGGAGTCTAAAGTTCATGTCATAGCTAAAGTGAGACAACTTATCATAACACTACATGATCAAACTTGATGTGAGAATGATTGTTATGTTATGTTGTCACATATTAGTTCAAACATGAACAATAGTTTTCTATATACAGTATTGAATAATTCTTAAAATTAATTTTGAAATTTATTTAGATCTAAACCCATATTGAATAATAGATGAGTATGAACTATTTTGTTGGGTGATAATATGATATTAAATTAGATTTATTTTTTTCTCAATTGAAAATGATTTTCTTCTAGGTATTTGTTTTTTTGTCTTGGAAACAAAGCTTTGGTCTTCTTATGGTGTTTTGTAACAAAACTTACATAAAAGTTTAAACGAATTCAATTTATTTTATTAATCGCATAGGACAATATTATATGAGGATGAAATTCGAGTAAACAAGAAAACATAATCTATAAAAATGGTAAGTATAGACGTAAATAAACTAAATATTGAAAAGAATATTCAAGAAAGATATGCATAAGCAATCAAAGGATATTTTCCTTCAATGTTTTGTCACATGGAAAAACCCCAAAATTTCGATTTGGAAGAACTACAAATATGAGTTTATTTATGATTTTCTGATCAATTTTACGGTTAATCAGATCAATTATATGTTTTTCATATAATTGTAATTTTAGGGTTTGAGAAAATAATCGATTTTTAATGGATAATTCACGAAAAATATAAATTAAAAAATAAAATATTTCAAAAACAATTATTAAACCCAGTTTTGAAATTTCAATCGTACAAAACATAAAATCAAAACATAAAATCGAAATAAAATAAAACTAAAACTTAATTTCTAATGTGTAAAAGTATCAATTTTTTGTCATCACGAATTTCAACACAGTTCGAAGGTTTAAAATAATAGAATATTAAATAACTTTCAAGTTTTATCCTAATTCAAAGTATCAAACTTATATATTATTAATTAGATTCAAAACAATATATAAAATATTCTATTTCTAATGTTTTGTTTTTATTGTTTAAATTGGGAAACAATTTTTTTATCCATTATGTGGGCGGAATTAAGTGAAATATCTGATTTTGTATTTTACATGTCCATAATTATGTTATATATATTAACAATAGTTCAATATATATGATAACTGTAACACTCATCCCAAAATAATCTCGGAATTAGGAATGTCCACCATCACTTCCAAGGGGTGGCCACACGTGTCATCGCTCAAACACAATTACATAATAAAATAAATATTTTTATTTCTAATTGAAAATTGTTTGAACCATATATGGAAGAAAATATATAAATCATAATTAAAATAAATATACGAAATATATAATAAAGTTTATCGAGAACTTATACACGTCTTTTCTTTCAGTCCTTTGTAATCTTTGATACTGTTGCTCAAACTCTTTGATCTTTTTTTTTTCGCTATAACTTACCCATCCACGACAGTCCACAAAGGGATGAGTACGGAGACGTACTCGATAAGATCAATACATGCACACACTTTGTGCAACATATTCTCCTGCTCTCGAATGCATAATATAAAATAAGCATTCATCGCACTACAAACACATAAATAACTCTACCAACCCGACTGAGTATCCTAAGTATAAGACTAGTACCACACCAGATCATAACTCACAGAGTTCACACGACTCTAGCTCGGGCATATGCTTGGAAAGTCCAAAGGACCCCAACACACTGAATATCTCGCAAGATCACAACATACCACTACCATCAGTATAATACAATGCTCTATCGCTCGAAAGGTTATCATAACCCCAACACAGTATGATGTTGGCAGATCCACTGATCTGACTAAATACAGTGTTCTATCGCTCGAAAAGTTAACACAATGCTAAGTCGCTGGCAGATCCACTGATTTGACTAATTACAGCTAGCGCTTCGTCGTTCGAAAGATTACCACAACCCCAAACAATACGATGCCGACCCTAATCCAAGTGACGCAATACTAATGTCGTCGATTCGATACTCCTCATGTGACAACTCTCACCGACACGTTCACACACGTCTTTTTCCGAAGGTTGGAGTGTGAAATCACCCGATCTAACACATGAGACAATATGTTCACTCGTTGTTATTACTGAATCCAGAATATCTATATTCTATGAACTCGACACTTGACCAAATGTCAATTTTTCAGATCATCTCTAACCACTTTAGATTTTATTTGGTACCATAAATTGTGATACACCTCAATTTAAAAAAACATATATATTCGTAAATAGTTACTTATATAATATGAATATCAAACCATTTCAAAATATTTGTATTCATATTTATATCAACCAAATATTTGATTTTATTGTTCTTATTTTATCCAAAAAAATGGATATAAAAATGTTATATATTTTTCAAATATCAACTTAAAAATTGTTATATTTAAACCCAAGAAATTATGGGTGAACCAAAAGATGGAAGCGAATGGGCCGACACAAGAGACGAGAGCGAACGGGCGGATGGGAGGACGACGTTAGCGATGGATGGACGACGGACGATGAGTATTCGCATAGGAGAAAGACAGAAGAAGAGAAGGAAAAGAGCGAGGGAGATCAGAAAAGGGGAGAGAGAACATACAAGTGAAATGGTGGGGTGGAAAAATGTATTTTAGGTTTAGTTAATGTTTTCTTTTTCTTATTTATAATTTGATTTTGATTATTATAAATTTATTATGTATTTATATTTTGAGTAAAATTATTAAATTAAAATTTTTATTATTTATAATTTGAGCTTCTAAAATTAATTTTGTTAAAAATTTATTTATATATTAAATAAATTATTTATTTAATATTTACGGGTACAAATAAGTCGGATAATTGATATTAATATTTGTATTTGTCGAATATATAATTTTCTATTATTTGTATTTGATCTCTCAGATATTTGAATTTTTGTTTCGAATACGGATTGAATACAAATCAGATACGAATATTTGGAATATTTTTTTCGGTTCAGATGTAAATCGAATAGGAATATTTTAAATATTTTGACCATTTCATTTTATTAGAATAAATGAATCACAATGTACAAGAAATTATTTCATTTCATTCTAATAGACATCCATTATTATATGTATTTGTTTTTGTAAAATTGGAAATTGAAGAATTTTTAACCATAGTTGAGCCGGAAAATGTCGTTCTGGACGAAGAAGCTCCCTTGTGGAGTTGGAATCAAGTGAAACATCTGAAAAAAAAAATAAATAAACAAATTACATGTCCATATATCTTAAATATATTAACACTGGTCCAAATATTTTTTTTCGGACTTGAAAAAAAACATATAAAAATCCTTTTCCATGGATAAGAACCAATCCATATAGTTTACTTGTATATTTTCTAATCTTGAATTTTTCAACTTTGGATCCAATTAGATTACACATATAATATAATAAAATTGATGAATTGTAATAACCTGACTGAACCTAAGAGGATGTTCCTCCCCTTGCAACTGAAGGCTGCCACTGACGAAGACAACAATACCGTCGAGAGTCGAAGACTGACAATCAACGGTAGAGATCAAATGTCGGGTTTGATCAAACGGTAATTGAATAAGCTTTTTTGAGATCTCTTCCACGCCTTTGATCTTTTGTCCTTCGAACGTTAACATAGAAGTTTGGTCATAAAGGGAAGAAAGTTTAGACCTGTCGGTATCGAAAAGATTGTAATAATGATCCACAAAGGCTTTTCCGACTTCTTCCGCTATCTTAATTGTTTCCATTCTCTTTCGAATCGAATTTTTGAAACGGAACAATTCGAGTTTCTTCAAATATGAAACTATAAGAAGGATATATAAACAAGGTAGGGTTTGTGGAATAACTTGTGGGGGAGGAAAATATGCTTAATTTGTACGCAAAGTTAGATGAAAAAATAAATAATATTAAGTGGGCTTATGGAAGTTTTTTTTTTTATATATTCCAAACTATTTTCACCCTTCTTTTGCCCTTTGTATGTTTTTACTTTTTTACTTTGTTGGGTTTTTACTCCTCCTTCACTTGTATTTACCACATTCGAAACAACAAAATTTTTATCAATCAACGGTCTAATTTGATCGTTACTATAGTTTCATCATCTTTTATCAATCAACGGTCTAATTTGATCGTTATTATAGTTTTATCATCTTCATTCAAATCATACTATTCATCATGGAATCTATCCTTATAAAGACCAAATCCTTGTTCCATCAAATATGTTTAGATAAAATATTCGAAAAATTCGATTTGATCCAAAATCCATTCCACCCCGAGAAAAAAATAATTGGGGTAATAAAACTATAAAACCTAATAGTTCAAATTTATATCCTTTTCTTTTTTATAAAAATAGTATCAGCGAATACCCAAATATATAATTACAAAATTATCTTTAATTGTTTATGATAATTACAAATAATTGTCATTTTTTAACATGTCATAAATAAACTTGAACATTCAAAAAATCCGTTGGACAAATGGATTCACATCTTTTACAATCAACACAATCTTTTGTTTTCGGAGCGGAAGCAATTTGTTTAGCTTTACATCTATCCCAAAATATCATTTCTAATACGTCTGTAGGACATGCTCGGACACATTGAATACACCCTATACAAATATCATAAATTTTTATTGAATGTGACATAGGATTTATAGTTTTTTTAGTGTCATAAATTTTCAATCTAGTAAATTTCTAACTGAATGGTATATTAAAATACTAATGAATCAATGATTTCCTTTACCAGATTTTTTCTAATGAATTATGACTCAATTAATAAAAATCCTTTGATTTTTTAGATTTTCACAAATATGATCTAGTAGGTTACAACTTATTATACATAATTTTTTGAAATCTATCATTTTTTTAATGTATGCTACTTATTTAATAAGGTCGATTGGTTGATGCGGGTTGACTTTTTGTTACGATAAATTGACGAGACTATAGCTAATCTAATAGCTGCTTCAGTGGCTACAATTGCTATAATAAAAATGCAGAAAATATCTCCTTTTAGTTGGGAATTATAAAAAAATCAGAAAATGTTACGAAATTCGTATTAACCGCATTGAGTATAAGCTGAAGACACATAAGAGCCCTAACCATATTTCAACTCGTGATCAATCCCTAAAGACCTATAGCAAATAAATAGACACTCAAAACAAGTACATGTTTGAGTATCATTCATCAACTCCTTATCAATTTTGATCCATTTCAATATGAACAATAATTAGATTAGAATAGACACAGATTGGACATCGGAAAATTATAGGGTATTTATATTTGAATCCAAACTCAAACGAATATACGCTATTAGTATTAGAATCTTTGTCGGGTTATAGGGTTATTACGGGTACCAAACCAATTTTTCGGGTCTCCAAAAATCCAAAACCTATGTGACATGGTTTCAAATTCAAATGCAAAATTTAGTATCAATTCAGTTATGGTTTCAGAAACCCTATGATTTCCGGATAAACGGAAGAATAATGCATGTTTTAGAAGACTACCTATTGGGTTAGTGCCTAACACAACCAATCGGAAATGAACATACAAACCTTTTACGGTTTGAATGTTCAAATCCTCCGTGATAAAGACTGAGAAATACACTTACAAACGTATTTCTCAGTCTTATAAAGCCATGTAGAGTTTTTTCTTTTCTCATAAATGGGTTACACAAAATTTCTAGTTCTCAGAATTTGCACAACTTCACAAGCTTTCCCAATGATATTCATAGCTAATCCACTAAATGTAGACAACATTAACATTAGTTCAACTGATGGGTGGGCAATCCGAGTCATCTGGACGGACCCGAACTGGATCGACTCGAAAAAACCGAATCATTTGGAATATGGGTTACCCTAAAAATCCATATGGGTTCAAATTTCAGAACCCGTTCAAATTCGGGTCCGTCCGGTTCGGATAAAACCCGAGGGACTCGAACAACCCAATTTAAAAAATAAAATAAAAAAATATAATTTAAAATTTTAACAAAATATATAAACACTAAAAAATACTGGTATATTTTTTATATATATTTTTTTATATTATATTTGATACTTTTATTTTTGTTTTATATTAAAAAACGAATTATCCAAAGAATTTGAACCTAAATAACCCAAATTTGTATAATACTGAAAAAACCCGAAGCCGAACAACCCAAATAACCCAAACTACCCAGAGAACTCAAATATCCAAATGTAATTTGGTTTATTTCGGGGCCAATGCTTTTGAACCCGAACAACCCGAACCCGAACCGAAAACATTCGGATACAATTCGGGTCAATTTGTTCAAAAACCAAACCAACCCGAAACCCGAGGAACCCGAACCAAAACCCGAATTACCCACCCCTAGTTCAGCTGTATCTCATCACAACTATAACTTCAGCTCTAAAGCTGCAACCTTCAAGTAACTCTATATACCACTATCAACCTAAATGTATTTCCAATTCATATAAACTCGAGATGAGAGCAATCAAGCAGAGATAAGATCTGTCGACTCTCCTAATAATAAAATGGCATTTATTTCGAAGCCCATAACTTCATCCTGACTTTACCTTAAACACATTCTTCGGTTTAGCACGATTTTGTCATGGCTAAGAAACAAGGAGCATGCAATAGAAGGTAGAAATGCTGAGTCTTTCGTCTATTCAGTAGACCAATGCACTGATTTGAGAATGGAGAGTAAAACTAAACCCTAAGTAGAGTTTTTATAGAAGTGAAGCCTCTTACAAGAATACAATGTAACCACTAAAGTAAAGTCTTGCATTTGAATGTAGAAAGCAAGACCATATGTTAAGATCATAAAACTAGGCATTCTACGAAATGGGATTAAGATCTCTCTTGCTTAAACAACGACAATTCGGAATCAATATATCAGTGGATAGCAATAGCAATGCAAAAGCTTAGAAAAAAACCCTACTTTCTATATATAGATTGTGAAGAGAAGGCATAACAGCGAACACTGTGGTATCCTAGAGTTTCACCATGTTCTTGACCATACCATTCTCACCCAGATGATTAACTAATCGAAAATTAGTGTCTTTAACGAGGAAGGATCTGATATTGTACTACAGTGTGTTCAAGGAAAACATTGCATGATAACCACATCATTGTTCAATCTGAAAGCATTTGAAACTGAATCCATTACCTAATATATTATGGCTCATAAGATCGATCAATGCCAACTTGAAGGCCAATATGGGTGTACGCCATAGCCAGTCTTCCAATTATCCAAGTAAATCACCTTCTTCACAGCCCAAAAAGATATGAACAGAGCTAAAAGCATAATTACCCTTTGTGCAGTAACATTTCTTGCTCGGACAAGTACGTTTGTGACGAAGGCTAAGAGTAATCCAACCATGGTGTACAAAAATCCAACCGCGAATCCCTCGGCACCAAGCTGCATTCCTGATCCTTGGTAGAAGAAGATGAGTCGTGTTGGATCGTTCCTGTCCTGGAGAAACATGGGCATTTTCCTGATGATGTTGTGCATTGTGCCGGCAACACTGAAAAAGTAGACGAAAATGGCCCCGGCTAACCAAACCCTTCGGTCATGGATTAGGGTTTCTCCTTTGAGAACCCTCTTGATGACAAACGGAGTCCAGATCGCGATTAATGCAACAATAATACCAATCTGCGTTTTCGACAGAAGCGGCGGTCGTTGAAGCGGACCGACGGTGAGCTTAGTGCGATGCTCGACGAACTCTGCCATGGATTCCGCTAAACGAGAGTAATCGCCTTGGTCCATCTGACCGGATTGATCCCGGAATTCGACGTGACGAAGATTGGGATTCCGAGAATTCGATCTCGCAAAAGAAAAGCTTTTCAGAGTCGGATCCATTGTTGTTGGCGGAAAATGATGCGGAGACGATGGCGAACTCGCGGCGGAGCTCCGGGAGGCGGAGTTCGTTCTTGCTGTGGAGCTGTGCGGCATCAAAAAAGATGAGGAATGAGTAAGGACGAGGAGCGGAGACGGAGGTGAGGAAGTGGGAGACAAGTTGGTCATTGAGGCGAATCACACCGGATTCGGCGGCGGATCGGAGGGAAACGAGATCGGAGACAAGATCTGAATCGGAACTTTGATCGGAGAGAGAAAAACATAGAGAAGATAACAGTGTTAACAGGAGGAGGAGAAGGGATGAGAGATTCAATGAATTCGTCGCCATTGTTGAATCTCTCTATTTTTGGTCTCACCGTTAAGATATCTTCAGTTTTGAGAAGATGAAGAGTGTGGAAGGACAGATACTGGAGGTTTTCTTCAATCAAAACGACACCGTTTAGTCTACTTGGGTTGTCCACGTGGAAAAACCTTATTGGTCAACCTTGTCCAGATGGAGAAATATTATTGGTGGATAAAAATAAAAAGGCTGTGACAGCTGTGGGATTTGAACCCACGCCCTTTCGGACCAGAGCCTAAATCTGGCGCCTTAGACCACTCGGCCAAACTGTCGTTGTTGTTTAAACTTGTTTTATTAATATTATTAGCTTCAATAATAAATAATTATTTGATTAGACTTGATTTGTGTTTTATTCATACATTTCGATTTATTATTTATTTATAATGTAGTGTAAACAAAACGTTAGTGTACAATACAAAGATTCATTATATTTCTGTAACATTATTGTGAATGAAAATAATCAACATGTTTTAATTAATATAATATAACATTACATAAAATGATAAAGCAAATTTTAACTTTTATTCACCGACGTTTGAACCGTTTAGAGGTTTCAGAACAAATTAAATAAGGGTATAAAGGTCAATTTGCTTTTAAATCGCAAACGCGTCAAGTTCGTGATTATTGTTTGTTCATTCATTCGATTTCCATTAGGGTTCCATATTGTGCTCGGAGAAGGACGAAGGAAGACGACGATGGTGTGCGAGAAGTGTAAGTGAACATTCTCGTCTTCTTCTATGTTCCGAATTTGTGTTTCTATTACATTTTCCAATTTCCGATCGCGATTGTCGCTGAAATTTAGTGTCATGTCGGCTGGATTACACTCGTTTGCTTGATTTGAATATATGTGCATGAATCTCTTGTTCAGTTACCATATTAGATTGAATTGATTCTACTTCTCATCGTTTGATTTCTTGTTCGATCGTAATATACGCTTCGTAATGATGTTAGAATGCTTTATCTGATTTAGTTAAGAGATTTTTCGCCCGATTTAAGCCTGATAATTATGATTTGAAATTGATCATCGATTCTCTTCTCTCTTAATTATGCATTTGTTGTTCTTATAGTAATTGGATTCCCAACCTGTGATTAGATCCATGTATTAGTCTTACAAAATGTTCTGCTTTTGCCTTAGGTGAGAAGAAGTTATCAAAAGTGATTGTTCCAGATAAGTGGAAGGATGGTGCAAGGAACACGACCGAAGGCGGTGGCCGCAAAGTCAATGAGAACAAACTTCTCTCGAAGAAGAATCGGTATGTTTCCATTCTTGGTTTGAATAAATTACTGTAAGTAGTTGTGTTGTGTCTGTGATTTACTCTTCGAGTTGAGTTAGGGTTTGTTCTTCTGACTTCTTTCATGAAGCTGTCATTGATCGTATTAGTTTAGAGTGAGAAAACTAATGAAATCCAACAATTTTTTACTCGAGGTTCTTTGATCTGTGATGGGCGTTTGAAATTTTCTTCAAACATTGGAGGAAATATTAGTGTCGGGTTCTTAGATATCATTCGCCATTTTTGCCTTTGATTGCCGTTTGTATCTTCTTCTAAGCACCGATTAGCGAATTTTGCTCAACTATCTGTCATTATCATCCTCTCTTTCTTGTCTTTTTTGTTGACGGTTGAGGCAAAGAAACTACTCTACGCATCCTCGTATTACGTCTGATTTTTCTTCGGTAATGTTCATTTTGCAGATGGACGCCGTATGGTAACACAAAATGCATGATATGCAAGCAACAAGTTCATCAAGATGGTAAATATTGTCACACTTGTGCTTATAGCAAAGGTAATATCTCCAATTAACCTTTCGATAAATGTCGTAACGTTAAACATATAACACCCGAGCAATCATTATCGTCTTCGTTTTTACGCGTGCAAATGATTTGTGGTGTGCAGGAGTGTGTGCAATGTGTGGAAAGCAAGTTCTAGACACAAAGATGTACAAGCAAAGCAATGTGTAAAAAAGTCTCAATAACACTCTTTTTTTAAGTGACATGAGTTAACTCAATGTATTTTGTGTACCTCTTTTAAACCATGAGAAGGGTATATCTAAATCATTTCAGATTCTTGTATGTTTTACCAGTATTTCTATGTGGAATTGATAACTCAAAATCTTTTATTTATATATATATCCATTAGTTATTCAAAATGTGTTTATACTACAACAATTTAATATAAGGGTATATAAAATTTTACAAATTTTCGAATATTCATGGTGTCCGTTACTAGGGTTACCCGGAGATTTCATCTTGAACCTGCAAAAAATTACTTGAATTCGTGGGTTTGGGTTCGAATAAAATTTCATTATCCACAAATCCGGGTTCTAAAATAACTGAAGAGTATTCGAGTATATGTATATATATATATAATTATAGCTATGACGTCTATGTTTCAAGTTACTTCTCTTTTCTTCCATCTTGACGTCGACCTTTTCTCGTGTCCCTCAGTGACGCTAGTCTCCATCACCACCGTCTCCCTCTTTTCTTCTTGATATCAAACTGACCAGTGACGCTCGCCTTAAAATGCAAATTCGATCCATAAATATTTTGATTTTTTAAATTAGATTCAAATTGAATTTTAGAATATAGAGTCATTTGTCTTTACTAGGTTCAGCAAATCAACTCTAATTTTTCGAGATAAACTGAATATTTTATAGTTCATTTAATAAAACGAATTGGCAAAATGGAGAAACAAAATCACAATGATTTACATGCAAGTAAAAAAAAAAGTTATTATTTGTAATGTTTACGTTTTCAACTTTTAATTTTATATTCGATAATCTTATATTTAATTTAATCTTTTGATATTTAATAATTTTGTATTCGAATTAATAGTTTAAAGTTATTATAAATGAAATCTTAATTAGCAAAGGTGAAAAAATGAGATACATAATGTTGTTGATAATTCCTCTAAAAGGTCTAAGGTAACAAAAAAACCACACATGCTGTGTTTGGTATCCATCCAATATAGTTTCTATTGCCTCATGCTCTATCTGTATGAATGACTGCTGACTTGTGATAATACTCTCTCTATATCCTCTGTTTTACAGAGGAAATCAAATGCTTATCTATCTTCTCCGTTTCGATTCTTTACGCATTTCCGCAAAGTAATTGTCGAGATTCTCCTTCTTCCATAGCCTTTTCTGCACTAAATCTTCCTTCGTAGATTCATCTACCAATAGAATTCACATTTAGTACCATCTATTGTACTCAAAACCATTCAAAAAAGATGAGATTATATGGTTAAATCGAGATTGAATGTACGTTACCGATAGTAATCCACGCATCGGGACGAATTCTAAGGGCTTTTTGCGTTAAATAAGATGCGTCATCCCATGAATACGCCGCCTTTTTCACGTTGTATCTCCACATCCAACAGCTATGCCATAATAACAACTGGAGGAATCGAAATCGAATCAATGGCGTCCAAAGATCAGAAAGTAAAGCTAAGATCGATAAATTATAAAACCTTGCTGAGAGTGTATGGCAAAAGAATGAATTGAACACCGAGAAGTTCCCAAATTGACGGAATTTCAGCTCCCTTTATCTGTAAATCTAGTTCTTTGCTCAGTTCTTCCTCCAATTTCCTACGAAATTATCGTCGAATCCATCAGTAAGATAAACGGGTCGATGTAAAGATTCAACCTTTCAGTTCAAAAAAAGAATCGAAGAGCATACTTGTCGATCTGCTTCTGACCCTTCTTCTTGTTAGTTACACCGCCTGTTCGTTCGAATTCTAAGGCCTTAAGCCTATTTTTGTAAGCAGGAGTCCGCTTAACCATAGCTATAGCCTGAATTTAATATGAATCTAAGTTTATTGATGAAGTAAAATTATGATAAGCTTATATTGTGTATGATTATGAACTATAAGCAATAATGTGCAATATGTGTTATAGCTACACATATATCATTTGAGTAAATTCATAACGGATCAATTCTGTGCATGTTCTTTTAGAGAACTTTTTGTTTGAGTTTAAAATTAGAATTCAAGTTTTAATTTGGAATCAAATTTTAAGTTGTTTGTTTGATACTTTCAAAGTTAGAGTTTAGATCTAAATTTGAAGTTTAGTTTAGTTTTTTTTTTATAAAAATTAGAGTTTGAGTTAAGATTTTTGTAAGAAAATTACCAAAATATACATTTTTACATTTAAATTATATTTATTAATCATTTTTATTAAATTCATTTTTACATTTATATTTATTGATCATAATCATTTTTATAATGATTATAATAATAATAATTATTAATTATAAATTACATTTAAAATAATTTAATATATTTTAAAAAATACAAATAAATCATATGTAATATTAATTATACAATTTAATAAAAATTATTAATTTTGATATTTTTAAGGGTATTTTAGTAATTTATATATTTTTGACTCGAAATCCGAGTCAGAACGCTGAAATTTCAGCATCCAACTCAAAGTCCGAATCGAGATTTTGAGTTTGAATTACAAACTAAAGTTGACCAAACGAACATAAAATCTAACTTTGAATAACTCCGATTCAAAGTTCTACAAAAGAACATGCCCTCTATCTTTTTTAAGCTAATATGGATATCATCACAAAAACCCTAATTTTTTTTCTATCTATGACCAGAATATGACTGAAAGATAATAAGCCATACCTCATTATACCTGGCCAGTCTGTTCATGTATTGAAATGCTGACAGAATAACCAGCAGTCCGACCAGAACAGCTCGGGGATCCTAGATATACATTTGGCAATTGAAATTCAATCTTCGGTAAGAAGATTAAGCTTCGTGTGTAACCACGGATTAATAGAACAATCAAGAATATATTACCGTCTTGTGTCCGTAATATGCGCGATAGTATTGAGCTGTGTTGTAAAATACCTACGAAAAGACACACAATGATCATTCGTTGGTCGAACCAAACTACACGAAAACAAGAAAATCAATAGCTTTTGACAATTATAACAAGACTTTCTTCTACTAACCTCTTCTGGGTGTTCAATTGCATAATCATATTGTGCTCGAGTAGCCTCGTCTTTCAGAATCTGCAAATTGATTCAACCCTTTATATGATCGAGAAACTAATAACCGATAGAAGGCCTGGTGCCGATCAATCTTGTTTACATCTTTCTCTTTTCAAGTAATCATCAAAACATGATCTTTAGAATGAACCAATCTTAAGGAGTGTCTACACATAGAACCCTCTAAAGTTCAACAATTCATCCTATCATTTAACTAGCCGGGCATAACCCATTACCGAATAGACTCTGCATTTTCAAATCCAACCATTTATTAATAAAACGGATACAAAATTACACGTAAACATCACAATTATCATCATAAACATCTCTAAAATTATGCAAGAAGCGTGTACGAAAACGAGATGATCAAAATCATCTAGACTTGAATGTTAGCTTGTCCCTAAGCAAACGTAAGCGTGAAACACATGGGAGATACAAAAACGAGAATTCCCTTTTCTCCTAGAGTTAAGCACAAGAAGAGTCAAACAACAACCGGATACTAGCACAAGTACGTCGAAAAATCAGTCATTATGCACAAAAACGCGTCACACGAACGTAGATCTCAGCAAAACTTAGTTCAGACTTCTATCGATCGAAAGCCACGAGCCATGCAATCCATCACATCACCAAAGTTCATTCCACTACCCCTAGACAACGTCCAAACAATCTCCATACCACCAATTTAGCGTTGCATACGTGAGAGAATTTTCCTAAAGATTTTCTTCTTCTTTTCTTTTTTTTAGCATACCGCGCTTGGTTTTTAGGATGTTGGATTCAAAGAGGAAATCTTTCTACTTAGATCCAGGTTGACTTTGACACACTCTCAGTTTTCGTAACATGGGAATGAAGAGATTGTGTTATTGAAGAACTGTTTAGACCAAACCCTAACCCTTAGTGCTTAGAATAAGGCCTAAAAAAACCACCATTTAGACTCGAAGTAAATCCAAAGAATTAAATACATCCTCGATCAAGAAAATATATAAAATTTTATGATTTTAAGCTATTTTAGATGTATATGTGAATAGAAATCTACGTTTATACACATTAGGATTAATTAAGCAAAGATTGATACCTCATAAGCATTGGCGATTTTCACGAACAGCTTCTTTGATTCCGGATCCGGAGTCTTATCTGGGTGACTTTCCGATCAAAACATGAAAGGGATGAGAAATTGAAACCAAATCGAATGAATCTGAAATAAAATTAACCCCGAGGGATTCAATCGACAAAATCAGGAACCGACAAATCTTACTGTTTCAGAGAGAGCTTGTAATAAGCTTTTTTGATCTCCGAAGAATTCGCACTCTGGGTTACGCTGAAACAAAAAAACTCAGCAAATTCAAAAAGAGAAAGGAAGAAATTAGATTGAAATCGGAAGTTAAGGATCGGAGATGAAACCCGAGAAGATCATAGCAATCGTCTTCTCCGCAGTATATCGCTGACGAGGGCTTGACAATAAGTGAGAATACGACAATAAACACGGCGAAGCACAACCGAATCTTCGCCGGCGGCGACATTTCTCGCCACCACTCGTCACTCTACGTGTTTTCAGTCCAATGGAAATGTTCTCACGAACATAAAAAGTACGAGTTTGATAATGAAATGGAAAACGTTATGGTAGAGAAAAAAAGAGAGAAAATTTTGATTAGCTTTAGACTTTGGTCCCTAATTTTTTGGAATTAAATGGGTTCAATTTTACTAATTTCATAAATTAATTTTATTTTTAAATTATATCTGTTCAATTTGATTTTTATTTAATTAGATCGAAACAAACAAATTTAAACACGTTAATACCTAATATATTTACATAGATTGGGAATTTTTTTAAAACAAACCGTGTTAAGAAACTATATTATGAATTGAAATGTATATTCTTAATAATATATATCTATTAAAATTGGTCTTTTTTTTTCGGTGAAAGCATATCATTTTAGATAGAACTTGACCAAAAATAAATTAAAAGTATTTTGACATTATTCGGTTTGTGGTTAAATACATTATTCATAAGATTTGTAAAATCCAAAATTCAATTTGAGTTCGTCTCGAATTTGAATTATTCATGGGTTCAAAGTCAAAAATTATGAAATCTATAAATTTGAATTTTAAAATCATGAGATCCAAAATTTCAGATTTAAAATAACATGGAAATCATCTACTATCATTCACTTTCTTGTCATCTTCGACTTTTTAAAATGTTTCATGATCATTCAAATTTCATTGATGAATATAGATAATCGGTACAAAATATTTGATTCTTGTTAAAATAGAAAGATATATTTTTGTTATATTTGTATCAACAATTCTTTTAAAATATCTTTTAGTATAACTGGTTGAATGGTAAATTCATTTTGTAGTTCCTTGACATCACAATTAATTTAAACTCTTATATACGAAAGGTTCAATGATATTTAGATGAATAAATATATATATATATATATAACATTTGTATTTAATATGATTATAATTTAAATAATATATCTTCCTGTTTATTTAATTAGTACCATGATTAGTACCTAACGATTTAGATTATGTTGGTCTTCATTAGTAAAGTAATCTATGTTTCTGTTGTCACGTCGAATGTTAAATAATGAAGTCTTCTCCATCACCACTTAGCTCATAATCTTTTATTTTAAAAGAAAATATATTTTGAGCTATTTGGTTGATAACTATAAATATTTCTTTAACTCAATTTTATACTAATTCTGATTATTTTTCATATAGAATTTTTTTCATATATTTCATTGGCTCAAAATTTCAAAAATATAACAAAGTATGTATATATCACATACTCAATAAGTGTTAAAAGAACATTTTGGTCAAAATTTGACATTTACTATTTTTATGATTGGACAGATCATCCTAAAGTTGACCCACAAAACAAAAGCACATAATTTAATTAAGGGAAACAGCCTATTCCCCCCTTGATTTTCATGCTTTAGTCTTATTTCCCCCTCGATTTTGACCCTCGTCTTATTTCTCTCTCGATTTTCACTTTCAGCCTATTTCTCCCTCGATTATCATGTTTAGTCCTATTCTCCCCTCGATTTTGATCTCATCCTATTCCCCCCTCAATTATCACAAATCTGCCTAAAACCCCCTCCGATTTTGACCCAATTTTGACCACATTTTGATTTCAATTTTGACCCAATTTTGACCCAATTTTGATTTTAATTTTAATTTTGATTTTAATTTTGATTTTAATTTTAATTTTAATAATAATAAATTATTATCTCAATTTTGACTTGATTTAATCCTAATTAATCCAAATTAAGTATAA
>CM071865.1:48903643-48994362 GCA_036759665.1 Gynandropsis gynandra | reverse complement strand
TATATATATATATATATATATATTTCATTTTAGTGATTTCTTATTTTGGTTAGTATCATTTTAATTCGAATGTATGGACGATCTTTATAATTTCATCTCCTTTATTGGACTGGATTGGATTACGAGGAATAGAAACAATGAAATTAATGAAAAAACTATTAGATTTTATAATTAATGATATGGAGTTATTGTTATCAGAATTTATGCGTGATTGCATTAGATATTAGATATACTAGTAAAGAGCCCGCCGCAATGAATGGATGATTACATTATTTTTTTCAATATTATAATTGCATTTATATTCAGATTAAAGGTTTTTGTACATACAAAAATATAATTTAATATATCTTACATAGAATTAAATAATAATAGGTCTATTCAAACAAATTTATATAATCATGAACCATATGTAATATAGTTTAAAAAATTATTTTTCAAGACATACAAATATATTTATTATTTTCAAATTTGATAAAGTGAAGTTTTAAATTATGAGTTATATAATTTCTGATATATTTCTAATAAGTATATGTATAAATATTGTGATATTTTAATGGTCATGCAATATATAACTATATATTATGATTATAAAACAACATATAATAAAAGATATTCAAATAAAAAATTAACATTATCAAATGGTTATATACACATCTATAAATCATATACAAATCATTGAAGATGTTAATAATTATGTCATTAGGAATCTTCAACATTCAAATACTTTACATTCTAAAACTGCAATACAAAAATAAAACCGATAAGAAATGAAACCTCAAAGACTCAATTCAAAGACCATCAAATCAATGAATAACTTTTTGAATTCTCAGACATACACATTCATGCTTCAATATAAATATAATGTAGTCATGCCTCATTGTGAATATTATCATCATTTTGCTCATTTTTTTTATAAGAAATGGCCAGCCAAGATCTAGAAGATGCACAACATATCTTCTTGTTTTGTCTTCCTATCAAAACCCTTTATGCTCAACCAAACTATCTTCTTACTTATTGTTACAAAACTGGAAATTACAATGGAATCGGTCTATACAAGACCAATCTAGATACGGTCATGTCAGTTCTTCGTTCACAATCATCGTATTGGGGTTTCTACAATCACTCCTCCGGTTCATTTCCGTATACGGTGTACGGTACGTATCTATGTCGTGGAGATGTTACAACTTACGAATGTAACGAGTGTATCGAAAGGGCTTCGAAAAATCTACTTATAGGATGTCCGGTCCAGAAAGAAGCGATCATATGGTACGAGGAATGTATGGTTCGATATTCTAACCGTTGGATTTTTGGGGTTGAAGAGGATAGACCTTCAATAAATTCGAAAAGCTTTTATACAGTGTCGTATGAGAGTTTCTTGAAAGAGACGTTAGATGATCGAATTAATAGTTTGATAATACAAGCCTATTCGAGTTCTTCGTATTTTGCTGATGAGACGATATTAGTTAGTTTTCTTGGCGAGGTTTATAACTTACACAGCTTAGTTCAATGCACTCCTGATTTGCTTCCATATGATTGTAATAGTTGCTTGAGAGTCGCGTACAACGATACTAAAGAGTGTTGTTATGGGCGAATTTTCGCATTGGTGTACACTCCAAATTGTATGTTGTCCTATAAAGTTTCTTATTTTGCACCACCACCGCCGCCTCCTCCTCCTCCTCCTTCCCCTCGTTACTCGCAACCCGAGGATGATCATGATTCATCAGGCAGTTCATTTCCTATTAAGATAAATGGTGAGGATATTTATGATATGTTATATTATCGTGTATCGTTTATAAGATCAATTATGATTTCATAGATATGGAACTGAACAATTTTAAATTTTTAACTATTTTTAGATTGAGTTAAACCAAATATTTTATAGATGAATCAATAATTAATTTTGTAACTGATACAAGAGAATATAGCAATATATATATATATATATATCTCGGTTTGATTGGTTATCTTTCTCATGCTTCAATATACAACGGTTGATCATGGCTCTTGTTGTGACCATGTCTTGATATGTGGTGATGTAGGAAGATTATTTCGGCGTATCATTGCTCCGGTGGTGGCTGCGTTGGTAGCGGTTTTGGTTATATGTTTATGCTCTCTTTGTTGCTGTTTGAAGAAGAAGAAAAAGAAGAAGAAGAAGGCGACAACGGCAACGACAACGACAGAAGAGATGTCAACGACAGATGGAAATGTCTGCGGATTATCTTAAGTCTTAATGTTTGTTTTATTTCTTTGAAATGTATCAATAATGCATTGTAGAGGTAATGCATTTGTGATGGTTTTATATATATATATATATATATATATTATCTTAAGTCTTAATGTTTGTTTTATTTCTTTGAAATGAATAAATAATGCATTGTAGATGAAATGCATTTGTGTTGGTTTATATATATATATATATATATATATTTCATTTTAGTGATTTCTTATTTTGGTTAGTATCATTTTAATTCGAATGTATGGACGATCTTTATAATTTCATCTCCTTTATTGGACTGGATTGGATTACGAGGAATAGAAACAATGAAATTAATGAAAAAACTATTAGATTTTATAATTAATGATATGGAGTTATTGTTATCAGAATTTATGCGTGATTGCATTAGATATTAGATATACTAGTAAAGAGCCCGCCGCAATGAATGGATGATTACATTATTTTTTTCAATATTATAATTGCATTTATATTCAGATTAAAGGTTTTTGTACATACAAAAATATAATTTAATATATCTTACATAGAATTAAATAATAATAGGTCTATTCAAACAAATTTATATAATCATGAACCATATGTAATATAGTTTAAAAAATTATTTTTCAAGACATACAAATATATTTATTATTTTCAAATTTGATAAAGTGAAGTTTTAAATTATGAGTTATATAATTTCTGATATATTTCTAATAAGTATATGTATAAATATTGTGATATTTTAATGGTCATGCAATATATAACTATATATTATGATTATAAAACAACATATAATAAAAGATATTCAAATAAAAAATTAACATTATCAAATGGTTATATATATACACACATCTATAAATCATATACAAATCATTGAAATAATTATGTCATTAGGAATCTTCAACATTCAAATACTTTACATTCTAAAATTGCAATCCAAAAATAAAACCGATAAGAAATGAAACCTCAAAGACTCAATTCAAAGACCATCAAATCAATGAATAACTTTTTGAATTCTCAGACATACACATTCATGCTTCAATATAAATATAATGTAGTCATGCCTCATTGTGAATATTATCATCATTTTGCTCATTTTTTTTATAAGAAATGGCCAGCCAAGATCTAGAAGATGCACAAATCTTCGAGCAAAGGAAAATAATGCACAGAGGACTGATAATATAGAAGCTCCTAGGGGACAATTGTAAGGTAATATTGATCATGTAGAAACGGGGGGATTTTTTTGAGTGACCCTTGTGGGAACCTCTCCTTCTGCTAAAGGAGATGCGATTTCAGTTACTGTTTGGTAGTAAGCTACCCCATCATCATATCCTAAACAACCACAAAGTTAGGTTCGAGATAGCGAAACCTTTACCATTTGTTTTTTTTTTGGTTCATGGTTTGTGAGCAGCGAGATCATATGACAAAAAGATAGAGGCAGGTTTACCTGGAGCTCAACTCTCGCAAAATACGGAATTTATGAGAAGCTCTCAGAAGCAACCACTCTAGAGGTTGTTGAAGTGCACGGACTTGCGCATAGAATAGAACTTTACAAACAATACATACCACTTTGATACCAGACTGAAGAGCATTTTCCATTACTGTTTGATCGACCACTACAAAATTGTCTGCCAATTAGTGAAGCACCATAAGTATTGTTCAAATTCCACTGGAAAGAAACCAGATATCAATAAAAAAAGCAGTACAAAACTATTTGCTTCCTCAGGTGAACACCATAAAAGAACCAAAGATCCATCTCGTATATTTTCGGATAAGAACACTTGTTACCTAGGGGAATGGAGGAAACCATGTAAAAGAAACTGGTAAGGATATATTCACCCAGAAAGACAGTGAAAAAAGAAAAAAACTTGTGTCTCCAAGACCGGCATAACACAAAAGCTTCAAATACTAATCAAAAGATCTCAACCTATCTGGTTTGTCCAAGTTTAAGATAAGGCAACTTCCACATTACATGCCTAAAATATACAACGTTTTATCCAAATGAATTTCTTAAATTTGGCTGGAAACAATGCAACTGATTTATCCCCTTTAGTATCCATTACCTTCAAAGCGATAAAAGCAATTGTTAGAAACAATGAAGAGAAACCTACCATGACCAATCAATGACACCATCTATATTGGTCTATTACTTGCAGAGATACAAAATAAAAACATAAATTCAACTGAACAAAGGGAAAAAACAAAGTGGGTTTACTAAGCTTAAACTGAACAAGAAGGCAAAAGTCAATATTTATTACAGACATACGAAAAGGATGTCCACAGGATAAAGAAAAAATAAAGATGAATTTGATCCTACATCTTAGAAGCAAATTAATGAAAAAACTTACAGTTGATGATCCGAGAGATCATGAGCGGAACCCTGATGCGCCATGGAAAGAGCAAAAAAACAAAAAATTTTGAACACCTATATATTATACAATGTGGGATAACATATCATAATAGAAATTCATCTAAAAATGAATAAGATCATACCAAAAATGCTAAATACTCCTTTATTTTGGCTGATGAAGTCAGCTCCTCGTTCATCGGAAAGCATATATGTATTCAATCCATTAACCAACCAAGTTTGGTACCCTAAGAAATAGAAAGTGAAGATACTTAGACCAAATAGAGGTAATTATATTGTAATTAATTACAATAATAACCAATAGAATATACCGATAAGAAGAGAAAAACCGAGGATTCCAGAGTATTTGGCTGGAATGTGACAAAGTGATGTAAGAATTAAAATGGCAGCAGGTGTGAAAAGGAAATTCCAATGTACTCCATATTCTGTAACATAAACCTCTATAGAGTAGAACCAATGCTTATACTTGTATTCATATTGAAATTTGTAAAAGGGTTGAAAATATTTACCTGATAATCCACTCCTCTTGTAGTAATTAAACGAATAAATCCAAGTAATAATAGAGGATTTGTTGCTTTAAGTCCAATTATCCAATTCCTGCAGCAATGTATAATGAATCGATCTCACGTTGAGCGAATCAGTATGGTAATTAGAGATAAATTCGGACGTAATACTACAAAATCCAATGCAAGTAACCCACATTGATGAGATACCTCGAGCTTGTCGAGAAACTATAGCATTAGCTAGCACAAAGGAACCAACCCCAAGATCCATCTAATTTTGATCAGTCAACAAAATAGGAAGATCGATCGATCGAAGATTAGTTTGCACCAGATAAGAGTAAAGTAGATATGATAATACATGTATAAAATCGTACCAAGCTAGTACCATAAGTCTCTGTTTTGGCGTATCTTCGTGGGAAAATAGTGAAATCCACAACCAAGATACACAAACATGTAATTATCATCTGCAACAAATTCCTTCGGAATCAAAAGGGTATAATACTAAACAAGTTTATTTCATTTAATACATATGTATTGCTTCTTTACCAATGCAACTGTATATGATGATATGCTTGTTCGGTACAAGAAAGACTGTCCTACTGTCATTCTGAATGAATCATAAATCGAGACATAAATCTCGGTTTTTGAAAAAATCGTGAGAATACATCACTTACAAGTTCCACCTTTTGAAAATCACAGAAAGAATTAGCATCATCGACAACAAAAATTGTCCCCAAGTAGATCCAGTCAGATAGAACCTGTAATAACCATATAAACAGATCAAAAGAACTGAAAGTATTCCCTTTTCAGTAAGGGCATATGAACTATAAGGCATTGGAACCACATTATACACAAGCGAGACAAAACTGAAATCTCAGAAGGAAGGATCCCAAAGAATCGATCTTTCTTTTAGTTATTTTATCTTGATCAATGTGTCTCATTACTAATGGAATCGAAAGGATCTCTGAATTGATCAGAAGATCCTTTCAAATTGATAATCGCGTCGATTTCAACTCCAATAAACTTTAACTCTGAGCTTCACTTTGAAAGCAGGAGAAACAAATGGATAACCCTCGAGGTGGAGAAACAATCGGAGGGGCCCAACAACAACCAAAAAACATACCTGATTTTCTTGCGAACGTGCTCAGGGGGTATATCCTCTTTCTGAGTCTCCACGAAAACAAACTTCCTCTTGTCGCCATAACATTTCGAATTGGGTTGCAGCCATTTCCTGGCCTTCTCCTCCAGCTTCGCCTCCTCCTCCTCGAGCGTAGGTTCCGCGGGAGGCTTTAGATTAGGATGAGGCAGAAGAGGGGTGTAAGAAGGGTGAGCAGACGGAGGTGGCGGAAGCATGGAGCCGCCAGTACCAGGAGGAGTAGTGAGGTGAGGGTCGTTGTTCCACATAGCTTAGGAGATCAAATCGAAACACAAAAAGGGAAAACCCTAGAATAAAAAACCTTCATCGAAATACCTGAAAATGGTTTTAATCATCGTCTGCGGTATCGCTTCCGCTTCTCTGCTTCGCTCATTATCAGTCTCTCTCCAGCTTCATTATCCACCACCGATTACCATACCTCCTTCCAGCCGACCTAGTTCTGCTCCGCCTTCACCCCCAATAAAGGGAGAAAAAAAGATGAATTTTAGCCTACATCTTAGAAGCAAATACATGGGAAAACTTACAGCTGATGATCCGAGAGCTCATGATAGGAACCCTGATACACCATGGAAGGAGAAAAAAACAAAGGATCGCCAAACTGAGAACAATTGAATGAAATCGGAGCGTGTCATGATAAGCGCTCAACTGGGTAAGCGATGGAGAAGACTGCTTTCGATTAGTCCTAAACGCTAATAATATAATTAGAAACCCATCAAAATCAAGATCTTTGAGGCTGGCAATCAAAGGAAATGTATATTGAATTACAGAGAAAGAGAGAGAGGATCATGCGAGTTGAAGCACCATGAGGGATTGTGAGAACAACTTGTTCGTTCCCATTCCAATCTTTGGGGAAATCGGTGGCTGTGAGAGGCAAACAAAGGAGAAAAAACAAAGGATATCTAAACATAGACCAGTTGGATCGCTGGTGAGGTGAAGAGATGGTGGCAGAGAGAAGAGATAGCGAACGGGAAGCGGGAAAAAGAGCAAAATTGTTGTGAAGTCGATGGCGAGGTAAGGACATCGTGGGTGAGAGAATGCAGATCGTGGAAGAGTGGGGAGAAGTGGAATAAATGTTGGTGGCTGAGGTGGAGGGCTGAGAGACAAGAAGCTTTCAGAACCCACCAAAAACTTGCCTTTATAATATATAGATTTGTAACTCTAAGTAAATAGGTTTAGCAGTATATATATATATATATATATTCTTCAACACCTTTTAAAATCAACGGAAATAAATTCATTTTTAAATTTTTCACATTGTGTATCATGGTATGTAGTAGAATTAAAAATATGTTCTCTAATACTCTAGATTAATTTTGGTATTTATTTATCAGTCTATATACATTGTGTGTATTATATATGTCAAATTCGGAATGACATCATCAATCATCATTTATTCAGATCCTAAAGGAATTAAAAGTAAAAATCTAAGCCCATTATAAGGAAGAATATCAGGGATATTCTCGTAGGACTAAAATACTTCAAAAATACCATCGTAAACCTAATGAAAAAAATGAAGAAAAGACATATGTGT
The DNA here is from genome assembly GCA_036759665.1 of Gynandropsis gynandra. Classification (NCBI taxonomy): domain Eukaryota; kingdom Viridiplantae; phylum Streptophyta; class Magnoliopsida; order Brassicales; family Cleomaceae; genus Gynandropsis; species Gynandropsis gynandra. The sequence continues at coordinate 48,986,592 of CM071865.1, read as the reverse complement.
CCTTATATTTTGTTAGTGAAAAACACATACGGAGGAGGGAAAGACAAATTTGAGAGGAGGGAAAGACAAATTTGAGAGGAGGGAAACAAATTTTCGAGCGATTTCCTTCCATTTTCGAGCGATTTCCTTCCATTTTCGAGCGATTTCCACCAATTTTGAGCACTTTTCAACAATTTTCGAGCAATTTCCAACGACGTTTTAGCCATTTTCAGTGATTTCCTATGGTTTCACTGATTTTGAGCAATTTCCAGCGTTTTTAGCGTTTTCCTGTGGTTTTAGCGATTTCCGACGATTTATGAGCGATTTCCGGTAATTTATGGCGATTTCCAGCGAGTTCCAGCGATTTTGGGTCGCATTGGGTCGTAGGGTCGAACTGGGTCGCAGGGTCAAAATGGGTCGCAGGGTCGGACGGTCGAACTAGGTTGCAGGGTCGCACTAGGTCGCTGGGTCGTAGGATCGCAGGGTTACACTATGTCGCAAGGTCGAACTAGGTTGCATGGGTATTTTGGGAATATCAATATTTATAATGTATTTTTAAAGTTAAATTTTTTTTCGAAATGGTATTTTTGAGGTGTTTTAATCCTATGAGAGTATTTTTGAAGCTCCCCCATTATAATTTAGTAATTTATTCGCCAATCTATATCCATTACAACAAAAAACCTTTAGTCAATCTCTCAAATTTCTTCACTTCCTGTTTTGTCTTCAAATCAAATCCCAACATGCTCAATCCACATATCTAGACACGTCCTATTACATAACTGAGCTCTACACCACAAACAATCCGTACAAGGCCAATCTTGATTACGTCATGTCTATTCTTCGTTCTCAATCCATCTCCATGAGATTTTACAAACAGTCTGTACAATACCAATCTTGATGACCGTACGTATCTTTTTGTGGAGATGTTTCAAGATCTGCATGCTATAATTGCATTGTTACAATGTCAAAAAGGCTTATAACGGATTGATCGGATCTTAAAGAAGCGATCATATGGTACATAGAGTGCATGGAACGTTACTCCAACTGTGAGTTCTAGAGTTTGAAGAACATGGAACGTATGTTTTCTTACAAAGTTTGTATTATGTGACGTACATGAGTTACTTTAGAGACACGTTAGATAACATTAGGCGTTAGATGTTTGTCCACCCAACGTCTAGCGTTTTCTTGAACTTTACTTATACCAAGACCGAATATTGTTAATATGGAAGAACACAAGTATTAGTTTACACCTCACATTGTATGTTATTGTACGAGGCTCTTTCTTTGGAGCAACCTGTGCCTCCAATGTTACAATCTGGCTACGACCCTGATGATTATTCACACAACGGTTTAAGCGGTTTAGTTTCTCTTAAGATAAATGGTATTACCCTCCCTCCTTATTACATTACTAGAAATTTTGGATATAAATGTTCTGAAAGAGGATTTTATGTCGACTCTGTCATTGACCCGTCCGTAAATTTTCGAACGGATTTTCTATCATCAATGACCGAATGTCGATGAACATACATGCCATCTTCGTAATTTACAGATGGAACTTTTATCCATTCAGAAATTACAGATGTAATTTGTATCCACCCAAAAATTAAAGACCAAATTGTATTTGTATATAAATTATGAATATAACTATGGTTTATCGGTAATAATATAGTTTATCTCTAATTGAATTTTTATAATATTTCATCGCAAATAATAGTCTTACTAGTAGCGTTTGATTTCCTCTAGATTTTAATGTGTTTGCTTATATAGGAAAAGTATTTCGAAAAATTGTGTCTCCGATTGAGCGATGTTGGTTGTTTGTTGCTTGAAAAACAAGAAAGAAGATAAAGAAGCATAATCATAGCACCGCAGACTAACACGATTATATATCCTTATGATAAGCACTAATATTGATAATGAAATTTTGTACGAATACCAATTGAATACCAAGATTAAACCGTTGTGATCTTCCACCGTCGCACAAAATAAACTGATATATTTATGTTGCAATTCTTTTATCTACAAGTATTTTTCACTCAAATACACCTAAACTCACCAGAAATACACCTTACTTCTCGAGTTATTTTTAGGCTGCCCACAATCTTAAACCTCATAGTTCACTCCTTTTCAGTTCACTATACCACACGTGTATGAATTTTACAAGTCAATCCACACTCACCAATTCACCACATACTTGTATGTATTTAGTTTTATTCGTGTAGATTTAACTCCTTCAAATTTATGTTCAACAGTTCTATTACTCTTGCTTGTGAGTTGTGCCAAATGTTGTTGTCTTTTGCTCCTTTTATAGTCATTCCGATCGACAATTTGCAGTAACTTTATTCTTTTGGAAATTTGTTATTGATTTGTTTAAAAATATGTGTTAATTGATGATTTATTCAAATCTTCAAAAATCCATTTGTTTAATGTTTTAGTGTTAGCTTTTCTGTTTCAGATAGATAATTTTAAATCATTTGTATTTGTATTGATAAACAAAGTCATGTACACGGCCATATCTTTCCATTGCTTACAAGATAAATCTCTAAAAAAATGAATATAATATATATATATATATATATTCAATTGTAATGGTAATTGTAGATAAATTCAACATAAAAAAAAATATTATATGAAAGGGAGGCATTCACCCGTTTCGGAAGCCATCCAACTTTACCTTATCACTATGTTTGCAAATTTAGTGAGTTTCGAGTGTCGAACACAAGCCAACGTCGATATGTAGACTTTGTCTTCGCCAAATTCAATTTGAAATTTGAGCAAGTTGTTGCAAAGTATAACAAAAAAGTTAAAATGTTGCAAATATCATCTAAAAATCAATTGACTTTTGTGGAAAGGAATTTTCGCTTAAACGTTATTGAAAATCGTAATGATTTACAATTGAATTAATATTCAAACTATCAAATTGTATCGTTTTTTGAGAATCAAAATCTTGTGCATATATTTTAAAATTTATTTTCCTACTTGAAAACATTCTAGGAAAATGACTTTAAAACATTTTATATATCTTGCTTATCACAACTAGATAAACAATTGTCAAAAGTCTTCTCTTTATAGGAAGAGGAATGAGTCAACTCAACTATATATAAAATATAAGATATGCTTTTCAACACACTATATATAAAGGGGCCGTTCTTTTTTTTTTTTTCTATTAATAAGATTTAGTACATGTATTTTCCAACGGTGTTTGTTTGATAGATACATTTATAAATAATAAATAGTTATTAAATTATTAAAGTATTATATTTTTCCTCATACGGTACATGATTACCACTTCCTAATGTTAGACTATTTCCACATACTGTTGTGTGTGTATATATATATAATTATATATTTCCACATATTGTACATGATTACCACTTGATTAGCACTTCCTAACAATGTAGATAAAAGATGTATAAAGTATCAAGTATCTGAATATTGAATATTAAATGAAAACATATTGGTTACTATTAATATTAAATTTAGACGTAATAAATGAGTAAGATATAATTTATTTGTAAGTACGACTATGATCATTATTATAGTTTTTTTAAACATCAGTTCTTCAATATGTGATCGAATATTAGTTGTTACCTCATCCCACAAAAAAAGTTTGACGATAACATTCTTGTTTTCAATATATAATGTTAGAACGATAAATTAACTAATACATTTAGATAACAGTTAGTGAGATACATTATATATATATATATATTACTTATTACTCGGTAAACGTATGCAATTTTTTTGTGTTGAAAATGATATATTTAAATTTGTTCAATGTGTTCCTATTAGCAGCATGACAACATTTGATATTTCACTACAAGAAAATGATTATTTTCGGATGAATTTTGCGGACTGAAAGAACCGTTCCTAAATTTAGCGACGGATTAGTGACGACTTAAGGACTTAAAAATTATCCGTCCTTACTCCGTACGCAAATTTGCAGACCGTAGTGTAGTCTCTAAGTCGTCCGTGATTGCAGACAGATTCGGGACTCCTTTCAAGTGCGTCCACAATTTGAAGACGGAATAAGCGTTCGTCCGCAAATTTTGGGACGTATTCGCGACGATTCATCGGGAAATATATGTCTTAATCCGTAATACGTCTTTAATCGGTCTAGAAATTATCTATTTAACCTCTCCTCCTTCCATCCGTTTCTCACACACATTTCTCATATATTTCTCTACATATCTTGTTATCGTTTCTGATTAAATGGCATCATCGTCGAGATCGAATATTTTTTTCTATACAGTGGATGTACAGAAGAATTGATCCGGAAACTCAAGGTGTATCGAAGGATTTTGTAGAAGGCATTACACAGTTTATGACGATGGCGACAAATCAACAAGTTTATAGAGAAAACGGCAAGTTGGTTTGTCCATGCATCAAATGCAAAAATAAAAAATTCGTTAATGAGAGAACCGTTTGGAATCATCTTTATTTAAGAGGGTTTACTCCAAATTATTTTATTTGGTTATCTCATGGAGAAAATTTTGCATAACGAACTAGTAATGTTGTGGAAAATTTAGTAGGTATTGTACATCATGAAGTGTCTAAGACTTTTCAAGATGTAGAAATGAACCCTTATGTAGAAATGGTGCAAAATGTATTCGTTGAAAGAAACGAAGATGAAAATATTGAGAAGATCCTTATGAAGAAGCGAAAACTTTTTTTTGAAATGTTAGAAAGTGCTAGGAATCCACTTTATGATGGTTGTAGAAGTGGTCTTTCACGGTTGTCTCTATCTGCACGGTTGATAAATTTGAAGACTGAAAATAATCTTTCTGAGAATTGCATAGATTATATATCACAATTGGTAAGAGATTATTTGCCCGAAGATAATAATGCAGTTGAGTCGTATTATGAAACAAAGAAGATGAAGAGATCATTGGGTTTATTGTCATATCAAAAGATTGATGTTTGTCAAGACAATTGTATGATTTTTTGGAAAGAAACTTCGGATTTGATCAATTGTCGATTTTGTGGAAAAGATCGGTTTTATTTGACAAGAAATGGAAAATCGGTTCCGTTTTGTCGTATGTGGTATTTACCAATTACAGACAGAATAAAAAGATTGTATCAATTAGAGAAGACCGCAAGCGACATGAGATGGCATGCTGAGCATTCAAGTCGTGACGAGAAAATGTCTCATCCCTCAGATGGTGAGGCGTGAAAACACTTTAATAGGTATATCCTGATTTTGCATCTGAGAGTCGAAATGTTTATTTAGACCTTTGCACTGATGGTTATAATCCATTCGGGATGTCTGGAAGAAATTATTCGTTGTAGCTAGCTATTATGACACCGTACAATTTACCACCAGATATGAGCATGAAGCGTGAGTTTTTGTTCTTAACAATATTGATTCTCGGGCCTAATCATCCGAAAAGAAGTTTGAATATATTTCTTTAACCATTGATTGAAGAATTGAAATAATTGTGGAAGGGAGTTTCAACGTACGATGTTTCGAGACGACGGAATTTTATATTACGAGGTGCTCTTATGTGGACAATAAGTAATTTTCCAGCTTATGGTATGCTATTTGGATGGACAACACATGGTCGATTGGCTTGTCCATATTGCATGGGGGAAACAGATATTTAGGGACGTATTAGGGACGGATTTGTCAATCTGAAACGTTTATTTAGGCCTTTGCACTGATGGTTTTAATCCATTCGGGATGTCTGGAAGAAATTATTCGTTGTAGCCAGCTATTATGACACCGTACAATTTACCACCAGATATGAGCATGAAGCTTGAGTTTTTGTTCTTAACAATATTGATTCTCGGGCCTAATCATCCGAAAAGAAGTTTGGATATATTTCTTCAACCATTGATTGAAGAATTGAAAGAATTGTGGAAGGGAGTTTCAACGTACGATGTTTCGAGACGACGGAATTTTATATTACGAGGTGCTCTTATGTGGACAATAAGTGATTTTCCAGCTTATGGTATGCTATTTGGATGGACAACACATGGTCGATTGGCTTGTCCGTATTGCATGGGGGAAACAGATATTTAGGGACGTATTAGGGACGGATTTGTTAGTCTGGAATTCTTAAATTTCTTATAGTGTTTATAAAAATAACAAAAAAATAAATTAGAATTAGGCAAAATAAAATTAATGAATCAATGGGGAGCAACTAACCTGGTAATCCCTCTTATATGTTTCAATGAAGCCTTTATATGATATTATATTGATTCTTTCTTTTGGAATATGGCTGGTTCCATTAACGATCCTTTGAATAATGGTATTTTCCGTAAAATAAATATGCATACTATTACTGTAACCTGAAATTTGTTGCATTAGGTACGGCCTATAAATTCTTCAAAGTGAAGACATCTCCTTCTTTTATAATCGGATTGAATTTCTCATAATATGTAAGTTAAATTCTTTATTCAAACATTGTACCATATAATAGAAGGATTAAAATATTTTTAACAATGTGTGAATTGTAAATTAGATAAATATGAAACATTTTTATTGATGATTAGAAAATCGGTGCCAATGAGCTTGTAATCTTGTAGTGGAATGTGTTCTTCCCTAATCTTTAGAAAGCCACGTAATATACGTTGTTCGACACCTTGAGTTACGATGTGTAAAAGTTTTAAACAGAATTTACTAAATTTTTATAACTTATATTTAATATATCACCAATATTGTATAAAAAATAAATAAAACAACTATATTAGTAAATGAATAAAAAGACCAAACAAAATAATAAAGATATAAATAGTTAAATTTCTTTTTTTATGTAAATAAACTTTAGAGCATTTCCTCCAATGGAATCTAGAGTGCAGTAAAGCAATTTTATTTGTTTCATGTGTTTAAACAAATCATATACTTTGGTTTAACATAAATAAAATATTTAATATTATATAAAATTTTCGGATGTCTAAAAGTGTAATAAAATATTTCAATGTGAGAACTAACATGACATGGTAGTCCATTGAATATTTCTCGGTAATCAATATTTTTACAATTGGTTTATCGATTGAACTCTAATTAAGATCTAAGACTCTTAAGCAATGTTTGAAAGTGACCCTCAATAAGGTAACATACATTTGACCATGACTGAATACCGATCTTGATAAATACAATATGATATGTTTCAAACTCTAGTCTTGACTTTTATTGATAGTCATTGTATAGCATAATCTAATTGAAAATTGTCTCCTCTGCAATTTGAAGGACAATTTAGACTCGATGGGTGATAAAATTATTCTGGAAATAAAAACCTTGGTCTTGATATATGGTCATGTGATAACTTTTGTCTCCAATATTCTTTTCGCTAATTGGGTCACAACTAAACATGTTCTGTTACATAAATCTTCTTTTTTATTTAGATTTCGTAACATCAATATTGGTGTACCGACCTTTAAGCACATTTAATCCTTTGGTAAACCTGAGAACTCAAGAGAGTTAAGGTATTCCATAGGGTAAAACGATTACCAATCAATGGAGGGAGCCTTTTCAGTCTTAATTATGTCCGAACTGGAGTACTCTACCATCGTTCTTGGAAGCTTTGCTATCATTTGCTTCGTCCACATCTTCATTTTTTGGAATTAGAATAGCACGTTCGGTGAGGTGTCCATGCTTCATGAACATTTCAAGAAACACATGATATGTTGAATATGCAATCCTTTGTAATGGAACATGTGTGAGTTTAAGCAATCATTTTTAGTTGAATAGAATTTTATCTCCATTTGTGCAATCATGAACCATTTCCAATGTCCAAAAGCCATCTGACAAACGTTTGCTTATTCTATCTTAATTGCATGTTATATGTCAAATTATAGACGAAACATGATGTCCATAGATGTGAATGACTTATTGTTACAAGAACAGTTTATGTTCGACCCACTCGTGTCACTAGTAAAAAATTGTAAAAAATCACCTCCTAGAAAAATTGTTTTTCCGTTAAATGGCTTCTCAAATGTATTCTCATCTTTTGTAGATATAATATCTTTCAATATTCGATCTATAAGGCTTCAAATCAATCCGGCTCTAAGCATTAATTCTGCTAGCATTGTTCCTTGTTTAATGTCGCATGTTGACCCTTTATGCACATTAAGTGGAATTTTGAACCGAGAATGTACAGTTCTAACACGTGAGAGAAGCAACACCGCTATACCTTATCCACACAGGCTCACATGCAGATAAATATCGATATTACAGATAATTACTTATCTCATCAACTACCACGATAGCTGCATTTGTCGAGTGCAAAGTGCCTTTAGCATTTGAGCATCTTTCAATCATTATTCTTGTTTTTTCAATTCTTTTCATAATGTACTTGAATAAATATTTAGTATCACTTGATTTGCTACACCACTTTACGTTAATATGAGCCTTATACTTTTTGAGCATTTGTTGGATATGAGGTACGACGAACCGATTGTCAAGTTTTTACATATCCTTTCATTACAAACTGTGAATCATCTTGTCTTCTTTTGTACAATACATACCTTAAATCATTCATCGTAATATAATCTATGTATGATAGTGTATATTTCTTTAAGCATAAACTGTTTTCCATAAACGGCGAGTGTGGTCTATCGCTACCACATGGACCATGTATCATGTGTTGTTCGACCAACTGAAATCCCTGAAAATCTAATTCTTTATTAGACAATTCTGCTTGAATAAAGTTATATACAACTTATGCTGAAGGGTTTTTATGAATAGGTTACAACCAAATCAGGATATGTGAGTACGGTAGCCCTCATTTCTGGAACTCAATCATGTATATCACTGAAATATTGATACTATTATAAAAAAAACATTAAAAATAGTTTATTGAAATAATTAAACAAAATAAATATTGGTTAAATGTAATAATAAATTTTCTATTTTATCTACAATAGGTTTTAGAGAAAAAAAAACATCACCATTTAGGTTCTGCTGAAAATGCATCCAACTCATCTTGAAAACGCGACATTCATATGATCAATTGTTTAAACTTAAACCACCAACATTATTAATATGATTATAAAATACAAAAAAAAATTCTAAACGACATTATGATGGAATACAAACCTATGCAAACCAACATTGGTTGAATCATTGTAAAATCTACACAATAATGAAGTATCCAATTCCTTCAATTTTCTTAAACACTTTGCACACGCAAATAACTCCAACCATTTTTGTCCAAAACATCAATGACTTTCGCAATGCATATAAACTTACATTCCTCTGTGTAATCAACAAAATAAAATCAAGACTCAAATTGATACATTAATTCAGATTTACAGAGTGATAGTTACCTTCTGATCGAATGTAGTTATATAAATAAAAAATTGAGACGGTCTCAAGCTTTACTTCGTTAATGACATCACTTCATTTGATATCATCATCAAAACCGTCTTTCACACTAATACACATACAAAGAATTAGAAACATGGACATCAAATTAATTAAGTTTTATGCAAACAAAAGATTTATGTGATACCTATCTATGAATTATTTGACAGTATCAATTTTAACATAAAAATAAAATCTGGTTACCGATGTTGAGTTACAGTTAACCTCATTATTTTAAAAAATTGAAATGATTTATTTATGAAATAAGGGATAATAATAAAATGTGAATAAATATTATTCGAAACAACAATAAAAAATCTTACATACCTCCAATAGACTTTGGATTTAAACTTGTTACTATAAAACATGATGGATGACACTAAATATGTTTACTTTGCTCCCAAACTCAATTGTCCCATGCCGTAATGGTAACATCCATGCCGCTGTCATATTTGTAAAATTACGATTAACATGTAAACTAAACAAATGTTGTAGTTATACAACCATCACAATTACATACTTAGACAAGTGTAGATGCAACAAAATCCTTCGACGAAATATTATCATTGTAAGAATCTCTGATCAACCTAACACAACTAATGGCATCTATAAAACATACACATTATCATGAAAATAGAGAAAATGAAATGAAAAAAAAAAGAGTGTAGCTGAATTGATTGAAAATTATAACCTCCTAGTATAATATTAAGACTTCACAAGGCTAAGAAATCAACATAGCCCTTGAATCTAAAAATTTTATTGGCGATCGGTACTTCATTATTACCAATTGCAGTCAAAGTTGTGGTGATAACGAACTGAAAACCTACAATCTGTCAATTTGAAGTTCTCATTGCATCCAACCATATATATCCCATAATTGAGTATATCAGGCTGACAAGTCTTCATTCAGCACATGAGTGAATTGGCTAGAAATATTGAAACTTATAGAAGAGTCCGCTAAAATAATATGGAAAGAAATAACAAAATATTAAAATACATAAAACTAGGATGATATAAAATTGTGTATATTTAAATTGATGGTGAATGATAATTCTTATAAACATGTTATAAACCAAGATGTTATCCATATATAAAATTTTTTTATTAAACCCAATTATGAACATAAATCTAAAAAAATACAGAATTATATCATATTAGAAAACAAAGTATCAAACAAAAAACTACTTGATATATACAATGTATGTTAAAGACACAACATATTATCCATATATGAACACATGGTATATAAAAAAACATTAAGATATATATGTAAACATCACATGTTATACAATCAAATATTGTAAAACAATATGTTAATATAGTGTAAACATATATATAAACACAAGTTATACAAATCATAAGTATGTTAACACATTTTATCAACAATTAAAACAATTAGGCACATAAAACGGGACTAGATTAAATATGTTTGTCTATTTATTGTTATCATGGAATGCACAAAATTAGTAATAATTTCATAAATTTTGAATAACCAAATTTGATTCTACAATTCAGATATAATAATAGGTATGCACATTGTTTTTATTACAATATGTACTAACATATATTACCACATGTTTATAAAATAAGAAAATAATGAAAAATAGTTTGAAAAGAACATTGAGAAACAAATGTTAACATGTATTATAAAACAACAAAGTGTAACAGATAATATGTAATATGAATAATTAAAACAAGATATAAATATAATTCTTAATAAAATTGAAAAAACTAAAGAGTAGATGGCCAATACTTTTTGGTGGACTTTTATAACTCCAAAGAACTTTCTATTTAAATCAAACGATCTTCCAGGTACACTTAAATACAGACTCAGACTCACCCTGAGACTCTACCCGTCTTGAATCCAAATTCTAAGTCCCGAACGTCACACACCTCGTGTATGACCGCCTAAGACTATTCTCAAAATAGCCTTTAGGTTACAAAATGACTCTCGAATCAATCTCCCACAAACCTCTAGATATATTATCTAAGATTTGTGTAAAAAAACCACTTCGCAAAGTGAAAAGAAACACTATTTCGGTTTCTCCATTTAAGCTCCACTTCTCTCTATACTTTTAGGCGCACTCTTTTCTGATGGAGATGTCTTAATGTTGTTCATAGGACCAATACTCTTTATATAGAGGTCTTCTTGATGTGTTTGTTCAAAAATCCATGCTCCTTGATTTTCTCCAACAACCTCCATATTTTTAGCTCCTTGATTTTCTCCTATTTTTAGCCTTTGACTTAATTATTTTTTGACCTATTCAAACATGAAATTTCAGCAACCAATTTAAGATCGAAATATTTTAACAAAAATAATAGATTATCAATAGAAAGTATGTAAATAAAAAATAACAAATAAATAAACGGAAATATATAAAATGGTCTAAAAAATAAACTACAAGACAATAATATATGTAAAGTATACACATTTTCATTGATAAGAAGCATATCTAAACCAATAAATTGTATCGCCTATTTTAAAATTCGAGTCTCCTAAAAGCAGAATAATCTTGCTACAATTATCTATTTTACTATTGTCAATCAACAGATCATTGAAAACAATATGAGTGGTCGTAAAACGATTAATTTGTAGTTTAGATGTATTCATTAGCTAAAATTGGAAAAAAATTAGGTATTTTTTTATTGGAAGATTGAGGTGGAAAGGTGTATATACGTGGAATGTAAGATGTGATGTTTATATTAAGAGTTAGAGTATTATGGTATGATTTATTAGTATAATTATGGTGTAATAGTTAATATAGTTATGGTGCAGCAATTATTCATTAAAATGATATGAATTATTAGCATAATTATGGTGTAATAACTAACAAATAAAGGATATGGTGCATGTAACTTAAAAGGAATTCAAACGGATAGATTCTTTCTTTGGTCCACTTCATACTTCACCTTATACTTCCCCAATGAGCATCCTCACCTATACATATACATATATACTTATATCCTATCTTTCTTTACCTAGGATTTTTCATTAATAAAAACAAATAAATAAAAAATAGGGTTTCTCACTTCAGGTTTTTTTTACCTATTTATTTGATCAATAAGGGCACAACAATGAATATATCTTTTTGTAAAACAAAACACTTACTATATAACAATGTATGATGATGTTGGCCGTTGTTTTTTCTCTAGGGTAATGGATAGGATTATATGTACTTATCCAAGTTTTCATTTTAATTATACATATATCTTACCATATTCTATTATAATATGGTTTAAGAAACAATCCGAAATATAATGATTGTGAAAAAAATTCATATATTAAAAATTTTGAACATATCAAATTCTTTGGTACAAACCTTTAAGTGATAATTAAATTTATACAACAAAATAAATTTTAAATCCATATACATTGTTCATCGTTTATAGATTGAATATACTTTTTTAGATTAAATGCACATATAAATTATGCAACAACTAATAATATTATATATTAAAACTAATAATTAAAATAAAATTAAATAATTATCGGACAAATGTTTTAATATTTCTACAATTTTAGGAATGTTTTATATGCACGGTATATATCTATACCTTTAAAGAATCTAATATCAAAATTTCAATATTTTAACTAGCTGAAAATTTTTAATTATTAAAATCATTATTTATTATTAAAGATTAAATTTTTAATCAAATTTAATTTAATTTGTGTAGCAAGAAAAACTCATCGAAAATTATACTTATCATGTAAGTAAGACGTAAAAGAGAAAAGAGGCATAAAGTTTTTCTTGTAATGTTTAATTCTAAAAGAAAAATTTAATAATAATTCTAATTTTTTAATAAAAATTAATTATGAAATGAAAATTGTAATCAAAGGTTAAAAATGTGCACCATTAAAAATTAAAGAAATAATATATATCACTTTTTAAAATTAGTAATTAAAATAAGATTAAATCTATATATAAAAAATAGAATAAAATGGAGCACTGTCCTTGCGCCATTTCATCATCATAATTTTTTTTTATTTTTAAATATTTATTTATAATTTAATGAAACATTTCAAAAATTAATATCCATTATAGTTATTTCTTAATACCCACTAACCTAAAATAATCCATTATAATTATTTCTAATAACCACTACCTTGAAATTAATATCCATTACTATTATTTTTAATAATCACTATAAGACAAATTTGATAAATTTTTATTTTAAAATCAATTGATTCTATTATTAAATTCTTAAAAAATATTTTATTAATTTCGTTCTATTTCGTGTGTATATATATATATATATATATATGGGATTTAAGATTTTTTCATGGTGTAATATATATATATATATATATAAAAATGTAATGGTTTTAATTATATATATAAAAGTTTGGTAAATCTTATATATGAATATATAAAAAGTATGATAAAATGGAGCATAATTTTTTTATTTTTAAATATTTATTTATAATTTAATGAAACATTTCAAAAATTAATATCCATTATAGTTATTTCTTAATACCCACTAACCTAAAAAAATCCATTATAATTATTTCTAATAACCACTACCTTGAAATTAATATCCATTACTATTATTTTTAATAGTCACTATAAGACAAAATTTGATGAATTTTTATTCTCAATTGATTCTATTATTAAATTCTTAAAAAATATTTTATTAATTTCGTTCTATTTCGTATGTATATATATATATATGGGATTGAAGATTTTTTTCATGGTCTAAAAAAATATATATATATATATATATAAATATAATGGTTTTAATTATATATATAAAAGTTTGGTAAATCTTATATATGAAAGTAGGAAAAAACTATATTTTATGATTGCTCCACATCATCTAAAATTTCTTTTTAATTTTTTACTTTATTTTTAGATTAATTACAGACTTTATTACATTAATTATAGACCTGAAAAAGGTCATTGAAAGGTTTTTATCATTTCTTAAATTTTCGGTTATAAAAAAACATTAATTTAAAAATAAACCTCAGGAATGGTAAAACTGTTATTAAGGAAACGAAGCAACCAGAGAAGAAAGTGTACGAGTAGGAGCTGAAGAAGAGAGACACGGAAATGAATCTTTGTGCTCTAAATCAAAATAGTGATCGACAGAAAAATCTTGGTCGAGACGTGGTGGATAAGCCAGACGATGAAGGCGATGGCGTCTGATTTCGCCTCTATAGAGTTGCAGGTGAGTTCTCGGATTTGAAGCAAAGAGCGGGTTTGGGTTTGACGTTGGTGATTTAGTCTCACCCCTATCTCAATGCAATTCCAATGCCTTTAGGCTTTAATCGGTTTTTTGAAGGCTTTGACCCATTATCCTATCTTGTTAGATCATTTCCAGAAGGAGTTGCGTGATGTTCTTCAAGACTTTGAACACATGCATTTCACCGGAAATTGAAAGGAGACAGAGGCTTGGAAGCTGTTCAAGGAAATAACAAATTAAGATTAGTTTTTTTCAAGTCAATGTTGTTCTATGCACGAATGTGCTTTTTATGTCATAGCTTACTTAAGTTGGTAGTTAAGGGGATGTCTCTGCTGATGTGTTTTATTTATTTTGTAATATATATATATGTAATATATATAAAACATTTATTTTAAGTGAAATAACCCGTTTATTGAGAATTATTCGAGTTTGTGGTATGTATATGTATAGTATATTCGAGTCTCAATATGAAGTACATGTTGTTCTATGTGCTCACTATATATTCATCTTGATTTTGACTAAAAGAAGAGTTTTATGCTACAGAGGATTTTCGTCCTCAATGCTGGGCAAGAAATATCCTCTTTGGTTCTCCTAGGTCTGCATCAGTATGGCCATTCTATTTGACATGAAGAAGAAGGGATTAGGCGACTAAACCATAACAGTAGAAGAGAATCGATGCTTAGATAGTGGTTGACCACGTGGTCCTCTTGCGACGTCTATTGGGAGTTAGCATCCAAGGTCCTCAAAGAAAAGCTTTTCCTGGTGTCGGCGCTGTCGAAGGGTGAGAGACGCGTCATCATTCAGGACGGAGAGACGATTCTGCTGCTCTGGTACAAGAACGAGGTGTTCGCCATCGAGAACAGATCTCCAACAGAGAGCGCCTATAGTGAGGGACTGATCAACACAAGCCTCACTCAGGTATGTTAGGAGTTGGTGAGATTTGTAAATAAAAAGGAAAAGAGGAGTTTGATATTGGTCATGCAACATAACTGAGTGGTAATGCAACAGGATGGATGCATCGTGTGCCCATCCACTGGTAACACGTTCGATCTTCAGACAGAAGCCATAAGAGAATGGTACTCGAAGAACCCAGTTTTCAGAGTCGTCACTCCTGCCCTCCGAAGCGTCTTCGTCTACCCTGTGAAAACCGATGAAGAGAACGTCTACATCAGCATGAGTTTGGGGGACACATCAGATGCATCCGCCGAGATCGTCTTCCGCGGTAGAGCTCAGCCGGGGGTGACAGCCAGCGATGTCAATGTTGAAGAGGTAAGACAAAGCTCTCTCTCTCCATATGTATCTATATATAGAGATAGTATGTTATAAAGGCGAACAAGTGATGTATGTATAAAACACAACTTGGTGGTATAGGTAAGGATGGTGGTGGATGAGGATCTCCAAGGGTTTGGGTTCACGGCGAAGAACAAATAGATAAACTGGAAGGTGACGGTGGTAGGGTTCTTGATGTTGGTGACTCAAGAGATTATTGGAGCTCATTGTTGTCCGTCTTCCAATTATTTATCGGACAAAGGTTTACATTGTTTTTTTATTGTGCGTCCTTTATATTGAAATTAGATTGTCTTCATTTTTATTTTTTTTTCAATGGTTTACTAAATGTTAATACCTTCAGGAAGAATAAATGGTTTCAGGAAGAATAATTAAAAAAAATCTCCAACAAATATATATACAAGACAGTTTGTTCCAACATCACACTTTCAATATTTTGTTATTAGGGGATCCATCAACAACAAATTCGCATGTTGTTTTTTTGGTTGAATTTAAATTTATATTTTGTTAACTTAGTTTTTACGTTCCAAAGAGAAATCCAATATATTGATTATGTTCTTACTTTCAGTGTATAGTTTTTAGTTTTTTTTAAAAAAATTATAAATGTTGCTAATAAAACATCTCTTCACTTCCAAAAATCCTTAAGGAATAATTTAAGGAATAATTATAAATTAAATATAGGTTAAATATTATTATATAGACAAAATTAAAATTTTTTAATTTTTAAACAAATTTTCATTACATTAATTTTTTTATATAATTTGATGTATATATTGAAATAAAATTTTAAAAATCTAACTACTCTTTTATGTAATAATTATATATTTTTATATATTAGCTTATGTATAACATATCAACTTTTATTTATTAATATATAATAATATATTATACATGTGTATTTGTAATTTATATATTTAAGTTACGGCATCATTTAAAACACTTCAATTTTAATATTTCTTTTATTTTTATTTTGTACATTTTTTTTACACTTGATTGCATAAAATAATTTTCTTTTAATTTTTTTATTGACAAAAAAATAAATATTATAATTTTTAACTATTTTTAATAACAATTCAAACATATTGAATAATTTTCATTAATTGATATACAAAATATATCATCACTATTAATATTATATATCGCTGATATAAGGCTCTATTTATAATATACAAATTATATTTCGATAATATTAACTTAATAAATCTCGTGCATCGCACGGGTTCACTTACTAGTGATTATAATGAGAGATTGTTAACATTTCAATTAAAACAGTATTTAATGAGTTTTAAATGTTATATTTAACATTTTCATAATATTTATGATTTGAAGTAAATATATTTTTAATCTTCATTTCATTGTATATAAATTTATATCATTATTATCATTTAATTTCTTTTTTAAATCTATGAGATTCTTGTTTTACGTAACTATTACAATTCAAAAAATTGAAATTATATTTTAATGTTAATAGTTAATAAACATATTATTGGTTAATAATGTTGTAGTGAATAAATTTTATATATTCAAAAAATTATTCTTCTCTATTTTTATGAATTGAACAACAAATATATTTCAAATTTTCAAATTCTTAAAAATTACAACAACAAAATATATATGTAAAAAGAAAAAAAATGTAGTTTCATATATAGATCTGCGTAAGTTTTATGATTTGATTTGGAGAATAAATATATTTAATTTTCAAATTATATATAGATAATTTTCAAATTTTCTTCAATCTATATATAGAGATATAAATTTTTCTCTCTCATAATATCACATCAATTATCTTGATTTTGTATTTTTCTAAAAGATAATAAATTTATTTGTAAATTTAATTCTAATTAAAAATATTTGTATTCTTAAAATAAAGAAAATATTTTTAAATATATAACATTTATTCTCTAAAAGATTATTAACTATTATAAGTAATAGATTAATTTTTAAAAATATTGTTCATACAAAGAGAAAAGAATATTGTAGGTGTCATAATTTCATAAATTTTTTTAGATAACATTGTTCATTAGTGCTTATGTTTTATATCTAAGGAAGGATTTGGCGATGACATGTTTATGGATAAATTTTTATAGGTCATCATTCAATTTTACATAACATAGCGAAGTTTTGGGAAGTATTGTCACTATTAGGATATTTTGGAATATTTTTATTTAGTCTAAGAAATTTGTGCTACATAATCTGGTTTAGGGATTTCAAAAAATCTAAGATGGTCATAAACTTTTCAGATATTTGTTTAACATAAGCAATAAAATAGGTCTAAACAGAAATTACATATAAAAATCACTCGATTTTTATAATTTGAATTTTTTTATAAAAAGAATTTTGTTCTCTATTTTCAGGAAAACTCTTTGATATTTAGTATTTTTCTTAAGTATCGGTTTGGTGTACAACAAAAATAATCCAAATAAAAGTAGATATCAAGAACTAGTAATCATTGTATAGTCAAAGAAATTATTCAGACATCCTCCTATTTTAAAGCTAATAATTTCCTATAGAAATTTCCTATGTTGGAGCTTGATCAATTCTCCATGACTTGAACATATCAAAATCCCAGAAATTTCCATCACTCCAACTCTATATATATATATATATGTATATGTATGTATATATATATATGTAACTTAACCTTGGTCCAAAAAACATGGAGATAGTTACCAAATTCCCGTGTTTAATTTGCATTATCACTCTGATCTCTCTTACATTCACTACCCATTTCTCAATATCATATCATATTGAGACATTCTGTGAAGATCTCTCCAAAAACTTGGGAGAAAACAGTTCATATCAAAGCAACATTAACACCCTTTTCTCAAATCTTCGTACCATGTCGTCATTTACAGGCTTTTACAACGTCACGATTGGTCTTAGACAAGACACGGTTCGAGGACTCTTCTTATGTCGAGGAGACGTTAACAGAACGGCCTGTGAAAGCTGCGTAAGAACCGCTTCGCTTGAGATTATACGAAAATGTAGTAACTATAAAGAAGCAATCATATTCTATGATGAGTGCATGGTACGTTATTCAAATAGGTCAATCTTTTCAGTCATGGAGCAAACACCTTTTGTTGTAATGTATTCAATCTTCTTGGCACCAAATCCTTCGAGTTTCGGACAAATTTTGTCTAAAAAGATGAGTGAACTTATTGGTAAGGCTTCGTCTATTTCTTCATTGCCATATCTCGTGCAAGAACAAGAACGTATATCTGATTTTCGAAGATCGTATGATTTGCTTTGTCTTGTACAATGCACACCGGATTTGTCACGAAGTGACTGTAACACATGCCTAAGATTTGCTTTGCAAAGTCTAACAACGTGTTGCAATTGGTCCGAATCTGCTATGATCTTCACTCCAAATTGTCTCTTGAGGTATGCAACTATTAGGGTTTCGTTGTCTCGGACCACACCTCCACCCCCGTATAGAATCACTAATCCTTCTACATATTCACCAGATTCAGACGATGATTCTTGTAAGTATTATATTTTGTTCCCTTGTGTTATAATCTTGTTGTTCCCATGATATTGGCCCATGAGATTTATATCATGTTTTTGTAGGGTTTCTTGTACGTATTGCTCTTTCAATTATCGGGGTTATATCTTTCATTTTGATCTGCATAGCAATATGCCTCAGAAGGGGACGGGGCGAAGACTCGCGTACCAATGAAGTACACGAGTCCTCGCCCAATCTAACGGTAGATCCTACAACGGTGCCAAGAATTTGAATTCGAAGGTTATCAAAAGGCTGATAAATCGTATCAGAAATCAAATTCTTGGTTTCTTATACATGTGAATGGTTTTAACGTATTGTAAAGTGTAATCTACCTGCAAATTCTGTATATGTATTTGTTCATATATTTTGACTTGTATTTGTGCGATGGTTTTAATTCTTCTGTATTAACTATTAAGTGTGTATATCATATGTTAGTTTGT
Source organism: Gynandropsis gynandra (assembly GCA_036759665.1). Lineage (NCBI taxonomy): Eukaryota > Viridiplantae > Streptophyta > Magnoliopsida > Brassicales > Cleomaceae > Gynandropsis > Gynandropsis gynandra. Next base: position 48,966,899 of record CM071865.1, on the reverse strand, counting down.
CAAATATGAGTTTGGTTGTAACTAATCCCAAAAGCTAGTTCAAAAGTTTAGGATTTCCCAATACCATATATGAGTTCAAAAGTTCATGTTCTAGCCGATGTGAGACAACTTGTCATAACATTTCCCCTCACGCCCAAACTCGATCCTGAAGCGTGGACATCGCAATCGGGAATCCAACATCGGTATATTCAAATCGGGACGAATCAGGCTCTGATACCATCATAAATATGCAACTACGTCTTGAAATAAATCGAATCAACTCTCGTTATTTTATTAATCATGAAATACCTTTTTATATAGTATACAATATCATACAGAGATATAATATCGCAGAATATTAGTACAATCTTCGAAAATATTTCAGTGTTCAATAAGATATAAGATAATATCGTATAATATCATCAGAATAATACGTGTGATCTCGAATAATATTCTCATATCAATCACACGGATTATATCTGTTAATACCCTCCCTCAGGTTGGAGTGTGCAATTGTGGACGCCCAACTTGGAAGAAAAACGCCTATGAGTCAGTAAACCAGAAGGCGTCAGGGTTCGGTACGTCGGAACGCGTCGGGGTCAGGTACGCCGGAGGGCATCGGGTTAGGTATGCCGGAGGGTGTCGGGGTCAAGTATGTCGGAGGGTATCGGGATCAGGTATGCTGGAGGGCATCGGGTTCGGTACGCCAGAAGGCGTCAGGTTCGGTACGGGTACGCCCAAAGGCGTCGGATCAATACGTTGAAATGGCATCGGTACGTCGGAGTAATGGGTCATCGGCCGAAGGAGTCTGTTGATGCATATTTTTTTATATATTTGGGGTTTTGGTCGAGATTAGAGCGAAAGCTCGATTCTTGGTTCACGTTGGAGAACAACAAAGAAAAATGAGATAAGATACTTTGTTTTCAAAGAGAAAAATAAAGTCGAAACACGATCGGAGAAGTTAATTTGATGTGATGGATCCAAAAGAAAGAAAAAAAAACAGAAGTCCTAAAAGAAGTTTTGATACCATGATAAAATATACAACTATATCTTGGAACAAGTCGAATGAATTTTTTTTATTTTATTAATGACTACCAATGTGGCTTCGTCACTTAGCTGAGCTTCCACAAGCTTCGGTTTTGACAGAAACCCAACAATCCAAAACCCAGAGAAAGCTCATTGTGACACACCGACGACACCAGACGACACGAGGAACCCTAATTTCAGAACCCCCTCATGAACGCTAATCATTCACGACTCAATAAACGTTGTGAAACCCTAATTTCATGAACCTTAATCATTCACAAGCAAAATGGCGAAGAGGAGAGAGCCTTACCTAAGAGAGAAACGGCGAAATGGAACAGGAGAGAAGAAAGGAGAATCGGCGAGGCGAGGAGGAGAGAAGAAACATTCGGCGAAGGAAAGAAAATGACAAGGGTATTTCAGTAATTTAGCCGAAAACGTGTTATAACGTAACGTAACGCAGGGAAAAATCAGATTTTCAAATTTTACGCTTCGTGGCGTCTGCGTTTCTTTGCGTTTCCACCAGTCACTCTAGATGTCTAAAAACGTAATGTCGCCTGCAGTCGCCAAAAAACGCAGTCGTTGTGTTTGCGTTTTCTGGCGACTGCACCAGTCGGATATTAAATGGGCAATCGATTAGCACGTAATGTTAAATTAATAGTCGGTGTCTAACTGTTTTTTAGGGTAAAAGTCCTATTTCTCTCTCATATTTGCCTACTTTGCCTATATCCCCTCATGTTTCGACCAACATCTTATTCCCACCTCATGTTTAAAAATCCTACCTATATCCCCCTCTATTTAATCTCCGTTAAATATTTCAATTTTGACCCGGTTTAGACCTAATTTTGACCCAGTTAAGGATTAATTTTGACTAAAATTTTAGGTCCAATTTTGACCCGATTTAGACTCAATTTTGAGCCGTTTTAGACTCAATTTTGAGCCGGTTTAGACTCAATTTTAAGCCGGTTTAGACTCAAATTTGAGCCGGTTTAGACTCAATTTTGATTTTTATCCAAATCCAATCCGAAACAATATAAAATTCAACAAAATTAAACCGAAATTTAAATAAAATTTGATTCTTATCGGTGTTCGATTTTTAACCCGAAATTAGTATGATTTTTATTCGAATTGAGTACAATTTGACCCAATCTTATTTTTATACTATTGAAAACTCGAATCAATATGAAATTCAACAAAATTAAACCGAAATTTAAACAAAAATCGATTCTTATCGGTTTGTTCGATTTTTAACCCGAAATTAGTATTATGTTTACTCGAATTGTGTACAATTTGACCCGATTTTGATTTTCATACCATTAAAACTCAAATCAATATCAAATTCAAAAATTTAAACGAAAATTTAACCAAAAATCGATTCTTATCGGTTTGTTCGATTCTTAACCCGAAATTAGTATTATTTTTACTCGAATTGTGTATAATTTGATTCAATTTTGATTTTAATACCATTAAAAACTCAAATCAATATGAAATTAAAAAAAATAAATCGAAATTTAAATAAAATCGATTATTATCGGTTTGTTCGATTTTTAACCCGAAATTAGTATTATTTTTACTCGAATTGTGTATAATTGATCCAATTTTACTATTTCGGTGTAATTTCATTAAGAATCGATTTTTTTTATAAAGGTTTAGTTCGGTTAAAGTTTCGTATTGATTCGAATTTTAATCCGGTAAATGGATCCAAATTTTGTTTAAAATTGGTTTCAAATTATGATCATAATTAATTATAAACCAAGTCAAAATTAGACTTAAATGCTAGTCAAAATTTAGCCTAAACCGGGTCAAAATTGGTTTCAAATTCTGGTCAAAATTGATTCTACATCGTGTCAAAATTGAGTCTAAACCGGGTCTAAATTAATTTCGGGTCGGGTCAGATCGAAATTGGGTAAAATCGGGTTGAAATTGAAAGATTTAACAGGATTTTAAACGGAGGGGGTTATAGACAGAATTTTTAAACATGAGAGAAAATAGGATGTTGACCGAAACATGAGGGGGAATAGAATGAATGTGAAATATGAGGAGGAATAGAATGAATGTGAAACATGAGGGGAATGGGGAAAGTAGGTAAATATGGGGGGAAATAGGAGTTTGTTCGTTTTTTTATCAAAATTAAACTATTTATAACACTGTATCCAAGTTTAAAAAACATAAAACAATAAAAAATTGTAAAATAATTATTGCATCTAAATATTTAATATGTAATTTCTATTTTCGTTTAATATATATTCGTAAATAAAAATATTTAGAGATTAGTCCATTCAACATATTCGTAACCCTAAATGAGGAAATGAAGCCCCACATTAAGTTAAATTGTACAATGTCCAAAAGAAAAATATAATATTTTATATGTTATGTTATAAATTACGAATTATATATATATATATATATCATTTTAATAATTTTAAATTTTAAATTATTTTTGAATATTTAAATTTAATTTTAGTTTTGATAGGATCTGATTATAAATTTTGATTATAATATCAATGTTTTAGAATTGAATCTAAATATGATGGAAAGTATTATATTATTTTCTCCGAAATCGACTAAAAACGAATTATAAATTTTTATATATCATATTTATTCTAAAAGATTGAACAAATATTTGCATTTAGTTCAATCTCATCGATATTTTACAAAAATACTTTACAAAATCAATTTTATGATTTCAAATTTAATATCTTCATATGATTTCGAATTGACATATTACACCTATGTATATATGTGTGTATATATTAATTATTGACTTTCATTCTTATCCTTTCGCCGCATGGAATGCCAAGAAGAAAATAATACTGTTTATTCGTAAATGTAAGGCATGATATTATAGATATTTTCGTAGGATCAAAATACTTCGTATATACCCTCGTAAATCTAATGAAAAAAAATTGGAAAAAAGATATAAGTACCTTTATATATTGTCAGAGAAAACATATAAAGTTTTGACATTTTTATTAATAAAACGAAATCTATATCAAATTTGAGAGGGGGAAACGACGTTGAGAGCGATTTCCTTCCATTTTCGAACGATTTCCTTCCTTTTTGAGCGATTTCCTGCAATTTTGAGCACATTTCAGCAATTATCGAGTTATTTCCAACGATTTTTTAGTCATATTCAGTTATTTTCAGCGATTTCTAGCGACTTCTGACGATTTGTGAGCGATTCAAATGATTTTCGATGATTTCGAGGGTTATCCAGTGATTTTCGAGCGATTTTCGGTGATTTCCAGTGATTTCGACGATTTCCGATAAATTTGGGTCGCACTGGGTTGAACGGGTCACACTGGGTCGAATTGGATCGTTGGGTCGCAGGGTCGCACTAAGTCGCTGGGTTGCTAGGTCACACTGGTTCGTTGGGCCGTAGTGTCGAATTGGGTCACAGGGTCGCAGAGGTATTTTGGGAATATCAATATTATAAAGGTTTTTTTTTTGAAATTTACTTTTTAGGGGAATGTATTTTTGAAGCACTTATGTCCTACGAGGGTATTTTTGAAATTCTCCTAAATATAATCATATTTTTAAAATATACAAAGATAATTAGGGATGGTTAATCCAGATTATCCAGATCGATCCGGACCTAAATAATTCGAATTTTTTTGAATATGGGTTATCTAAGAATTTATATAAGTTCAAATTTTAGAATTCATTCAGGTGCCGGTAAAACCCAAAAAATCCGAACAATTCAATTTAAAAATTAAAAAATATATAATTTAAAATTTTTAAAAAAAATATATAAACACTAAAAAAATTTAGTATATTTTATTATACATATATATATATATGTTTATATTTGATATTTTTATTTTTTGTTTTATATTAAAAAAACTAATTATCCAAAGAATTCTAAAACCGAATAACCCAAATTATGTATAATACCCGAAAAACTCGAACCTGAATAATCTAAACAAATCGAATAACTCGAACTACCCGAAAATCCAAATATCCAAATATAATTCGGGTTGTTTCGGGTCCAATACTTTGAACCTAAACAACCTTACCTGAACCGAAAACATTCGAGTTCAATTTGGGTCCAATTTTTCAAAACCCGAGTAATCTGAATCTGAACCGAAATCTGAAGAACCCGAACTGAGACCCGTATTAGCCATCCCTAGAAATAATGTTGTCTATATAAGAAGTTATTAAATCACTGTTCTTACCAAAATTAGTAGTGATGACGTCGTTTAATAATGGAAAATAAGCAAAATTTATAGAATTTCAAAAGTATACGAAATTTGTGTACGGATATCTTGATCCATTGAGAATATCTAAGAAATTTCGGATTGAATCTTTCAACGAACAATTCGCGATAAAGAGAGACTTTGGTTTTCTTTTAATTATGAAACACAATATTTTTTCATATGTTTATTGGGGACCACAACCCATATAGAAAATACAACTTTAATCATTTTTAATTTGACCCCTCAACAAATCGAAAATTACGAATTGATTTCTACAATTTTATTTCGTAACAATAATATTTTTTTAGCCATAAGTTACTATATCATTTTAGTTTTGATTGAAATATAATGGCATCATACATTTAAATTATACATATGTGGCCTAAAAAATCCTTACAATTTTCCACTAAGTCATATGTGTATCCGAAAAAATGTATATACTATATGAGCTCAAATGTTACCATCATAACCGTACAGTATAAAAACTTTCGTTCATTAACCACAAAAAATATAGAATAATAGTGGCTTTCATTGCATTTTTTCGTAATTAAACCTTTCATGGTTACTAAAATCTTATATGACTAAATGACATAAATCTTGTTATAAATGTGTTGCATGAAAACCACGTGTCAATTTTCAATCGGTTCTACTTAAGTTAGATCAATGAATAACTTTATTATGCATAGTGAAAAATAAACTGAAAATTACTCTTTTTATCAGAAAATGTAGATGTATTCGACTTTATGACATAAAACACAAAATACAAATAAATATCAAACTCTTAAGCACTCATTCGAGCAATATGCTCGTGAAAAACCTTGGATGGAATACCTTTAGTAAGATGATCCGCAATTATAGAATTTGTTCCAATGTGCTATATGGAAACATGTCCACTTTGAACCTTGTCTTTTACAACTGAGAACTTAATATCGATATATTTCAATTTTGTTGAGTTCATATTGTTGTTACAATACAAGACGACCGACTTGTATGTCACAATATAACTTTAGTGGTTATTCAATATCTTTCATAATTCGCAACCATATGACAAAATTTCTCAACCAAATTCCTTGTATAGACGCTTTTAAGCTCAGTAAAGAAATTTTTGACATGGACCTCTTCAATACCTCTAAAATTTTTTAGAATGGTGTTGACAATGATCTTAAGACCAACGCGGTTTGAGCATTCCTATTTTTTATAAGTTTTCTTCTCTTAAATCCAAAAGGAAAACATTAGTAGCTCATTTGGGTAAGAACAATGATTTACAACATATGACACTTTGGTATCATATTGCTTCAATTAAACACTTAAATGTATTAAATTTGTATAATTTAAAATTATGGACACAAATGTTGATTGACACTTAAACGAATGTGGGATTTATTACAACATAATATATATGGGTGATAATTAAGGTACCACGCAACATAGAATTTAAGAATTGTGCTAGGCATAGTGGTTATGCGCTTCTATGTTGTGTTATTGGGTCCAAGATTCGAATCTGTTTAGGGATACATACACATGTATGTATATTCTTCCCAAACAAAATGTCATAAAAACGGTGGAAAGTTTAAAACCATCTTCGACGAAACGTCACCATCGACGAAACGTCACCATCGACAAAACGTCACCATTAATGAAATGACGTGTTCTTTTTCGACACCATTTTTTCTAAAATCTCCATCGACCTTTTTTTCCACTGTTAAGAGCAGGAGGTTATCGTTGCTATGTGAAACCAACCTCGGGCACATGCAGTGCCCTCCGCTCTAAGAACCACATGACCTAGACCCTTTCGCTCTAGCCACGAAGCTCAACTCTTGGCTTGGAACGGAGGAACCGGTATTCGCCACACTTAAGCCTTTTCGAACAGACCAAACCAATCGTTCCATCACCTTATTGCCCCCACTTGGGCCACAAGCCACACTACCACGCACAACAGAGAGATTCGAAGGCTCAACATATGCATGAGCCCCTTCAAACTTGATACATCAAAGTGAACCTTTCCATTCAAACACTCATTTGTTTCTCAGGTCACATCTCTACCGTTAATGGCCCAAGGATTTTTCTAGACTCGTTCTGGTTAAAGAAATCATGGTTCATGGTCTAGGTTGTTTGTGATCAGGGTTCGATTTATGTATGTATACATATAGGATTTATAAAACAACGAGACAGTTCCGATCATTTACTACTCGTAGTATAGAATCACATTATATTATAGATGGTTACCCAAACATACAACAAAACAAATTTTGCATAATCCTTGCAAATAACAAATAAGACAAAATGATCCACAATTATTTGATTTGTTATACACAAAATCATATGTCCATTCAAAGAAACAATTGTTTGTTCAATCAAAATTATGATTTCTTTTAATTTTATATGCTATGATACCAATTTTATAATTTCAAAAAATGTGCGGAATTTGCAGAAGATCCTTAGATAATAACGAGAAACTTCGGATTGAATCTTCTAACTAACAATTCCGACAAGAAGAGACTTTTGTTTCTTTTAATTTGGAACAAAAATGTTTTATCTATATGTTAATTGTGGACCATAATCCATTTATTTATAGAAAATACGATTTTAACTAATCTGATTCGCCTATTAGAAATTACGAATTAATTTCTATATATTTATTTCATAACAATTACACTCTTTAACTATAAATTACTATATAAAATAATTTTAGTTTTGGTTAACAATATAATGAAATGATATATTTGAATTATATATATTTGGTCCCAAAAATCTATATAAAATTTGCTATTAATTTGATCTTATTTAAATGGTCTCAATGTCGTATTTTTTTTAAATTGAATTATCTTGAGATGATACTTCTCCGTCAATATTAGATATTTTCGGTAACTGTAAAAGTCGGTATACCTTACACAATCCAATTCAAGTATGTGTTATGATAAATTGTCTCGCATTGACTAGGACAAACTTTAGGACCCATATATATGTTGTTGGGAAATTTTAAAATCTTGAACTACCTTTTGATATTAGTTAGAATCAATCTATATTTGACAATATGTTCAAAGTATAACTAATTGAAACATCTTTTTTTCAATAAAATTTGTGAATTACGATGAGTATGAGTAGTTTCCTTATTTTGTTTTTATGAAAACTTCATAATCCAATTCGATCTTTAAAAAATGTTTCGAAGTATTGGGTATCTGTCAAAAAACAAAGTTGGATATTTAGGGATAACTGAATTATCATAATTCAATGAAAATTATATTATACAAAATAATAAAAGAATTTATAAATGTTTATATCTATTAAAGACCTAGGATATATTTGAATTAGAATCCCACGTAGAGTACGTAATGAAGGTAAACTGTACCAAATAACTCGACCATATATCTTCATTCAATTTCATTCTTAAACTTAAGCTATATATATATATATATCATATTTGTATTTAAACATCTTATATACCTAATATTAAGATTCAGTGAGAATTATAATTCTAATTATACATATTGATCCAATTTAATTTCCATTTTATTTTTGTTATAGTTTCGCATTATTTTTGGCCTGACGCAGCCTACCCAAATCATGTAAATAAAAAGACAATCAAGAGTCAGGAAAGATATGCATTATGAAAAAAGGACAAAAAAAATCACGAATGCAATAATCCAAATAATGCCAAGTGGGTATACATGTGATGTGATGTCCCTCATATATATATATATATATATATCAATTTATTTTTATTTTCTGTTTAGAAAAGATAAAAGTGCAGCCTCAATATACCTACTTCGGCTCATAAATGGTTATTATATTAATTATAAAGTTAACACTTATAAAAAGAAAATATTGCTAGGGTTTCCATGTCGAACTTTGCAACTATGGTATTGCTCCTCAATCACATCATGTTACAAGTGCAATTCAATTTAAAAACAAACTTTAAAATTTATTATAAATTATACTTTTTATTACATGTATTTTTTTATTGAAATCTTAATTCATATTAAATAGTTTTAAAAATACAAGTTTCAGATGTTAGATTAATATGATTTTTTGATATGTTCGGATTCATAAATTAAACTAACCTATTTTAAATAATGTTTGTTATTATTATTGTTATTTTCGTAAATTCTGAATCGAATCAGATCATATTTATATGCATTTTATTTCCATAAGACAACATGTATACGTATTTACAGATGTTTTAAAGTATGCCACTTGTTGAAAGCCGACTAATTTGCTGGTCAAGATCGGTCAAGGATTAGATCTACACATAATATAATTAATATTCAATTAGGTCCATTTTTATCATTTGATTCATCCACAAAATAAAAACTAAATAAATCACTTTAATAATATGGAATATTTATATTCAGAAAAAAGGTTTTAATCGAAAATATTCAGACGAGGTTTCTAAAATAGCTAAACTAATTCCTATTGATAGCTATAACATTATCAATCGACGAATCACGAACGGAAATACAGCATTATAATTAATTTTCATTAAATCAAGACTCTATTTATTTTTCAAAATCGTCTAAAAAGACATTTTACTTTGCCTTTCATTTAGATTGATATATATACATATAATGTCCATTTATAGTTAATCTAAATATTTGATCACTCAAATTTGAATTAGTGAAGGTGATATGATGGTGAAATTGTTATAAACACTATACCAAAATTTATAAAAAGTTTTATATAAATATTTGCAAATTTGATTCATTATAAATTAATTTTAAATTAGAAACGATATATCCAAACTTAGAGCAAATAATAACATAATACTCCAAGATTTACAAGAAAAAAATATATATCTATTTTGCGTTATGTTATTCTTCTATTTCTTTTCCATATTTTTTTAATGTCTCTTCACAATGAAATGACACGCAATTATTCAGTACATGCCACTATCGTTATATTTATATATATCTATATATACATGCACACAATCCAACTCAATAAAAGTCCCAAAAGTTCTAAAACTTTCTAAAAAAACCACAATAAAAAAATGAAGATCAATTTCGTCCCTGCATTTATCTCCCTTTCAATCTTCTTCATCATCTTAATCCCATCTTCTGCAGAAACATTAACACCCATTTCGATTTTCTCCTCTTTCGATCAAATCCTCAATCAAACAAGTCAATGGCTGAGTTTCTCCACGAAATTCGACCAACCCAAGATCGAATTCTCAGTCACCACCGTCATCGCCGCCGTGCTCAGCTTTGTCTCCGCCGCGATATCAAGCGCCGGAGGAATCGGTGGTGGCGGTTTGTACATACCCATAATGACTATAGTCGCCGGAGTCGACTTAAAAACCGCTTCGAGCTTCTCGGCGTTCATGGTCACAGGAGGATCCATAGCAAACGTCGGTTCGAATCTCTTCGTCAGAAACCCTAAAACCGGAGGAAAAACCCTAATTGATTTCGATTTAGCGCTACTGTTAGAGCCATGTATGTTACTCGGTGTAAGCATCGGTGTGATCTGTAATCTTGTTTTCCCTAATTGGCTTATTACAATACTCTTCGCTGTTTTTCTTGCTTGGTCGACGATGAAGACCTGTAACAATGGGATTCACCATTGGAAACTGGAATCAGAGATGGAGAAGATTAAAGGGTCGAATCCATTAGAGGGAGATGATGAAATCAAGGGTTCAAAAGAACCTCTTTTGAGCTCTAATGGAGATTACCAGAGACCAAGGAGGTTTCCATGGATGAAACTTGGAGTTCTGATTATTGTCTGGTTCTCTTTCTTCGCTGTTTATCTTCTTCGCGGAAACAAATATGGAGAGGTTCGTAATTTAATTATTTCACTCTTTTTTTTTTTTACTGAATAGGATTGAGTTCATTAGATATCTAAGAAAATAAAATTCATAATTTTAATTATTATTTATTTTTAACTGTTTGTTACGGGATTTTTCATGAATTTTTTTTTATAAAAATACGAGTGAATTTGTTTAAAGGTTTTATTTTTTTATTTTTATATAAAAATTATCATATTGAGATATGTCAGCTATTTAAGAATATTTTAAAATTATTCCATATTCATTTAATTTTAACATTTTAAAATAAAAAATTATAAATTTAGAAGCAAATTTAAATTGAATCACGTTTTCTTGCATTCTCATCTACTCTCCTGTCATGTGTAGAAGACAACTCCATTTTGGCTTTCAATTAGAATCTATTAAAGTCGTATATGTCTTTTTCGCATTTGGACCTCCATAATATTCAAGTTTTTAAGATATGCTTATTTTTTATTTGAAAAAAAAATTAAAAAAAAAAGTCCTTGCCCTTTCTCTTATTCTCTAAAAAAATTATGCCAAACTTTGAATTAGTTCGAAAATGACAATATAAAAGTTTTAATGATTTTGTGTGGTAGATCAAGTGCTATTAGAGATTTAGCTGATATATTGCATTTGTGAATTATTATATTTATATATAAATATAAGTTCATTAGTTATGAACAAACTTTCATATTCAAAATAAAACCTTCAATTTCAAAAATAGATCAGATTCTCTTACCGTTGCCCGATAATATGGCATGAGGGAATTCATTTTACATCGGAGAAAAAGTTTTGATACTATGTAATATTAACGATAAATTTAATATCTTCGAATTTTGACGTAAAATTAGAGGGATTGCAAAAAATTTGAAAATTGAGAAATTTCTAAAAAATAAAATCTAAATTTATGTTTTTTCGGTGAGTTTTTTTGACAAAAAATATTAGTTCAAGAATTCCAAAAAAAATCTCTTCTAAATTGTAGCGAAATTTCTATTATGAGTACAGAACTTTGGATATAGTTTGTATATTTATAAAAGATTTTTCCCTTACAAATATTACCATTTAGGTCATTTATCTTTATTAATTAGTTTCAGGTTCATTTGTGGTTTTCGTATAATTATTTTTAAAATTCGGTATTACGAAAAATCTAATATATTTTCGTTTAGTTTATATGTTCTTTCCGAAATATAGTTTTAAAGTTTGTAACTAAAACCACACGCATTACTTTTACTTTTTTTAAAAAATGTGCAAATCCAATAGAGGTTGGAAAAACTTGCACTCTAGTTTACTTTGTAGATAAACAACTAATTCATTCTATCTTACAAGAAATCATTTAGTCATAACAAATTCTTGTAACTTGTAGTGCACTCCTGTGATGAATTTGAATAATTAAAAAAACAAGATACGATTTTTAAGATTTATGAAACTTTTATTAATCGTTTACGAATCGACATTTTGAAGATATTATTTTTAAGATTTATGAAATTTCTACTAATTTGAATCCACGTTTTGAAGATATGATTTTTAAGATTTATGAAATTTCTACTAATTGCTTTCTGAATGGCGTTTTGAAGATATAATTTTTAATATTTATGAAACTTCTACTAATTGCTTATGAATCGACATTTTGAAGATATGATTTTAAGATTTATGAAACTTTTACTAATCTGAATCGACGTTTTGAAGATATGACTTTAAAGATTTACGAAATTTCTACTAGTTGCTTCTGAATCAGCATTTTGAAAATATGATTTTTAAGATTTATGAAACTTTGTAATGCGTTTTGATTAACCATAAAGATGATTTGTTTAGGGAATCATATCGATCGAGCCTTGTGGAGTTGTTTATTGGATTCTTTCTTCACTTCAAATACCACTTGCTCTATTTTTCACTCTTTGGATATGTTGTAGTAATAGCCTCCAAACCCACCAACCAAACACTCAAGTTTTCGAAAAGGTTCGATACAAATTCATAAATTTCTTATTCTTACAGTTTTATGTTCTTCAAGACGACTGATTCAATGGTGCAATTGTGTGTAAAGGATATCGAAGATTTGAGTGGAAGTGATGAAGAAAGATCAAACAAATGTATGTTCCCTATAATGGCTCTTTTAGCTGGTTTGTTAGGTGGTCTTTTCGGCATTGGAGGTGGAATGCTCATTAGTCCACTTCTTCTTCAAGTTGGCATCGCGCCTGAGGTAAGTTCTTCACTACCCTTAATCGCTTCCTATAGGGGTGGTAATTCGGATTACTCGGACCGATCCGAATAACCCAACCTATAAGGTATATGGGTTCTATAGAAAAACTATATGGGTTCAATATCAAATGAGTTCGTATCGGTTTAGGTTCGGGTTCGGGATAATCCGAGTAACCCAAACAACCCGAAAAAACACTCATAAAAAATAAAAACCTCGTTCATTAGTTCGTCCTTCTCTGCTCACTCGCTTTGTTTTTTTTTTTTGAATTTTTTGTATGTTAAACTTGGAATTACTAAAAAAATTCACCAAAAACCCAAAAAACTCGTAGAACGGTTCTAAACCCCGAATTACCCGTACCTAAATAACCCAAAAACCCCGAAGAACCCGAATTACCCGAAATATCCAAACAACCCAAATACAATTTGGGTTTTTATGTGTTCAATGTTTCAAAATCCGAACAAAACCAAACCAGATTGAAACCCGAGAAATCCAGACCGAAATACAAACGTTTCTAATTCGGGTTCAACTTTTTTTATAACCCGCAGAACCCGAACCCGGACCGAACCCGTGGGACCTAGATCGAGACTCGGATTGCTCACCCCTAGTTTTCTAATTCGAAATCAATTGATAATTAATGAATTGATACATACTATTTACATATTGTATTAGGTCAATGTGTACAAAGCAAATGACAATAGTTAAGGATTATTCATTTTCTTAAAGGAAAGAAACGATGTATTGTCGAGTTAAGACATGGTTTACATGGTGTAGGTGACAGCGGCGACTTGTTCATTCATGGTTTTGTTTTCATCAACAATGTCAGCGATCCAATACCTTTTATTAGGAATGGAACACACGGGAACCGCCACGATATTCGCACTAATATGCTTCGTAGCTTCTCTCGTAGGGCTTGTCGTTGTTCAAAAAGCGATCAACGAATATGGAAGAGCTTCCATCATCGTATTTTCAGTCGGTATCGTCATGGCATTGAGTACAATACTAATGACAAGCTATGGAGCTCTTGATGTTTGGAACGATTATGTGTCTGGTCGTTACATGGGTTTCAAATTACCATGTTGAGAAGTAAGAAAAAAAAACATGTTTTTTTTATATTTTTTGTTGATTGGTCTTATTTGTATGCATGTATTTGGTCTGTATGATTCAAATCTTTGTCAAAATGCACATCTCGTGCATTTTTGTATTATCTTTATAATAATAAAATCCATGTAGAATGCACATCTCGTGCATTCTCATATTATTCAGATTTCTTTTAATACTTTCTATACACTTTTCTCAACTAATATACACGGTTATTAGGCATCCCATTTTTTTTCTAAATGTTTTTTTCTAGATGTTTAACAATTATTAATCTATACATTCTAAATAATTTTTAGACTATATAAATTAGGGTGTTTAATTCGAGTTATTCAGATCAATCTGAACCAACACAATCTTTGAAATATGAATTACCCAAAAATAATCATATAGTTCAAATTTTAGAACTCTTTTGGCTATGGTTATGGATTGGTTCAGATTCGGGTAATAACCGATAAAATCCGGAAAAATATAAAAATTTAAAACACTAATATCCTAATAGATTTATTTTTATATTTTTATATTATATTTAATATTTTATTTTTATATTAAAAAACGAAACATCTACATAATCTGAAATAGGTATAGTATCAAAATTATCCGAAGAAATTGAAGATCGAATAATCCGAATAATCTGAACTACCCTAAAAATCCAAATTATTCAAATGTAATTCGAAGTTATTTGGATCGAATTCCCTTACATTCGAATTATCTGAAATTCGAACCGAACCCAAATAAAAAATATTCGAATTCAATTCGAAATTTAAAAACTTTAACGAAAACCAAGACATTATGATTAACAAATTATTTTTAAAATTAATATTTATATAATATATCCATATACAATTATTTAATTTTTTTATAACTTTTAATCTATTTATTCAGGTACGTTAGATTGTAGATTACCACGAACTAATATAACATTTTTTTGGAGCGCTGTCTAACAAAAATAAAGCGATTTTTGTTATAAAAAGTATCACATATAAATACATAAATTGTAAAAGTGGGTAAAACCATTTTAGTGAATTTTATGTTTGTTTTTTGTCGAAATTTTCTTTTGTTTCTTTAAAAAATTCTCTTAGAGAAATACCGACATTTTCTCCTTAACTTTAGAAAAATGTTATAATTTCCTAAAAATCAATAAAAATGCTTTTGTTATTTGTCGACAATTTACCGAACCACGTAAAATTCGGATGTCTTATTTTTTTCATTTTTCTCATCTCTGCCTTGTTGACCGACATATATTTATCCACATCCGATCAAGATTTTACACAAAATGTAGAGAGACTTACACAACCTCTACATAGTCTCTACACAATATTATTACACGACACAATGAACAAAACAAGAACAAGATAAAATAAACACTTGCTATGCTTACCTTTTGGATTGTTCTATATATAATGTAACGTAAAATTACTAAATAATATGAACACGGGACGACTGCACAAAGCCATCGACCCGTTTCTTTATCTCTTCTGGATTTGCTCCGACAATTCTCTCCATCACTTTACCATCCTTCAATAGCACGAAGGTCGGCATCGCCTTTACCTCTAGCCGATTTGCCACTTCCTAACCAAACCAACACAAAGATCAATCTCATCGCATTCATATTTACATCACATTTCCATCAATAATGAATGCAACATAAATTAAAAGTCTTCATTCTTTGATTGATTTTAAACTATCACTGATCATATGTCGAAAAATTATTTGTAACATAATCTAATCGTTCTTGCATTTCCTCGTGTTTAGTCATATTCACATCAATAAACACATCTAACTTTTGATGTAGAAATTTTTTTCTTGAGTAATGAGATCTTGGAAGGTTTCAATAGTAGACTATGAGTCTCGAACTCGATAGATCTTTGCTTTACTCGCACACAAATGCAAATGAGGATCAAACTCGGATCGAGTATTTATCGTTCTAGCATTTATTCGAAATTTTAGTTCTTAAAAGGATGAACTTCTCTCAAATTCGAGCCTTGATTGAATGAAGAAAACGAATTTATAATAATATCATTAGGAAGAACATAGTGATTAACCTTGAGTTCATCAACATCAACAGTGAGAAAAAGAGCATCTTGGTAGATTGATGCAAGTTCTTGAAAGTAGGGTTTCATCACCACAGAAGGAATGCACCATGAAGCAGTGAAGTGAACCACAACCTGTAAATACAACACAATACAATTTATTAGGTGGGCAATCTGGGTTTCGGGACGGGTTCTTCGGATTCGATCCGGGTTCGTGTTCCTCGGATTTTCCCAAGAAAAACCATTTGGTTTTCGAGACGGGTTTCGGGTTAGATTCGGATTGTTCGGGTTTTGAAACATTGAACCCAAAAAATCTGAATTGCATTTGGATTATTTCGGATTCTCGGGTTCTTCTATGTTATTTAAATATGGGTAATTCGGGTTTAAACATGTAATTTAGGTTTTAAACGGATAATTCGGATTTAAACGGATAATTCGGATTCCAAATTTAACATACAAAAATTTTAAAAAATACAATATACTCACGGTTAGATTAACTGAGGAGGGTTAAAGTTTTTTTCGGGTTACTCGGGCTCTTCGGGTTCTTCCGTTCCGAACCCAAATAGGACCGATCCGAACCCATTTGGTTTTAGATTTTGAATCTATATGGTTTTCTACAAAACCGTTTATGTCACTGGTGGATTTTTCGGGTTAGGTCGGTCCGGGTAACCCCTACAATTCATTACAAGTGAATGATAAACAATATTGAATGAATCTATTTTAAAACTATGACAGTAATTAGCAATTAATCAAAGAGCAGAACATGTTATATGGGATCCCCTGTTCTTGCCAGATTCATTGATTTCAACCAATTATTTCAAAATCTTCCTTAAACCCTCGTGAGAAATCGATGGCTACATCGCTAATCCCCCCCACAGATACACGGAATTCCCATTATTTTCTTTAAAGATGAGAACTTTCCCGGGAAAATGAAGGTGATGGGAAGCAATGATGAGAGAGAGTCACAGGAGAAGAAGAAGCATGATTCTAGGCTTGAGAAACAGAGTTTTCTCTAAAGAAAACTTTCCCGAGAAAAAGAAGAAGGTGACAGAAAAAAAACTCATGCGACGAGAAAGATTCACAGGAGAAATATGATTCTAAGCTTGAGAAACAGAAAGATTTTCTCTAAAGATGAAAACTTTCCCGAGAAAAAAACGAAGAAGGTGACAGAAAAAACTAATAAGATCAGAAAGACTCACAGGAGAAATATATGATTCTAAGCTTGAGAAACAGAAAGATTTCTCTAAGGATGAAAACTTTCCCGAGAAAAAACGAAGAAGGCGACAGAAAAACTCATAAGATCAGAAAGACTCACAGGAGAAGTATGATTCTAAACTTGAGAAACAGGAAGATTTAAGATGAAAACTTTCCCGAGAAAGAATGAAGAAGGTGACAGAAAAAACCCATGTGACGAGAAAGATTCACAGGAGAAACATAATTCTAAGATTGAAAAACAGGAAGATTTCTCTAAAGATGAAAACTTTCCCGAGAAA
Organism: Gynandropsis gynandra; assembly: GCA_036759665.1. Lineage (NCBI taxonomy): Eukaryota > Viridiplantae > Streptophyta > Magnoliopsida > Brassicales > Cleomaceae > Gynandropsis > Gynandropsis gynandra. The sequence continues at coordinate 48,949,125 of CM071865.1, read as the reverse complement.
CAACGAAGAAGGTGACAGAAAAAACTCACAGGAGAAGTATGATTGTTGGATTGAGAGAGAGATAAATCCCAGGAATCGACAGAGTCGACCTTGAGAACTCGAGAATGTTTATGGTGTTCATCATGTTGTTCCTCTTCCATAATCTATCTCTTGTTTTTGTCTTTTTTTTCACTATGATTTTGGGTTTCTATGAATACGAGAAGAGGCTTTTGTATTTATCAAAACACCAATTCTCAGATTCTCAAATCGGTCATGGCCCACAGCTTCTGCTATTTCCATGTTTTTCATGTATATCTCTTCCTCGTTGATATTTAGCTTAATTTTAAAATATATAAATTATTCAAAGTTGAGTTTATATATATGTATATATATTTACGCTCTTTTAAAGTATGGTACTCATTCACGAATCTGAGGATTACAGAGGGCTTGACAAAATATATTCGAACTATTTATATCCGATTCATATTTAAAACGTATTTAATTCGAAAAAGTAAATATCTATAAAATAAATATAAATATAATTTCTAGTATTTAGATAATCGACAAATACAAATACAAATAATATAGTCAATTATTCGTAAATATTTGTATCGTAAGTACTAAATAGATAATTTATTTAATATATAGATATATATAATAGAATTAATTTTAATGATTAAATTATAAATAAAAAATATTATTATAATTGATTTTTAGATCAAATGTAAAATATATATAGAAAGAGATATTATACTTAAAATTTAAAGACTAAAATGTAAATTATAAAAGTTTTAATCTAATTTAAGAATTAAAATGTAAATTATTTAGAATTTTTTATTAATTTTTTAAAAAAATCGATTTTATTATGGATACAGATATCCGACGAATATCCGAATATTTGCAGATATTCGAATTTACGAATATCCGTGTTTACGAATACAAATACGAATAGTAAAATCGAATATTCGACGAATACGAATAGTTAAATATTTACGAATATTCGCTATTTGCTCACCCCTAATTACATGCGTATTTTGTTTGATTTTAGCAATTCTTTGTATCACGGAAATATTTTATTTTACATTTTTTTCAAATAATCTTTCCTTATTTTTATATTATTAAATGTCTAATTATAAAAATCACTTTATTGAATAAAAAATGAAAATAAATGTTACTTTTAAACATTTTACATATTTGAGTTGTTAAAAATATAAACATTACATTTTTACATATTAATAATAAACATCTTTCATATTTAAAATATTGAACTCATTAAAGATAAAAATACTTTTTAAACCATTTTATAGTTAAATCTAAAAAATTATAGATGACTGTAATTAGAGTGAAAAAGGTATATTTTTTGCAAATTTATCCGTGTAATGTCACTTAAGCATTTGATGTGACGGTCGATTAAATTTTATCAGTGGAATCTAGTTTTTTTATTTTTCAAAATGTTTATTTAAAACTATATCTAAGAACTCTAATTGCAACTATTATTGCATATGCCTAAAGTAATTAGCCATTAAAAACTCTTTTCTTTACAACTTCTAAAAATATGGATTAAGAGAATAATAAATAAATTTGATTCTTATTATGAAATAATTATTATCTGAATGTCTTTTGAGATTCTAAACTCTTCGTATTTTGTCCATCATTAATCCTATGTGATTATGACAATTCTATCTATTTATCTACATTGTTTTGTCTCTTCATCTATCCTTGTAAGCCTATAAATAGAGGCAACTTCATTTGTAAATGTACACTTGAGAATCATTCTTCAATAAGAATTATCTCCTCCTCTCTCCTGCTCTCTTCTCTTAATATTGTTCTATTTCTTTTACAATACGTTATCAGCAAGAAGCTCTGTTTTTCTTTCAATCTTTCGAGGTTTTTTTTCTCTTAATCATTACAATTTTTTTATATATTTCAATATTATAGTAAGATCGAAATAACTAAGTATGCTCTACACTCGCCATTTATATGGATCTTGTGTATCAGAAAAGTTATAATTTGATCTGATATTTTTCAAATCGTTTACATTTTTTTTTCTTCATATAGCATCAACATGTCAAACCTTGTGAAACTAGAGTTTGAGGCTCTCGACATATCCGGCAAAAACTATTTGTCATGGGTGTTAGATGCGGAAATACATTTGGATGCAAAAGGTCTCAAAGAGACCATTGGTGTTCCGAATAAATCTTCGAATCAAGATAAGGCAAAAGCCATGATATTTCTCCGTCATCATCTTCATGACGGATTGAAAATTGAATACCTCACGGTTAAAGATCCTGCAGATCTTTGGAAATCATTAAAAGAGAGGTATGATCATCAAAAAACCGTGATCCTTCCAAAAGCTCGTTATAATTGGATGCACCTACGTTTCCAAGATTTCAAAACTGTGAGCGAGTATAACTCGGCAATATTTCGAATCAGTTCACAAATGAAACTATGTGGTGAAACCATCACTGATTCTGATATGATGGAAAAAACGTTATCTACGTTTCATGCATCTAATGTGCTCTTGCAACAACAATATCGTGAAAAGGGTTTCCAAAAATATGGAGATCTAATCTCTTGTCTCCTTGTTGCTGAGCAAAATAACGAGTTATTGATGAAAAATCATGAATCCCGTCCCACTGGGTCTGCTCCATTACCTGAAGCTAATGTGGTAGCATTTAACAATTATCGTGGTCGTGGCCGTGGCCGTGGCCGTGGGCGCGGGCTTGACCGAGGTCGTGGACGTGGATATAGAGGAGGTAGAGGTTTTTTCCGCGGTGGACCAAGCAATTACAATACTAAAAAGGAATTCCGAGGAAATAACGAAGGAGGCAAGAATAAGAAAGAAAGTATTTGTCACCGATGTGGGATGCATGGACATTGGTCGCGTACTTGTCGTACTCCTAGACATTTTGTGAATCTCTACCAAGAGTCATTGAAGAAAGGAGAAAATGATGTTGAAGCTAATTTCGTTGAAGCTAAATTCGTTGACGATGACTCCAACAAGTTTGTGGAAGGCATTGATGATCTGATGTCCCTTGATGTTGCCGATTTCCTTATCCATCCTGAAGATGGAAGTGCTCAGAATTGATCAAGAAGTTTAATTTTTTTATTTATTTCAATATTATGAATTATGTTTCTTTTCTAAGTAATGTTGGTTTTATTTTAGTTCTCTTTATTTGAATAAAGTTTATGCAATAATATATGTTTCTTTTATTTTATGTCTATTTATTCATATTTTTTATTATATAGATTTTGGAATATGAATCAATTGAAGATCCAAGATAAAGATTTATGTCTCGCAGACAGTGCTACTACACATACCATTCTAAAAGAAAAGAAATATTTTTCAAACTTAAGAAATGATAAAGCATATGTCAATACCATATCAGGATGTGCAAAAATTGTTGAGGGCTCCGGAAGAGCAATTTTTGCGATGCCAAATGGCACAAAGTTTATCATTTACAATGCCTTGTACTCTCCAAAGTCTTCAAGAAATTTGTTAAGTTTCAAGGATATTCGTATTAATGGATATCACATTGAAACTATGAATGAAAAAGGCATTGAGTATCTTTGTATTACCTCAACTATAATGGGTAAAAGGTGTGTGTTAGAAAAGTTACATGCTTTATCATCTGGTTTATATTACACATCTATTGAGATGATTGAAGCATATAATACAGTAAACCCGAAGTTTACTGATGTTGTAAATCATTTCAAAGTTTGGCACGACCGGTTAGGCCATCCCGGTTCAACGATGATGCGAAAAATTATTGAAAATTCATGTGGTCATTCATTGAAAAACCAGAAGATTTTTCAATCCAATGAATTTTCTTGTGTTGATTGCTCAAAGGGAAAACTAATAACAAGACCCTCTTCAGCAAAAATAAGAAATGAATCATTATCATTTCTAGAAAGAATTCACGGTGATATATGTGGCCCGATTCATCCACCGTGTGGATCATTTCGATATTTCATGGTATTAATTGATGCTTCAACAAGATGGTCACACGTGTGCTTATTATCATCTCGTAATTTGGCTTTTGCGAGATTACTTGCACAAATAATACGATTACGGGCACATTTTCCTGATCATCCGATTAAAACAATTCGTCTTGATAATGCCGGTGAATTCATGTCTCAGTCTTTTGTGACTTATTGTATGTCGATTGGTATACGAGTAGAACATCCTGTAGCATATGTTCATACTCAAAATGGTCTAGCAGAATCATTTATAAAACGAATTCAATGGATTGCAAGACCAATACTTATGAAATCCAATCTTCCCATTTGGGCTTGGGGTCATGCTGTTTTACATGCAGCACAACTTATACGCATTCGGCCAACTAGTTATCATGATAATTCCCCTTTGCAATTGGTTTATGGTCAGGAACCAAATATTTCTCATTTGAGGATTTTCGGATGTGCGGTATATGTCCCAATTAATCCACCACAACGAACAAAAATGGGACCTCAAAGGAGAATGGGAATATATGTTGGGTATGAATCTCCGTCAATAATAAAATATATTGAACCAATGACTGGAGATATTTTCACTGCAAGATTTGCAGATTGTCATTTTGATGAATCATTATTCCCAACATTAGGGGAAAGTAACAAACATTTGGAGAAAGAGATATCATGGAATGTATCATCACTGACAAATTTAGATCCTCGAACAAAAGAAAGTGATTTAGAAGTTCAAAGGATAATCCATTTACAAGGTATTGCGAATCAATTGCCAGACGCATTCGCTGACCCAAAAAAAAAGTCACAAAATCTCATATTCCAGCTGTGAATGCTCCAATTAAAATACATGTCCCAGAAGGACAACCTATAATTGCTAGTGAGTCTAAGGTGCGCATGAAGCGTGGTAGACCACTTGGTTCCAAAGATAAACTTCCTCGAAAAAGAAAAGGAGCAACTAATCTTGATGGTCAAAATGATGACGTATCTCCAGAAGAGATCATTGATATGGTTAATGATGAAAGTAATCAGGTACCTGAAACCAATGAAAATGAAGAGATCTCAATTAACTACATCAATACAGGAAGAAGATGGAACCGAAAAGAAATAATTGTCGACAATATTTTAATTGTGGAACAATACGTGAATGAGGAGATATCGTTCTTCACTTCTTACTACTTCAAGCCACATGTTCAAACACGAAGTAGAAATCCAGACTAGGGGTGGGCAAATTACCCGAAAAACCCGACCCGACCCGAAACCCGTCCCGAACCCGCGTAAAATTACCCGAACCCGCGGGTTCGGGTTCGGGTTCGGGTAATGAAATCTCATTACCCGCGGGTTCGGGTTCGGGTTCGGGTTTCAAAATAACTAAAACGGGTACCCGCGGGTACCCGAGTATATGTATATAAATATATATATTTAGTCATATATGTTGATGTAATTACAAATATGCCACTTACCCTAAAATTTTTCATCTCTCTAACCGGCGCCTCCCTTCTTTCTTCTGTGTTGCTCTCTCTCACTCACCTCTCACCAGACAGACTGCCTCACCGTGCTCCTCACCCTCACCGTGCTCCCTGGCCCTCACCCTCACCGTATCATATTCCAGCTGTGAATGCTCCAATTAAAATACATGTCCCAGAAGGACAACCTATAATTGCTAGTGAGTCTAAGGTGCGCATGAAGCGTGGTAGACCACTTGGTTCCAAAGATAAACTTCCTCGAAAAAGAAAAGGAGCAACTAATCTTGATGGTCAAAATGATGACGTATCTCCAGAAGAGATCATTGATATGGTTAATGATGAAAGTAATCAGGTACCTGAAACCAATGAAAATGAAGAGATCTCAATTAACTATATCAATACAGGAAGAAGATGGAACCGAAAAGAAATAATTGTCGACAATATTTTTGTTGAAAATATAGCGCGCGATATAATAAATGAAAACGAGGATCATGAACCTACCTCTATAGAGGAATGTAGAAATAGAAATGATTGGCCAATGTGGAAAGAGGCAATCAAGTCTGAATTAGACTCTATTAAAAGGAGAGGAGTTTTTGGACCAATTGTCCAAACACCAGAAGGAATCAAACCAATTGGAAATAAATGGGTATTTCTACGAAAGAAAAATGAACAAAATGAGATCATTAGATATAAAGCAAGACTTGTTGCTCAAGGTTTTACCCAAATTCCTGGTGTTGATTATGAACAAACATATTCGCCTGTGGTGGATGCAATAACGCTTCGATACTTGATAAGTCTGGCAATGACCGAAAGACTTGAAATGCGCCTCATGGATGTGGTCACGGCTTATTTGTATGGCTCGTTAGACCATGGTATATATATGAAAATCCCTGATGGATTTAAAATGCCAGAAGCATGTAATAATTCTCGAGAAATATACTCTGTTAAATTAAACAAAGCGTTGTATGGGCTAAAACAATCTGGACGGATGTGGTATAATCGTCTTAGTGAATATTTGATAAAAGAAGGATATAATAATGATCCTATATGCCCATGTGTATTCATAAAAGGATCAAAATCAAAGTTTGTTATAATTGCGGTTTATGTTGATGATTTAAATGTGATTGGAACTCCTGAAGAGTTATCACAAGCTATGCAATGCTTAAAGAAAGAGTTTGAGATGAAAGACCTTGGAAAAACAAAATTTTGTTTAGGTCTTCAAATTGAGCATCTGGAAGATGGAATATTTTTGCATCAATCATCTTATATAGAAAAAGTACTTAAAAGGTTTTACATGGATAAAGCGCACCCTTTAAGTACTCCTATGGTAGTAAGGTCATTAGACATTAATAAAGATGTCTTTAGACCACGTGAGGAAAATGAAGAATTACTTGGTCCTGAAGTACCATATCTTAGTGCTATTGGAGCACTAATGTATCTTGCTAATAATACACGTCCTGATATATCTTTTGCAATAAGTTTATTGGCAAGATATAGTTCCTCGCCAACTCGAAGACACTGGAATGGTATAAAACATATCTTTAGATATCTTCGAGGGACCACAGATATGGGCTTATATTATAATAACTTATCAAAACCAATTTTAGTTGGTTATGCAGATGCTGGATATTTGTCAGATCCTCATAAAGCCCGATCTCAATCTGGGTATGTATTTACTTGTGGGGGAACCGCAATTTCATGGCGTTCTATAAAACAAACATTGGTAGCCACTTCAACAAATCATGCAGAGTTATTAGCTATTCATGAGGCAAGTCGTGAATGCGTTTGGTTGAGATCATTATCTCAATATATTAGGGAGTCATGTGGTCTCCCAATTGATAAAAATATCCCTACAATATTGTTTGAGGATAATACTGCATGCATAGCTCAATTAAAGGATGGTTACATTAAGGGTGACAAAACAAAACATATTTCACCTAAATTTTTCTTTACTCATGATCTTCAACAAAATGGTGAAATAGATGTTCAACAAATAAAGTCTAGTGAGAATCCAGCTGATTTATTCACTAAGGCATTACCTTCGAGATCATTTGAGAAGATGGTTTCTTTAATTGGAATGCGTCGTTTGAAAGATATAAAATAATGATCTTATCAGGGGGAGAAAAGATATGTGTTGCACTCTTTTTCCCTTTTACTAAGTTTTTCCTATTAGGTTTTCTTAATAAAGGTTTTTAACGAGGCAACATATCTATTCCATATCATTAAGGATATGTATTCTTTACTAGGGTTTTTCTCTACGGGTTTTACCTAGTAAATTTTTTAATAAAGCATATTCCAATTACTCAATAGACATTCAAGGGGGAGTATTATGAAATAATTGTTATCTGAATGTCTTTTGAGATTCTAAACTCTTCGTATTTTGTCCATCATTAATCCTATGTGATTATGACAATTCTATCTATTTATCTACATTGTTTTGTCTCTTCATCTATCCTTGTAAGCATATAAATAGAGGCAACTTCATTTGTAAATGTACACTTGAGAATCATTCTTCAATAAGAATTATCTCCTCCTCTCTCCTGCTCTCTTCTCTTAATATTGTTCTATTTCTTTTACAATAATTCTACGTATATTTATTGATGATTTCCTAAAAAACAATGATAATATATCTGATATTTTGTAAATTTATACAATTTTTAGATTTGTAAAACTTAATTGAAACGGTAATAATGAATTGAAAAATGATTAATAGATTTAGAAAAATTAATCGAATATTTATAAAAAATATTTGTTGTAATTTTTTATAAAAAATTATCAAATCCAAATTCCAAAATCCGTATATGAGAGTTTAATAATTTTATTATTCGAATTCAAATACATAAATTTTAGTAGTTTTTTAGATTTCGAATTTTCGGGTATAAAATTTAACTTAAAACAAACAAAATACTAAATTTAAAATTAGGCTAAATTTCATCATTTTATTTTTTTATATTAAATTTAAAAAAAAAACGTTTGATTTTTAAATTTTTTTGAATTATTTTAAATTCAGGATTCTGTTTTAAAATATATTTTTATGTGGGTTTTCCAAAACTAAAATATTAATCTTTTTGTTGTTTTTCCTTATTTAACAAACTATTAATTTTTTTTTCCATTAAATAAATGGAAAACAGCTACTCCCTGTACTTATATAACTGAAGCCAGCGGAATTGGAACCCTAACTCAATCTCTCCATCTCCTCTCCAACTCAAAAACCCCTGCTTTGAAACCATGGCACCGAAGCATCCCAATCCGATGGAAGATCCACCAACTGCATCTTCAAGCGATGAAGAAGAGGAAGTTTCCATGGAAGAAGACGAAGAAGAGGATGTTCATAAGGAGGAATCTTCCTCCGATGAGGAAGGCGACGACGACGGCGATCATCGCGAAGTTTCCAACAAGAAATCGGTCTCTACTTCTGCGAAATCAGAGTTTCAATCCGTTGTTAACATCGCGGTTTCTGGTAAACCCGTTGCTCCGCCGAAGCAAGCTTCTGATTCGGATTCTGGATCGGAGACAGAAACCGATTCGGATTCGGAAACCGAGAGAAGAGAACGCGTTTCGGCCGCGGAATCTGCTGTGAAGCCTGTCGTGGCCAAACCCGTGGAGAAGAATCGCGATTCTGTGAAAGCTATGCCGTTAGATGCTTTGGCTTCATCGACGAAATCAACGGCGAAGCGTCCGATTAACATGGAACGGCCGATTAACGATGTGAAGCGGGTCAGAAAAGAAGCTGGGACGACTGGAGAAGACACCAAAAAGACGTATTTTCAGCGATTGTGGAGCGAGGACGATGAAATCGCTGTGTTGAAAGGCATAATCGATTTCAAATCGGATACAGGGGTGAGTCCATTTGATGATATTAATGGGTTTTATGAATTGGCTAAAAAATCGATTAGTTTTGATGTGAGTAAGAATCAGTTTATGGACAAGATTAGGAGTTTGAGGAAGAAATACATGAATAATCTTGGTAAAGGAAAGAATGGGGAGGATCCATCATTCGTCAAACCTCATGATCGAAATGCTTTCGATTTGTCTAAGACAATTTGGGGTCCAGATGGAATGGCTCTTGAATCGGCTATGAAATCGAATGGCAAATCGAAGAAGAGTCAAAAGGGGAAGATGAAAGCTTTGGAATCATTAAAGCAAGAGCTATTTTCTTCACCTAAGGATAAAAGGGAAGATGTTGATGCAGAAGAGATAGCTTCATTTGTTAAGAACAGAAACAATGGATTTGAGACAATGCTTATCAAAGCCATGGCTGGTTTTGGTGTTGATGAGCTTGCGGTGAAGCAAGGATGGGCAATAGTTTCTTCCGTGGATAAGAAAAAAATCGAGGAGAAATGGCATGCGCTACGGGGTGCTGAGATCGATTTTCTTGTGCAGAAGAGTGAATTCATCCACGAGGCGTCGAAGATGATTGCTGAGACTTTTCGTTCGAGTCGTTAGATAATGGGTTGCATCTATTTTTCTGATACAGTGTTCGTTTATTCAGAATTTGGGATTCTAATTAATGTTTTCAGCTTAGCAATTTGATGTGATTCCATTGATGGTGCATTTAACAATGAATTTGCAATGTTATATTTACATGTCGAATCTGTTATGATTATGCATTTCTTCCGTGCATCTGTCGTTCTTGTTCCACTTGTCTTTGTTCTTCTCTTTTTGCAGCGTTAGCCGATACATAATATGCTGCAGTTGCCATTCCATGCTTCAAGGAAAATATACCTCCAACGAGAAAAAGCCAATGACGGGACAAATTACAGAATTTATTCGATCCTGAGTTCGCCAATGTCCCAACGATCAACGTTGAGAAGGCAATAGCAAGCATGATCCTGAGAAAGGTATGTTTTAAAACAGTCAAAATGATGAACTCTTTTGTTGTAATGATCAGAATATTCGTATGGCGTTCGTCTTTTTGAGTACCAGGAAAGAATGAGGAATGCAACGGCGAGAATCTTATTGGCTGATGCTTTCTTGTAGTCTTGTTTAGAACGGAAATAGATACAGCCGCCAAGTACGTTGGCGATGAAATGGGCAACACAAAGAAGAACTATTGCTGCTATGCCTTGAGCAAAAGCTGCTGCTATGCCTTGAGCAAAAGCTGCAGAACTCGGGTTTTCACATTCGGAATGTAAGGATTCTGAATGCTTTACCTGTAAACATGAAAAGCCCGAGATAAATTGGATCGAAAACCCGCTACTTTGGAGTTCTTTTATCAGAAAAGCTTATGATTTACCTTGTTTTGAGAAATCTCGGATTCGATTCCAAGAACTGCAGCTGAAATATCCATGGATATGATAAGGATAGCAATCAGAAACCCTAAATCTTCATCCATTTTTCTTATTCCTCAAAGAGAAAACTTGGGTGTATATAAATCCATTTACTTTATGAAGATGGAATGAAGAGGCAAAGAATCCAAAGCATCAGATTACTTTCGTAGGTCTCTGCATCTGAAAAAAGAGAGATTGGATTTTATGATCCATGAGGTAACACTTTTATTTCATTATCTTTTTTCTTTTTATTATTATTGAGTAGAAAAAAATTTCATTCTTTGCTTCTCCATTTTCTTTATTCATTTGAGGGAGAATCACGTATAAATACATTCAGGCCTTTACTGGTGAGTCGCAGCTAAACGCAAACGCGACAATGTGTTTCCGGGCGACATTAAAATCGACCGGTGGAGTCGCAGTCGTCCGAAAACGCACCAAAATGCAGATTTTAAAAATTTGAAATTATGTTCCGTTATGTTTGCGTTTTTAAGCGTTTTGAATAAAATTACCAAAATATTCTCGTGTTTTTCCTTTATCGTTTCTCTTTTTATAATTTTTATAATTTATATTAATCGTAAATATATATGCATATATATGTATATGTATTGTATATTTAAATATTTTTTTAATTTTTTAATTTAATTCAAATATTTGAAAAATATCACTAAAAAGATATACTAAAAAAATTAAATAAATTTTTTTTAATAATTGTCTATTTTGATAATTTTGTTCTGTTCAAAATGCAATCATAACATTTTTTTACCATTCGCTTTTAGTCGTAGTTGTCCGCAAATGCAACGATTTCACCATTCAGACAAAATGAAACAAAATGACATCAATCGTTGATAGGCAGATGCAAAGATTGCGTTTTCACCTGTCAAGTCTTAAGGATTATATTTTTTTTATTTATGTGCTCTAATGTTGTTTGACTTGAACTGAAAAGGTGTAAAAAGAAAAAAGATTAATTAAATCAGAAAAGAATTTAATGTGAAAATGAGATCATCAAGCATGTGGCTGTACATGTTGTGGAACGTGAACAGAATCGAAGGATGAAAGCTTCGAGGGTTATAATAAATTTATTTTAAATTATTTATATAAAATAAGTTGATTTTCTTGTCTGAAATCGAAGATACAACTTACACTACTGAGTTCTCACTACAGGTTGTTCTTTCACGATTACTCTTCCGTGTTATTTGGAACAGAATGATTCTTGATTCTATAAATGGCAATCTCTCTCTCTCTGATTTTGCTATAAATGTTTTACAATTTCTCTTCTTGCAGATAAATAAGAACATGTCTGGAGTTTGGACTTGCCTCAAGAAGCCTCTCAGCTGTTGCAGTTCCTGGAAGTTTGGAGATGTTCATGATCCAATGGAGAACCAAATCCAAAGGAAGAATCAAATGTTCATCGGGTGATGATGGATCAAATCTTATGATGAAACATAATCATAGGATAAGCTTGAGAAGAACTGAATCTTCTGCAGACATAGTCACTGGTCGTTGTTCTTCTCAGAGATGTGTTATCTGTGAGTTTGGAGCTTTGACTTGCCGGAGATGTCACCAGAAAGTCAAAGATCTTTACGCTTTCGAAGCTCATTTCCTCTCAAAGCATTCCGGTAAGATATTTTCCTTGAATTTCTCTATTATGATTCCAATTCCTTTTTATTAGGGGTAGTCATTCCGGGTTACCCGGACCGACCGAACAATCCGAATCGTTTGGAATATGGTTTACGGTTCAAATTTTAGAACCCGTTTGGGTTCGGTTCGTCCGGCTCCGTTCGAGTAAAATCCAAGGAACCTGAACAACCTAATATAGAAAATATAATTTAAAATTTTAAAATATATATAAACACGAAAATACTAGTATATTTTATATATATATATATATTATATTTGATATTTTTATTTTTGTTTTATATTAAAAAACCGAATTATCCAGAGGATTTTATTTTTGTTTTATATTAAAAAAACGAATTATCCAAAGAATTTTAACCTAAATAATCCAAATTGTATAATACCCGAATAACCCGAACTATCCAAAAAACCCAAATATCCAATGTAATTCGGGTTATTTTGGATCCAATGCTTTCCGAATCGAACCCGGATCAAAACATTAGGGTTCAATTCAGTTCCATTTTTCAAAACCCAAAGAATATGAACCGAACCGAAATCCGAGGAACCCGGATCGAAACATTAGGGTTCAATTTAGTTCCATTTTTCAAAACCCAAAGAATATGAACTGAACCGAAATCCGAGGAACCCGGATCGAAACCCGGATTGCCTATCGTTGCGTTTTATCTGAAAACGTTGACATTCTTTTGCAGTCACCAAACTTGTAACGGGAAGCTTCTCAAGCAAAGTAGTGGAATTGATCTGCAACACAGATCATCATCTTTCTATGAACTCTGACAAAACCCTAGGAACCATCCTCACGATTCTGAAAGTTCATAACATGCAAAAGACAATCGCAGCGTTTGAAAATTACAGAGAATCCATTAAAATACGATCTAACAAGCTTCAAAAGAAACACCCGCGATGTCTAGTAGACGGGAATGAGTTTCTTGGATTCCACGGCACTGTTCTTGAATGTTCTCTTGGTCTGAATGATTCTTCAAATGTCTGTCATTCTGATCAATGTGGAGTTTGTTGGATTTTAAGACATGGGTTTTCCTCTAAGGCTGTGTTAGAAGGAATTAACACAGTTCTTATGGCTTCGACGTGTTTTAATGCATTGAAACGCAGTGAAATTGATCGAGGAAAATGTAAAGGCGTAGCGAAAGCTGTGTTGTTATGTAGGGTTATTGCAGGGAGAATTCATAAACCTCTGAAAAGATTTGAACAACTTTCGGGTTTTTCTTCTTCGTTCGATTCGGTAGCTGTGAAGATGGGGTCAAATTCGAGTATCGAAGAACTTTACCTGTTGAGTACCAAAGCTTTGTTACCTTGCTTTGTGATAATCTTCAAGTAAAATTTTTTTATTGTGGAGTCGGATCCAAACGCTAATGCGGCAATTGCGTTTTTTGGCAATTTTGGGTGATATTACAACTGATTGATGGAGTCGCAGTCACCTGAAAACGCGCCGAAGCACAGATGTTAAAATCTTTACGGTGTTTTACGTATGCGTTTTGGTGCGTTTTTAATAAAATTACCAAAATACTCTCGTCTTTTTCTTATCTCTTATATATTTCTATTATAATTTATGTTAATCGTAAATATTTATATGCATATGTATTGTATATTTAAATATTTTTATAATTTTTAAATTTTTAAATTTAATTTTAAAAATTATTTTAAATATTTAAAATTATAATTAAAAAGTATAAACTAAACAAAAAAAAGTTAAATAAATTCTTTTCTTAATAATTGTTTATTTTTGTAGTTTTGTTCAAAACGCAATTGCAACAGTTTTTTACCATTCGCTTTTAGTTGCAGTCGTTTGTAAACGCAACGATTTTACCATTCAGATAAAATAAAACAAAACGCTGCTAATCGCTAACAGAAATGCTACCAACTAGTAAAACCCTTGGTAATCGATAGAATAAATTTTGATTTCCTATAGATTTGATTTTCCCTAATAAACGAAGAAACTGTTTGTACAGACAGACATTCTCTCTTTTTAATCAAAACCTAACAGTCAACAACAATGTCAGAATTTGATAATTAGGTAACTTGGAGAAGAAGAAATCGACATGACATGCATGGTGGTTGTCTTCATTCTTCAACAACACGTGCTTACCTTCTGAAACATTGATCATTAGTTGTATCAGTAAATTCAAGACTGAAATTAATGTAATTAGTTGGCTCTCCAAAACTAAAAACACCTTATATAAATCACAATCACATCTTAGTTCTGTAAGAAAAACAAACACAAAATCGTTTTGTCTGAATAAAAAAAATTAGATCAAATAATAATGGCGACCCAAAAAAGTACAGTCTCTAAGAAGGCTTGTGTAATAGGTGGATCTGGAAACTTAGGTTCAATGCTCATCAAGCATTTGCTTCAAAGAGGATATTCTGTTAACACTACAGTCAGAGATTTAGGTTTTTTTTCCAGATTCTTTTTTCTTTTCCTCGTTTAGTTTGAATATTACAAAGCTATATATATATATATATATATTATGTTTCATTTGCAGGTAATGAGAAGAAAATTGGTCATCTTAAAGCTCTACAAGAACTTGGAGACCTAAAGATTTTCAAAGCAGATTTAACTGATGAAGATAGCTTTAAAGAACCAATCTCAGGCTGTGAATATGTCTTCCATGTTGCAACGCCCCTCAACTTTGCTTCCAAAGATCCTGAGGTCAACCATTCTTTTTACGTATATTTTACGATTGAGACTAAACCCTAAACCCTAAACCTAATTTTACTTTGCTCTTTTGTTGTGTTGAATCTATACGTAGAATGATATGATCAAACCAGCGGTTCAAGGAGTGTTGAATGTTCTGAAATGGTGTGCGAAAACGGAATCAGTAAAACGAGTGATTTACACTTCCTCTGCGGCTGCGGTTTCCATTAATAACCTAAGTGGCCCTGGATTGGTAATGGATGAGAGAAACTGGACTGACATTGAGTTTCTGAAAACTGAGAAGCCGCATAATTGGGTAATGTTCAAATGTTTCTTATGTCACAAGTAAGATACATTGGGTAATGTTAAAATGTTTCTTGCATCACAAGTAAGATTAAGGGTGGACAATCCGGATTACGGGACGGTTTTTTCGGGTTCGGTCCAGATTCGGGTTTGAAAACCCATTTAGTTTTCGGAACGGGTTCCTCGCGTTTTGGTCTGGGTTCGGGTTGTTCGGATTTTGAAACATTGAACCCAAAAAACCCGAATTGTATTTGGGTTATTTAGATATTTCGGGTAATTCGGTTTTAAACAGGTAATTTAGGTTTTAAACGGGTTATTCGGGTTTTAGACGGATTTTAAAGTGCGAATGATAGGGAGAGGGAGTTGTGTCACGAATCACGGTTTAGGGGTGAGGGGTTAGGGTTTGTTTAGTTTTTTTTTGTTTCGGGTTGTTCGGGCCCGAACCCGAACCCAGATCGACCCGAACCCATTTGGGTTTTTTATATTGAACCTATATGGGTTTTCTATAAAACTCATATCTCATAGGTTGAGTTATTCGGGTTGGGTCAGTCCGGGTAACCGGAAATGTCCACCCTAGATACATAAGGGTAATGTTAAACGTTTCTTGCGTCATAAGTAAACTTACCCCTCTTTTGAATTCATTTCTTGTTTTGAATCTATCTAGGGTTACCTCGCGTCGAAGGTGAGTGCTGAATCTGAGGCCTGGAAGTTTTCAGGAGAGAGAAAAATAGATCTAATTTCCGTGATTCCCGTTCTGATATCGGGAACATCACTTCTCTCAGATCCTCCGAGTAGTTTCTCTCTGACAATGTCCTTGATCACCGGTATGCAAATGGAAACTTGGAACACAAGCAAATAGATTGTTGTTTTTAGGGTTCATAATAGAATAATGAATGTACTTTTTTGGCAGGGGAAGAGTTATACCTAAAAGGGTTGAAGGAAATGCAGAAGCACTCGGGTTCGATCTCATTGGTCCACGTGGAAGATGTGGTTCGAGCGCATATTTTCCTTGCGGAGAAAGAAACCGCGTCTGGTCGCTACATTTGCTGTGCTTATAACTCAAGTGTTCCTGAGATCGCTGAGTTCCTTACAAAGAGATACACTCAATACAATGTCCTGTCCAAGTAAGATCCCAAACAATTACTAAAAATGTCGAAATTTTACAACATCAAACATATACATATATATATATATAACATTTTTCATCACAGTAAAAATATCGTCACAAACTTTATTCATTATATATATATAACATTTTTCATCACAATAAAAATATCGTCACAAACTTTATGCAATCTTTGATAAATCTGATCATAAATTTTGTCAAGGTTTTTCGATAATCACGACAATTTGTAATGAGATGACTTATATTTTATTTTATCGACAAATGTATATTTTTTATATTTTTATTGAAAAATGGTCATACATTATTTGATATTGTTTTTTCGTCGTAAATTTAAAAATTTTTGTGAGAAAATGTACCAAAGAATTGCAAAAAATTACATTATCACTTTTTTCGCAACATAATCATAATTCAGTAAATATATATTAAAAATATAATTTTTTTCATATACTATAAATTTTAAATAGGAATTGTTAAACATTATTATCATATGATAATTTTACAGATTTGAAGATTTATCAGAAAAAGCAAAGCTTTCGGTCTCGTCAAAAAAGCTCATCAACGAAGGATTTCAATTCGAATATGGAATCAATGAGATTTATGATGATACAATAAAGTATTTTGAAACCAACGGATTGCTCAAAGCTTAAAAAACTCGAAGAAATGAATCTCTTGTACTTGTAGAGAGATTCTTAAGAAATAAATCCATTAGCTATAAAATATGTGTATGGTTTTGTTTCTATGTTATGGTATGATAATCTTTTTAATTCCAAGTATGAATGTGAGCTTTTGACAAATTTATAGTTTTTTTAATAAAATTAGCAACTTGTTGATAAAAAGAAACTGAAACTAAAGCACAACCCTTCCCATCTCTAATAAAATTTAAGAAAAATTAGGAGTGTCGAACGGACGGTCTAGCTGAGCCCGCTTATGGCCCGACGAAAACGGGTTTGGGCCAGCTCGGCCCGAAATCTAATGTTTTTCGAATTACATAATAACATTTCGTAAAATATTAAAATATCAAATTAACATAAAATAAAATAAAAACCTTACATAACCAATTGAAACATCAAGACTCAAATCGAAACTACAAAATCCAAATAGATTCATTTACATATTTTTCTCTGTCGTTGTTGTGGAAATGCAAGATTCCAAACCAATCAAATTAGTACCTATAATTTTTTAACAAACCAATTAATAAACAATCTGAAAATCAAATAATAAATTTATTTATAAAATATTAAAAGGTATATACTTACCAACTATAAAATAATCAAATAACCACGCTAGATTGTATTGATTTTACACGTAAGAAGATTTGTTTTATTAACTTAAAGCTGACTTTGTTGTTATGACATGAATGCGAGTCAGACTTCATTTCTATCAGATGAACACAATCATGTAGCCTGCAAAGGAAGAAAGGTCATGTTTGTATCGTAGTAAATGTGAATGAATCTAACAACAAACAACTTACACAAAACAATTGAACTCATTCCGTTTTGGTCCAGAAATACGCAGTTTCAACTTCTGACAGATCTAATTCTAGATATGATGAGTAAATCCGCTCTTGTTGGCTGAATTCAATCATGGAGCACGAAATATCACATATGAGAAATAAAAGATTAAACCCTAAACATAAAGAGAAAATAGAACTAGCATACCTCATAGTAATCAACAAACAACTTATTTGCCTGGAGACATGATTCGATCATGGCAACCTACATCTCAAAGATTTTGTCAGCCCAGCTTTCTTTAAACATAACCAAGAAAATTCAAAAGAAACACTCATCATTTCATTCCTTCTTTCAGTCAATTTCAGATATTGAAGAGTAACATGATCAATCGGAACTAAACTCATAAACCCATTCTCAAACTACACGCGGACGATTGTAATCGATAAAGTTACATGGCTGACGACTTGAACTAGTGTATACATAAACTACACGGTTGAATTGAAATCGAGGTTTGAATTGAAATCGACGAAGCTAGCAAAGGAATAAAGAAAAGTTTAGATCAACGTACCTCCTATGTTCGATGGCGAAGACCAGCACGGTGCCGATAACCAAAGGAGAAGAACATGATGGTGGGAGAAGAGAGACACGACACAGACGACGGAGACGACCAAGAAGAAACGAAACACGACGCACACGACCACGGAAAAGAGACACGACGCATTGCGGTTGAACCGAGAAGAGAAGAAGACGATGTAGACGAAAGTGACGGTCAATGGGAAAAGAGACACGACGCATACGACCAAAGAGAAAGAGAGACACGACGCATACAAGAAGAGAGAAACAGTACAAACAAAGAGAAGAGAGAAATGACACAGACGATAAAGATGACCAAGAGAAGAGAGAGAAACGACGTAAACCAAGAAAAGGAGAGACATGGCATAGACAGGGAGAAGAAGGACACGAGAAGAGAAGAATGAATATTTGATGGACGACTATGGTTTTTCTCTCTATTGTACACAGCCCGACGAGTCGACCCGACGGGCCGAGCCATAAACTTAGGGGCTTTATCGAGCTCGAAAGCCCGTGCATTCGAACCTTAAAACTATAGGCCCGAACCCGCTAATTTTCGGGCGGGTTTCGGATGGAACCACGGGCCGAACTGTATTTTGACACTCCTAAAAAAATCAATCCAAATTCAATCTAATGAAATCATAATTTATTTCTTTTTCAATTTTTCATTTATCATTTTAATACATTAAATCCAAATTTTACTAGATTCCAAATTTTACTAGAAAAATGCAAATTTTAATAGATTAATTATCGATTTTATACTTTAAAATTTGAAGATTTTAACTTTTTTTAAGGTTTCAATAAAAATTATGGTCCAAATGTAGAAAATCATGCATAAACAAAATGTTAAAAACTAAGGCGATTTTTTGTGATTTGAAGAAGATGAAGTCGATTTTTAAACATGTTGAAGGTTGTTGAGTGATAAATATAAATTGGTTATTTATAGATCTTGGTAAATTTTGGTTTTGATCTAATGAAACACAATTAATTTAAAAGAGGAGATTATTTTATTTTTTGGAGTTAGAGGAATATAATCTTCTTCTTCATCATAATTTTATAATCTTTTTTGGAGCTAGAGGAATATAATCTTCTTCTTCATGATTTTACTGTCATCTCTCTGAATTACAAGTAAACGTTGATTGTAATCATTGATTAATGGATTATAGTGATATACTCCTCAATGTAATCACTTCACATAATTGAAAAACTCATTAATTATTCGGTGTTTTTTCTTTCTCAATTTTTTCGTTCGTTTCAATTTAATATTCAATTCTTGCATAAATTTAAAGTCAAAATTTATCAAGTGGGTATCTAATTCAGATTATTCGAACTGATCCGAATGACGTGAATCATTTGGAATATGGGTTATCTTGAAAATCCATATAAATTCAAATTTTAAGACTCATTCGGATTCAGGTCAATTGAATTCGGGTTTGGATAAAACTTAAGAAACCCAAACAACCCAGTTTTATAACAATAAAAGATAAAAAAAAGTTCTAAATTTTTTAATATGTGTTTATATATTTTTATATTAAAATTGATATTTTTATTTTCTAATATTAAAAAAGATAAGTATTCGAAAAATCTAAAACCAAATTATTCAAATTAGACATAATACTCGAATGATCTGAAATCCAAATAAGTTAAATTATCCGAAAAAATTGATTATTCAAATGTAATTCGGATTATTTTGAATTTATTTTTTTGTCTGAATAAAACATATTTGGATTTAATTTAGTTATAATTTTTTAAAAATTGAAAAATTTGAACCAATATCAAAACCCGAATAATCCGAACCCAAATCCAAATTAGAGACCTAGATTAAACCATGATCGCACACGCTTTTGTAAAATTTATTTATATTTTAAATCAAATTTTAGTTACTAAATTTAATTTAATGGTTGATATCATACTCTGAATTCCAAATTCACCCTTAAAACCGATTTCCCATCAACATATTTAGTGAGAGAATTAGGACCAAGACAGGCCGTAATAACTAATTAAAAAATTGTACTTAATACGCAAAGTTTGGGTAAGTTTGGGGTCTTATGTGTAATTATTACAAACTTTATATGCATATTATATATTATATACCAAAAGATAGAGAAAATGGGTTTAATCCGAGAAGAGAACGTGGAGTAGAACCAGACGAACCGGAGGGTCGAGGGCGAAGAGAAGGAGGGAACAGTGATCTTCGTATTCGCATCGATTCTTCGATCGAAGCTCAATCTCAATCACAATCACAATCAATCGCATAGAGAAGGAGAGAGAGAGAGAGAGATTTTCAGAGAGAGAGAGAGAGAGAGTTTCGAGGAACGATGTCGAAGAAGAAATCTTCTGGAAACACCATGACGCTCAAGGACTTCCATGGCGGTTCCATCCCTTCTGATCTCCATCTCCCTTCCGCTCCTGGAGCGTAAGTTTTTACAGATTTGAGTAAATCTTCCGTTTACTTTTCTGTGAAATCGATGTATTTTGTCGCTGGGATTGATTTGCGGGGTTCTACGATGTTTTGGTGACCTTTTTTGGTAGTTTTAAGGGTTTTAAACATGCATCGGAATTCTTTTTCGATTCATGTGTTGTTATTCTCGGTGTATTGGTTGAAGGAATCTTGGATTACACATTTTCATTTTGTGATCTTTTTCCCTTGTTCCATTTGGTTTTTGTAGAGTTCCGAGGTCTACTACGGATCGGCCTGGTTTCGATAGAGCGCCTTGGGGGACTTCTATGGCTCGATCGGATCAGAGGACAAGGCCAAGTTCGTCTCATTCAATCAAAAATTTCGATGATAAAACACCTTTTCTGCCTCACACGGCAAATATTGGGCGTAATTTCAGCGAGGATGAGCGTAAGCCATTGGATAGTCCCTCAGCTCCTCGCAGAATGGTTAGTGATGACATTTTCCCAGCTTCTAACAATCACTTGGAGGTGAAATTGGACTCAGTTTTAGCTGCTAGACTTACCAGTTGGCAGGGAGTGGCTAGTCCTTGGCCTGTGAAGAAGATCGATGCTGTTCATTCTGGGACTTGTAACAAAATGGTTGGAGGAAACAGTGAGAACTCCATGCCAGGTGCTTACCCTAATGCTTGGGCTTCACGAAGGGAAGTGACACCGCCAAGCAGTGAACGAGGACAATCTACCTGGGCCACCCAACCTGCTTCTAAGTTGATCCATGTAACTGCCATTGATCAGGTGTCCTCTGGAAGATGGCATTCGAGATTAGCAGCTCCTGGGCAGATGGAGAACCTGAAGCATTCAGAGATGGAGAATGGGATTCATAAAAATAATGATCATGTGCTTGAACGAGGGAATATGGCCCACGAAAGAGAATCTTCAGATTTGATGATAGCAAGGCTGATGGAAAAGGGCCTGGGCATTGAAGATGGCATCTTGGGTGGGAAAAAAGTTTCACCGGTTTACGAAAAAGGTCCCGCTCCAGCTTATGCAGAAGTTAAATATGGGAATGTAGCTGCAAACAGCAACAACAGGCTTTATCCGAATCGTTCTGATGCTAAGTGTGGTGTATCTGCAGTACAGCCAACAGTACCTTCTGAAACTGCAGAACGACCAAAGCTGAAACTACTGCCACGAACAAAACCTTTAGAAAATTTTGAGAGGCCTTTGAGTGATGCAAAGCAGGTATAGGTCAATCTTCAGGTTTTTTCTTCTCCATTGTTGACTGTAGTGTTCTCTTGATCATTCTATCTTTTCCATACAGGAAAGTGGAACTTCCATTACTGTTCAATTTGAAACTGGTACCATGATCCAGGAAAGTATGAATACTTCGAAATCTGGTTCATCTGCAGATGAGACTGAACGTCCCAAGTTGAATTTGAAGCCGATATCCCAACTACTTGAGCAGCCAAATCTAAACCCGGAAAGAGAGAGGTAACGATGTGTTGGAAATACATCACAAATGACTAGATAGTTAAGTTTCCGAATTCGGTAGTTATATTTAGTCAGCCAATAGTCTATGGAGATGCATTTTTCATGGTTAGTTCATACTTAATCACACAGAAACATAGGGGTGCTAATTGGGTTGGCTCAGCCCAACCTATCATGAGTTGGGTTATTTTTAGATCAGCCCTGCTCATATTCAAAATGGGTTGAGATTTTTCAAACCAACCCAGACCACTAAAAACCGCGGGTTATATGATATTTCTGAAATTTCAAAACAGCCCAAACCACTATATTTAACATTCTATCTCTCTCATATGCCCTTATCCTTTTTTCGTTCTTAATCCAGAAATGCAGTTTTTGGCGGTGCAAGACCTCGAGAACTGGTAAATTTCATTTTTTGACTAGCATCTAGTGATTGAAGCTTCTATTTTAATGTATATCCAATATTTTTATTGCTCCTTGTTTATAATTTTAGAGTTATTTAAGTTTGCATTCCAAATCTTAACTCCTATAATGTGATCAGGTCTTGAAGGAACGAGGGATCGATGATTCTGTTCCTCATGAGTTGGAACAACAACTCGAAAGGTAATAGCAGATGCATCTCGGCTCGACTATTATTACCTTTGATCTTGTGTTACTCAACTCATTCTGATCTCTCTTGTATTAAAAGGATTAATCAAAACGCTCCTAAAACCGAGAGAATCCCAGAGCAAGCAATCGTTTCTCGGCCCACGGAGAGGCCAGCAAACAACTCTCGAACGGTAAAAGTCGACAAAAAGGACAACCGAAATGTAAGCAATACTGACAGATCTGAAACCCAGAGGAGAAACTGGCGCAACAACATGAGAGGGAACGATAGACAAACACAACTTCCAACGCAGGAGAAACGACATCCGTCTCCCGAGTCTTGGCGAAAACCCGTCGATACCCAGAAAGCAGAATCTATAGATGGAAACGGGCAACGATATGGCAAAGCGGCCTCGGCATTGGAGCTTGCCCAAGCATTTTCGAAGCCTTTTTCAGACTTTAACGACGTGAAAAGAGGGTTCTCGGGCCGCAATCCAGTGCCGTTTTCAAGGTTGATAGGGTCGACGCCAAGGCAGATCAATGGCTACTGATTGATTCTATGTTCTTTCTCTGTCTCTCATCTTTCATTTGAAGTGGTTAGACGAGTGAGAATGTGATATTCCCTCGTAATGGATGCCTTTTTATCAGAATAACACACCTCCTTTGTTCCTTTGTCTTTACAAATTTTTATTTGATTCCATCGTTGAATCAGGGCGAGATTTGTATTATTTGAATCTAAATCCGGCCTGCACAGATAATAATAATCATTACTCGAATTCGAATCTACAAAATTGCATTTAATTTTAGTAAATTTTAATTATTCATGAGGATTTGTATCTGAAAAGGAATATAAAAATAAATAAAACGTGAAAAACTACATTGGAATTATTTTGACATTTTAAATTTTCATACCATGAGATTTGTATATTACTCCAAATCAATAGTCAAATTCTATATTAATATGTCAATATATTATGATTAAGGGTCTAACATGAGCTTATGATTAAGGGTCTAACATGAGCTGTCACTTTGTAAGTTAGCTCTAATTCGGATCGTATTTAAGTGAGTTTAGCTGAATATTTTTTAGTTCGTTTACAAACAAGTTGACGAGTTGAATTCAAAATAAATTAGATGTTAGAGGAACTATGATGAGGATGAGGCTTCATTCGAGACGCCGATATCACAAGAACCAATCACTAGAGTTAAAGTTAGGAGGGTGCAAAACGTGTTTGCTCGATTGGTGGCATACGAACTTGCTAAGGCATCACAAGGGCATCAAGAGACATCAATGGAAGCTTATGTAATGTGCCTACAAATCAACAAAGTCGAGATGAGCAAGAAGCTAGGAAAGTCAAAGGCGCTTGACCCAAGCAACGTTCCGCTCGACCCGAGCGAATCCGCTGGACAGGAGACGGTCGATGCGCTCAACCGGAGCGAATCCTTTGTACCAATGGAGCATGCAGAAGGACTGACTGCTCGGCCCGAGCACTAACGAACTCGACTGATTTCTCCAAGGTTCGGTTTATTTCTATCAATTAGGTAACCATTTCTAGACAAACCGGTTCCATCTGTCCTTAATCCGGTCATTTCCAATTAGGTAACTCATCCCTCTCGAGTGAAAAGACCGAAAGAAGGAGAGCGAAATTGGTAGACTCTACAGACTTAATTGGATTGAGCCTTGGTATGGAAACATTTGTCGGTTTTAGTTAAGTTCGTTATTATTTAGTCCCTATAAATAGATGACTTTTTGTACGGTATTATTAATAAATTGTCTTGATATTGCTAATCCTATAGATTTAGCTATCGAACTCTTGGAGAGATTCCGAGTTGTTCACCTTATCAACACTAGATCACAAGTGTTGTGGCGTCGTTTGTTGCGTCTGAGATTCTTTAGTCGGGCTGTAGTCAGGGTTTAGGATATCCTCTCTTCGGGAAGACAAATTTTAGGTTCTACTATCGTGTTGCTAGTGAGTTTTATTCCATTCTCATCCTCCTAAAAATAAAACGCCAATCTAGGATCATTTCAAACTCTCAAGCTTAGAACAAAATCACATGCAAATCACATGTTTTTCTTATTCAACATATTATTTGCATTTGAAACAAAATAGATTGTTACATATTATATTATTATTGGTTTTCTTATTTATACGAAATAGTATTTTTTATTATAAATGAGGAAAAAATTATTTTATTTAGTATTTTGCGAGCGGTCGAATTTAAAATGTTTATGTTTTCGATTTTTTATTTGATATTCGATAAATTTTTTTATTTATTATTTTGATTTTTAATAATTTTTTATGGAATTAATATTTTAATATTTTAGATATTTTATTTGGTTTAATGATGATTAACATATGATATATTATAATTCTTTTAAATTAAATGATCTAGTTCGCTAGCCATCTCGTTTTTTGTAAGATGACAACGAGTTAAGTCGAACCAACTCATTTTACACCTCTAATAACGATAATTTTAAATTTTTGGTTATTTTTTCATATCCATTCACTAGTAAATTCAAATTCAAATTCATGAAAATGCCCAGCTCGACTCGCTCAAATATGATCTGAGCTAGAGCTGGTTTGTGAGCCAACAACTCATTTTACACCCTTATTTAGAATGGTTCATTATCTAAAAGTAAGGGAATAATGATATTTTTTAATATTTAGGTTATTCTCGATATTCTCAAATATTCCTATTATTTCTTTAAGTTGGTGCGTGTAAATAAAAAATGTCAAACTTACTACGGAATAAGTTGTCGTTTTCCCGAGAGCCTTGGTGAAGATATCAATTAGCTAAGTCTTCGGTGAAACCGTGTTGGGTTGAGATAATACTGCGTGATACAACATCTCAGACAAATTGATAATTGACTCAATTTGTTTTGTTTGTTCATGAAACACAAGATTTCCATTAATGTGAAGAGTCATGTCACTATCACAAAACATTTGGATGGATTGTATGTGAGGAACATGGATATCCGAGAACAATGCTTTGAGTCACACCAGTTTGCATGTCATCATGGCGATGGAGAGGTGTCCAATTTCAATGGATGAACGGGAAATGACTTGCAACTTCATTCGTCTTCCATTAATTAATGAAACTCCAAGACAAATGTACCATCGCATAAGAGATTGTCGCGTCGTAGGACAACTCGCTTAATAAGTCGCACCATGCATATATCTGAAGAATAGATGATGATGATGATGATGGAAGGATAATACACCACAAGGGATGCCCTTGATATATCGGATAAACTCAGATAACCTGATCTCATGCCTCCTTGGTTCATGTAAAAATTGAGACGAAAGGTGCATCAAATAAGCAAAATCGAGATGGGTGATCATGAGGTAAATGATACGACCAACCATTCATTGGTATGAAGTCAGATTGAGAAGTACATGACTCGTGGATAAGGATGGACAATGATTTTGATAAAGTGAAAAATATGCTAGTTTGGTTCCCAAAAGTTAGACTTAAGAAAAGATGTCCATAACATGCTTCTTTTGAAAAGATAAATTGAGAAATAATTTGAGATCCAAGAAATAATTTGAGATGACCCAATTTCGTTATATAAAATCATGAGCCAAGATACTCCTTGAACAATTCAGTCGTAGCAGATGAATTTCTCGTGAAGATTATGTCATCAACATACACAAGCATATAGATATGAACCCCAATTGAGGATAAAACAAACAACGATCCATTGTCTGTTTGAATCCATAATGTTGTAAAGACTGAGCCAATTTCATAAACCAACAATGCAAAGCCTACTTCAATCCATACTGAGATTTTCGCGGTCGACAAACCATATCCAAATTAACAATATTCAACCAAAACAAGTGCTATGTATTGTTCATAATATGTGACATCACCATGAAAAAATGCATTGTGGACAACAATTTGATGAACTTCCCAATTCTTTGTGGTCGCAATGTAGATAAACATATGCCGACAATGACCATTTTTGCAATATGAGCAAATGTCTTATCATAATCAAATCCTTCGATCTATCGATTTTCCAAAATAATCAATTGTGCCTTGTATAGTTCCTTTGTTAAATTTGAAGAATATTTGATCTTAATACCTATTTACAACCGATGTCTTTCTTTTCAGATGGAAGTTATTCCAATATATATGTTTTGTTCGTGTTAAGAGTTTGAAGTTACCATTGCATTTGCAATTTTCAGTGATCATGTTTCAAGGCATCTACGTAGGATCGAGGTTCATGACTTGTGGTGACATCGACTAAAAAAACACAATGTGATGTAGAAAACTTTTCACGAATAACATTGTACAAAATCATATAAAATATTAAGTTGAAGGTATCTGTCACTATATACAAATAGAAAAAGAATGATATTTTCGAATATTCCTAACATATATTATGAAAAATTACAATGGGTGAATATTTTAGAATCTGAAATTTATCATCTATATGACAAATTGAAGAGCAAAACCATACATTAAGATTTTAAGTGAAGAATGTATATCAAGATCAATGAAACATACCCATTATATAAATGCACATTTCATTACAGGTTGAAAATTTAAAATAAAATGTGGGTTCAAGGTGTTGAAAAATGAGTCCTCGTTTTTTATTTTTTGTCCTTTTGTGGAAACTCAAGAGTCCCACATTGTTTGGAGGAATCCTTGATTATAATATATATGTAGTTATGATTATTTATGTTATCAAAAGGAGTCGATGAAAGAATTTTTGAGAATATGCTGAGTTTTACTAAAACTACCACACGCGTGACGATAACGCCGCCACATATGTTTTTCGGATTAACATGTAACTTACATAGACTTTTTCAACCGAAACCATTCAACTCCATTTGTGAAACATGGCTATCTTCAAGGGGCTTCAAAAGACATTTGAACTGGGGCGGTTTGGAGATATATGAGAGGGTATGAGGCTACCGAGAGAAACCACCGAATAGTTCTTTTCTGTCTCTCTTCTACACTAAAGTCTAAACCACGAGTCTTACATTTTCTGCTATTACATCCTTCTCTTCACGAGTGCACGCGAACATGAGAAGGTTACTGTGTGAATATTGAGAAACGTTCGGTCATCGGTTATACCATGATCGTGCCAAAATACGTTTTCAAGGCAGTGGTTCTCCACGACGCAACTTTGTTTAAGATATTTTTTCCTACCACAAGGCATTTGCATTATTAGGAGACTGAATAAACTATCATGTTGCTGCAAATGAGAATTTGAGTTTGAATGAATATCACGAGAATGTCTCTTTAAGAAGATGTCAATTCTCTCTTCAAAAGATAGAATCACTATGAACCATCAATGTTTTCAATTTATACATGAACATTGCAAATTAATTCAGTCGCTTTTGGTCTCACAACATCAACCATCAATGTTGTAAAAGAGATTCTTAATATAACAATTGTGAATAAGTACCTTTTTGTTTTATATTTTCAAATAATTTTTATGGGTCTTACAACCACCATTTCTAATTTCCTTTATGGTGAGTATCTTATTCGAAATGGGATTTAAAAATAAAATATATACAATTTCATCTCTAATAACCGATAAAATTAACACATCTTAAATATATGAGATGTTTCTATTGTATACAAGTAGTTGAAATGAATAAACCAAACCCTTAAAATGTTTTTCGTGTTAAGTTATAAATGTCTTATGGGCCATAGCCCATATATTATATTTATCATTAAATATTAAGGGTATTTGCATATAAATAGACGTCCCTTTTATAAAATGTATATACATAACAACATAATACAAAAAAGCAAACACTCTTACCGTTCTCTCTCATCCTCTCTCCCCACTCTCTCTCTTCAATCATCTCTCTCCTCTTATTACCTTAGATAAGCTATATATGTATATAATACTTTATTATTTATATATTATAATATATATACATATTTACTTTAGTTACCGTATATATACGTACATATTACTATATCAATATATATAATGCATAATAATATATGCTTATATATATTATAATATTACATACATTTTTTTATTATATATACGTTTTACTAATATTATACACAATATATATGTTTTATATTTTAATATGTATAGATATATGTCAATTAATAATTAATTTTCAACACGTTATCAGCACGAGCATTTTAATTAGTTAAGAAAAATATTTTTATACGTTACATATATTATTTTTAATTTCTATTTTTTACGATATCGATTTCCAATCGATTTGGTTTCGATTTGGATTCGATTTTCAAGTAAAAAAATTATATATAGACCACGTGGAAATATATCCCGGTCATAATATATATTATACTATATGATTCTGCGGGCTCATCCACCAATCAATAATATTAATAGTTTATAAATATTTATTTGTTATTTATTCTTGTTATAAGGATGGTTATGCCACCATTTTTTTTACGTCACATGTGGCCCCATAATTTATTTAACTTATTGTTGTTATACGAATGGCCGAGCCACCAATTTTTTTGTTATATTTTATTTTTGCGAATTATTTTATTTATTTATGTGGAGGATGAAAAAAATTTCACCCCATAATTTATTTAAATTATGTTTATGTTTTTTCATTATTTAATTGTTAATTGGTTAAATAAATCTAAAAATAAATTATCTATAAATACAAACGGATCTAACACATGAATTGTTATATAATAATTTAGTTAATTTTGTTTTCAATGTCATAACTTATATTTGTTTATTTTTTCTCTTCAATGATAACAGAGCTTCATGTCGAATTTGGTGAATCTCAAAATCACAGCACTAGATGCCTCTGGAAAAAACTATATGACATGGGCATTCGATGCTAAAATGCATCTAAAAGGCAAAAAGCTTATTGCCACGATCGATAAAGATAATAATTCCTCAGAAGAGGAAAAGGCAAAGGCCATGATATTTTTACGTCATCATATTGCCGATGGATTAAAAAATGAGTATCGAACAAAAGAAGATC
Organism: Gynandropsis gynandra; assembly: GCA_036759665.1. Classification (NCBI taxonomy): domain Eukaryota; kingdom Viridiplantae; phylum Streptophyta; class Magnoliopsida; order Brassicales; family Cleomaceae; genus Gynandropsis; species Gynandropsis gynandra. The sequence goes on along the minus strand of CM071865.1, from coordinate 48,919,304 downwards.
TCGCAGATTTGTGGGAATCTCTTAAAGATCGATTTGATCACAAAAAATATGTGATACTCCCAAAGGAAAATAATGATTGGTTGAATCTAAGATTCTAGGATTATAAATCCGTCGAGGAATATCATTCTGCAATGTTCGAAATAATCTTCAGGATGGAATTATGTGGAGAAAAAAATAAGTGATTATGATAAGCTGGAAAAAACATTATCGACGTTCCATGCTAATAATATTATCGATTTGATCACCAAAAATATGTGATACTCCCAAAGGCAAAGAATGATTGGTTGAATCTAAGATTCCAGGATTATAAACCCGTCGATGAATATCATTCTGCAATGTTTGAAATAATCTCCAGGATGAAATTATATGGAGAAAAGATAAGTGATTATGATAAGCTGGAAAACACATTATTGATGAAATTTATCATACAAGATGCATTATTCTCTCCACAATCCCAAAGAAACTTATTAAATTTCAAATATATTCACCAAAATGGCTATCATGTTGAGACCACTCCTCGTTGCAGAACAACATAACGAGCTATTAATGAAAAATCATCATGCTCGTCCCTCTGGTCCTGCACCATTTTATGAAACAAATGCGACTTCATCAAATTATAACCACTGGCATGACCGTGGGTGTGGATATATAAGTGGTCGTGGTCGAGGCCGTGGACGTGGTCGCGGTCGTGGAAATGGATATGGTAAAGGAAGAGGTCGGAGTAATCCACCAAATAATTTCCATCATGGAGAAAATAAAAGACCAAGTGGACCATTTCGATACTTTATGGTATTGATCGATGCTTCTAGCAGATGGTCACACGTTTGTTTATTATCAACCCACAATGTTGCATTTGCGAGGTTTATTGCTCAAATAACAAAATTATGAGCTCAATTCCCCGATCATCCTATTAAGAAGGCGAGGCTTGATAACGCTGGTGAATTCACTTCTCAAGCATTCAATGACTATTGTGCATCGATTGGTATTGAGATTGAATATCTCGTACCACATGTTCATACACAAAATGGTATGGCGGAGTCATTGATTAAACGTCTCTAACTTATTGCTCGACCATTGCTAATGAAAACGAACCTTCCAGTTTCTGCTTGGGGGCATGCCATTTTACATGCTGCTGCATTAATTCAAATAAGGCCAAGTGCTTATCATAAATATTCTCCATTGCAATTATCAAATGGCCAAGAACCAAATATATCTCATCTTCGAGTATTTGGTTATGTTGTATATGTTCCAATTGCTCCACCGCAACGAACAAAAACGGGCCCACAACGCAGATTGGGAATTTATGTTAGATATAATTCACCATCTATCATTAGATATCTTGAACCAGAAACGGGTGATGTATTCATAGCTCGTTTTGCTGATTGTCATTTTAATGAGAATGAATTTCCACCGTTAGGAGGAGGAATAAAACAAGCTCACGAGAGTTAACATGGAAAACACAATCATTGTTATATCTTGATGCTCCTACAAAACAATGTAATATGGAAGTACAAAAGATAATACATTTGCAAAATATTACGAATAGACTTCCAGATGGGTTCAATGATACAACTCGGGTTACAAAATCATATTTACCGGATGCAAATGCACCTGCTCGTATAGAAATACCAAAAGGGAATATGAGTGAAAGAATTTCAAATGAGTCTACAACACGCTTAAAGCGCGGACGACCACTTGGTTCTAAAGATAAAAATCCTCGAAAGAGAAAGAAGTTTGATAATAAGATGATTCTCAAATCATAGAGAATATTCAAAAGGAAACGAATGAGGAAGATGATCTTCAAAATGAAAATCATGAAAATAATCATGAACATACAGAAAACAATGAAATTTCCATCAATTATATCTATGATGAAAAGATTATAAGAAGACATGAAATAAATGACAATGATGGAATATTCTCTTTCTCTGTATCCAAAGAAATTGAAAATGATAGTGAAGATCTAGAACCAATGTCAGTGTTAGAATGTCAAAAGAGACATGATTGGATCAAATGGAAAGAAGCTATGCAAATAGAATTAGACTCATTGAATAAAAGAAAAGTATTTGGACCCATCGTTCAAACTCCAAATGGTGTCAAACCGGTTGGATGCAAGGGTTTTTCCAGAGACCTGGAATTGATTATGAGAAAACATATTCCCCTATTATGGATGCAATCACATTTAGATATTTGATGAGTTTAACAACATCGAACAACTTAGATATGTACCTTATGGATACGGTTGCGGCATATCTATATGGATCTTTGGATAATGATATATACATGAAAATCCCTGAAGGATTAAGAATGTCGAAAACATCAAACTCAAAACCTAAAGAAGTGTGTTCAATCAAATTGCAACGATCTTTATACGGATTGAGACAATCTGGACGTATATGGTATAATCGTCCAAGTGAATATCTATTAAAAAGGGGATTTGTGAATAACCCTATTTGTCCTTGTGTTTTTATTCAGAAAACAACAAGTGGATTTGTGATTATAGTTGTTTACGTTGATGATCTGAATATAATTGGGACCTCAAAAGAGATTGAAAATGCTCATAATTATCTGAAAAGGAATTTCAAATGAAAGACCTTGGACAAACAAAGTTTTGTCTTGGTTTACATATAGAGCATCTAAAGACTGATATATTTGTACATCAATCGAATTATACAAAGAGAGTATTAAAACGCTTTAACATGGATAAAGCAAATCCATTAAGCACTCCAATGGTATGTAGATCTTTAAATGTTGAAAAAGATCCATTTCGTCCTTGTGAAGAAAATGAAGATATACTTGGACCAGAAGTACCATATATGAGTGCAATAGGGGCTCTCTTGTATCTAGCAAATTGCACTCGTCCTAATATAGCATTTGCTACTAATCTCTTGTCACGATATCGCTCATCCCCTACACGTCGTCATTGGACAGGGATTAAACATATCTTTCGATACTTATAAGGAATGATTGATTTAGGATTATTTTATCTTAGAGATTCCAAATGTGAGTTAATCGGTTTTGCAGATGCAGGTTAGTTATCAGATCCTCATAAAGCTAGATCACAAACATGATATGTTTTCACAATTGGAGGGACAACGATATCATGGCGTTCACAGAAACAAACACTAGTTGCAACATCTTCAAATCATGCTGAAGTCATAGCACTTCATGAAGCGAGTAGAGAATGTGTGTGGCTCAGAGCTTTAACTCGACACATAAAAGAGACATGCAGATTATCAACTAATATCAACCCCACAATACTATATGAAGATAATGTCGCTTGCGTTGCTCAAACAAAGGAAGGATATATCAAAAGTGACAGAACAAAGCATATACCTCCAAAATTTTTCACGTATACACAAGAGCTCGAGAAGAAAAAAGAAGTTGATGTTCAATACATCCGATCATGCGAAAATGTAGCTGATTTATTCACAAAAGCGCTCCCTACTTCAGCATTGAGAAAGCACATTCAAAATATTGGGATGCGTCACCTCCGAAGCTTATGATTAAACAAAGGGTTGATGAATCGAGAAGGAGTTTTTATGACTATACTCTTTTTCCATCATCATGGTTTTTATCACAATGGGTTTTTCCATGATAAGGTTTTTAACGAGACAGTCAATAGACATTTAAGGATGAATGTTAAATTATAAATATCTTATGGACATCCCTTTTGTAAAATGTATATACATAACAACATAATACAAAAAAGCAAAACACTCTTACCATTCTCTCTCCACACTCTCTCTCCTCCTATTACCTTAGGTAAGGTATATATATATAATACTTTATTATTTATATATTATAATATATATACATATTTACTTTAGTTACAATATATATATACGTACATATTACTATATCAATATATATAATACATAATAATATATGTATATATATTATAATATTATATATTTTTTATTATATATACGTTTTACTAATATTATACACAATACATATGTTTTATATTTTAATATGTATAGATATATGTCAATTAATAATTAATTTTCAACATTTTGTGATTTTTTAGGAGGGGGTTTATTATGGTTTTTTACTGTAATAATCATTTATGGGAGTGGCAAAATCGAATCCGGTCCGTAGATCTAGCCGAAGCCCGTCCAAAAATTAACGGACTCGAGCATGGAGAAAGCCCGGCCCATCGAGTCATTAGAAAAAACCCAGCCCCTAGACACACACCACTAGTGCATCTTTCTCTTGTGTCTAATCCTAATCGCACCCCTTCTCTTGTTTTTCTTTAACCGTACCCGTGCGATTCTGCGAACTCTAGTTGTGCTCGTGCGATTTTGTGAACCCTAGCCATTCTCTTGCGTCTTCTCTAGCCGTGCGATTCTGCGAACCCTAGCCATGCTTGTGCGTCTTCTCTAGCCGTGCGATTCTGCGAACCTTAAAAAGTCGTGCTCGTGCGTCTGTGAACCCTAGTCGTTCATCTTCTCTTGCGTCTGCGAACCCTAGCTAGGGTCCCTAGCCATCCGTCTTACCTGCGTCACTGCGAGGTGCATCGTCCTTTGCAAAAAGCCGTGGGGTTGTCGTGCTGATCTTTATCGTCGCCGCAGTTGTCGTTTCTACACCATCCTCTACAGAAACGTCGTCGTCGTTTCTCTCTTTCTCTGCCGTCTAGACCGGACCGTGGGCTAAAAAATTCAGGCCCGTTTAATTTCGGACCGACCCGAGCCGACTGAGCCCGTTTTCACCGGGCCATGAGCAGATTCGGGCCAGGCTCGGGCATTTACATTTACCCACCCATGTAATCACTTTAATTAGGGTAGATAATTTTTGTACTTTTTAAGTTCAAACATGTGTAAAGAAAGCTTCACAAATTTTACTCAGAACCATAATGTCGATTATAGGTTTTCTTTCAGCTGTAAAAATAATTGAAAAATATATTACTGTTGGGGGCAAAACAATAATTATACAAAACATCGGCGATTGAGAAAAAACAGAAGAGAGAAAAGATAGGAATTGGTCTCGTCTTCTTCTCCTTCTGGGTTCCATACTTCTCGTCTGATTGATCTTCGAAATTCCCGTGAAAATAAGAGAGTTGATAGTCATGTTGGAGAAGATCGGGCTTCCGGCGAAGCCTTCCCTGAGGGGCAATACTTGGGTCGTCGATGCTTCTCATTGCCAAGGATGTTCTTCTCAGTTCACCTTCATCAATCGCAAGGTCTCTCTCTCTCTTGTTCTTGTCGGATTTCTGATTTCCTCTAGTCTTTGTTTTGTTCAGTTGATTCTTTAGCCTCGTCTTCGATGTATTGATTTGTTCGTGGAATCTCAGCTTCGTATCAGTGAGATTTAGAGGGTTCATCGATTCTTCAGGATCTGATATGCATGAATTGAGATTCATTCTGTGGCGATTTCGATTAATGCTTATGTGCTTGTGATGAAATTCGTGTTTCTGGAATGCATTTGTTTACAATTTGCGGAAACACCTGATGGCATCATATGCAGTTGAGTTTGTGTCAATGGATTCATACTTCCACAATTAAACAAATTGATGCAAATTAAAGTGCTTTCTGTTCAAATGTTTGCTTGCTTTGGTTGGATTTGGCTTGTGGTTCTTGCTATGTAATGAAGAGTGATTTGTCAAATATGAGATTGGACCTAACTAATATCAAAACTAGTTTAAGGGATGTCCAATAGCATATATATATATATATATATATATGAGTCCAAATTTTATGTATTAGCCGATATGGATAATTTATCACAACAGTTCCTTCTAGTCCAGGACGTCTAGGATTGGTCCTGGTTTGTGTGGACATCGTAATCGGGGGTCCAACATGGCTATATTCAAATCGGATAAATCATACTCTAATATCATGTAAAATATAGATTTGAGTCTAACTAATAACAAAAGCTAGTTCAAGAGTTTAAGGTTGCCCAATACCATATATATGAGTCCGAAGTTCATGGTCTATCCGATGTGGGACAAGTTATCATAACATGTTTGAGTTGAGGGCTCTGATCTTTGTAAGAGTGTTGTCGTTCTTCTCTTGTTTTATGCTGATATTCATATTGGATTTTCTGGATCAAATTTGGTTTTTTGATTATTTTACTTTGTGAATTCCGTCATTTTCTTAAGTTTGTGATCTAGATGATGCATTGTTTGTTAATGGTTGTGTACTTTATCAGCATCATTGTCGGAGATGTGGGGGTTTGTTCTGCAATAGCTGCACCCAACAAAGGATGGTCCTGCGTGGACAAGGTGATTCACCTGTCCGAATATGTGAACCATGTAAGAAACTCGAAGAAGCAGCACGGTTTGAGTTAAGGCACGGTTACAAAAACAGAGCTGCGAAAGGTATGGTGTGTCTCATCTTTGTAGCATATCATAGATTGTATCTCTCTGTTGAAATGATAGGTTTAGGGCTTTTAGAGCTTCTTCCGTCAGATTTCTTAATTCGGAATTGTGTCTTGGCTTTTCTTTTGTTGCTTTCTCCTTATGTGGCAATTAGAGAGCATGTATAGTGTAAGTAAAGCTTTAATGTTCTGTTTTATGATCTTCCTTCAGGTAGTTCCAAAACAATAACAAAACATGAGGATGATATCCTCAGTGAGATTCTGGGAACTGATGCTGATGCATCTTCTTCATCTAAATCAGTTTCAAGTATGGATAAAATCTCTTATAAATCAAAGGGTAGTGGCAGTAAATCTGGAAATGATAGCACAGAGTTACAGTTAGAGACTGTGTCAACTAATCCTGAAGAATTACGTCAACTGGCATTGGAGGAGAAGAAGAAGTACAGAGTTCTTAAAGGACAAGGCAAATCGGAAGATGCTTTAAAAGCCTTTAAGAGAGGGAAGGAACTTGAGAGACAAGCTGAAGCATTGGAGATATCTTTAAGAAGAAATCGGAAAAGGGTACTGTCGTCCTTGGGAAATGTTGCTCAAACCCCGAACAAAGATGCTGTGAAAGAATCTAGTAAGACACATAAGCCGCATTTGCATCAAGGGGGAAAAGAAAAGGATGATTTTGCAGCTGAGTTAAGGGATCTGGGATGGTCCGATGATGAAGATAAAAAGCCGACAACGTTAAGTTTAGAGGGTGAATTTTCATCTCTTCTCCGTGAAGTTCCCTTGAGGACTAGCCAAGAAAAAGGTAATCAAATCGACAAGAGTCGGGTTATTGCCCTTAAGAAAAAGGCCCTTATGCTAAAACGTGAAGGAAAGCTTGTGGAAGCTAAGGAGGAACTGAAAAAAGCTAAACTTTTGGAAAGAGAACTTGAAGAACAGGAACTTTTGGCTGGGGCCGAAGACTCTGATGATGAGTTATCTGCACTAATTCGTAGTATGGATGATGGAAAAGAAGATGATTTATTAGGTCAATATGAGCAGAAACATGATTTTGACTTTGGAAACCTTGTGGGAAATGTTGATAATCTTGAATTTCATGGTGATTTTGATGTCACGGATGAAGACATGATGGACCCAGAAATTGCTTCTGCTCTAAAATCATTTGGTTGGGATGAAGATTCTGAACAACATGATAGTGCTCATTCTCAACTTCCTTCTGTCAACCGAGAAGAACGTTTAGCTGAAATTCAGTCGTTGAAAAGAGAAGCCCTCAATCTAAAACGAAAAGGAAACGTTGCTGAGGCCATGGCGACCTTGAAGAAGGCTAAATTACTTGAAAAGGAATTAGAGGCTGCTGATATATCAACAAAAGCCGTTGATTCCGTTGATGCTCAAAGTGAAACGAACCCAAAATTACCTCGGAGAAGCAGGTTGGTAATTCAGAAAGAACTTCTGGCTGTGAAAAAGAAAGCACTTACTTTGAGAAGGGAAGGAATGTTATATGAGGCAGAAGAAGAACTGAAGAAAGGAATAGTTCTTCAGAATGAACTTGACGAGCTCGACAGTTCCTCGACATTGACGCCTCCCAGAAAGGTAAGTCGCCGAGAAGAAAATATTGGAAATTCTCTGTACGACGGTGAGGTAGAGGTGAAAGATGAGGACTTAAATGATCCAACATATCTTTCAACATTAAGGAGTTTAGGATGGAATGATGAAGATAAACAAGCTGCAGGTTCTTCATCAAATACTTCTGAATCTGATCCTGTGAGTAAGCATTCGACGGTTGTAAATGAAATTCAGAATTCCGATTATACCCTCAGTACATTGCCAAGAAGAAGTAAAGCTGAAATACAGCGGGAACTCTTAAGCTTGAAAAGGAAAGCTCTTGCTCTAAGACGACAGGGTAATGCTGATGAAGCGGAGGAAGTTCTGAAACAGACAAAAATTTTGGAAGCCCAGCTGACGGAGACGGATTCAGGCAAGGTTCTTCAAGCTAATGTGAATCAGCTGAAGAAAGTATCCGTTGATCTTCCAATTGATAGTCGAGTCAATGAAGGAGATGATAATGATGATGATGATAATGATGATGTTACAGATAATGATATGAAGGATCCAGCATTATTGTCAGTTCTTAAGGATTTGGGATGGGACGATGAAGAGCCTAATCCATTACAACCGCGTGAAAGGCCAATACACGAAGCTACCATTAGCTCTGGGCTGACCAGTGATCCATCCCGAGGAGCCAAAGGTAAAGTGCAAATCCAAAGAGAACTTTTGGATTTGAAAAGGAAAGCACTTGCATCTAGACGTCAAGGGAAAACTGAAGAGGCGGAGGAATTGTTGAGAAAATCGAATGTTTTGGAAGCACAATTGACAGAACTCGAGCCTGCCAAGAACGAGCAAACAATTGATACTTCTAGCGATGTTAAGTCCGAAACTATAGAAGCAGTTCCAGCAGTCAACGCTCCGAGTTACATGGATGTTGATCTATTAGCTGTATACGATAAAAAACAGACCAAAACAGAGATCTCCAGTGCTTCTCGGGTCGTTCAAGGCAATTATAATTTGTTAGAAGATTTTAGTTCATCTACTGAAGTGGGTATGATGGATATGCTTACAAGTGATCGTAATGAAAAGGGGAAAGACGGGACAGCATTAGATTGGTTGTCCAACACCATTGGAACTCCCGATAACGAGAAGAAGTTGTTACACAAAGATTCGGAGCCTCATAAGTACGAAACGAGTTCTGTTCAGAATGTATCTCCTCAAGATACCCAACAATCACTTAGAAGAGAAATTCTAGCTCAGAAGAGAAAGGCGGTTGCTTTAAAGAGGGACGGAAAATTGACTGAAGCAAAAGAGGCATTGCAACAAGCTAAGTTGTTGGAGAGGAAATTAGAAGGAGAAAATAGTCCTCGTGAAAATCTCGGGGCATTGGACGCTCCTTCCGTACAGAAAGTGAATAGTCCTTCAAGCTCATCTCCAAAACCATTGTCCAGTCGTGACCGTTTTAAACTGCAGCAAGAGTCACTCGGCCATAAACGTCAGGCAATGAAGCTTCGAAGAGAGGGTCGGTTGGCAGAAGCCGAAGCTGAATTTGAATTGGCGAAAACTCTTGAAGCTCAACTAGAGGAATCAACTTCTCATGAATCTTCAATACCTGAACCAATTAACGATGTAATTGTCGAAGATTTGCTCGATCCTCAACTTCTATCTGCACTCAAAGCCATTGGGTTGGATAACTCTACAAGCACAGAAAAACCAAGTGCTTCGAAAGTAAGCTATGAAGCCCTGAAGGAGAGTTCTAATGAAGAGATAAGTCATTTGAAGGAACGGAAAGTAGAGAAGAAGGTAAAAGCCGTAACCTTGAAACGTGCAGGGAAACAAGCCGAGGCATTAGACGCTCTTAACTCTACGAAAAGAAGCTAAACGCTCTCGAGATTTCAGAGAGTCGTATAAATTAATGAAAGCGAAACTAATCAAAGGTACATACTATACTACTCACCAGAAGATCAATTTATATTACAATGCTTTGAAGCTGATACACACTTGTTGGACAATCTTTAGCAATTTATAATCAGTTTTTCTGTAACGTAACGGCATACGTGCTCCGATTTATCGGATAAATGGCTTGCGGTGGAGGCTTTTCGTCGAGATCTATCAGATTGAGCTTAAGAAGAGGCATTTCTGGTAGATGCAAAGTGGTTTAGAATGTTGTCAAGAATGGAATCTTTTTTAGTTCAAGACTATATTTGGTGATGATGCTTCATCTTTTTCTCTTTGTTTCCTTATGATGTGTCAAAGTTATATTATATTATTTTTCAATCGGGTTTGGTTAATAAAAATAAATAATGTTAAAATATGAATGTCTAAATCGGTCGTTAAATTATATTATTTTTTATTTTTACAGATTGATAATTTTTGTCTATAAATATACATTTTTTTTCATTCTTATTATACACCAAAATTATAAAAAATCTTTTTACAAGAATAAAATTCTCTCTTCATCTTATCTTTTCAAATATATTTGATAGTTTGTATTTTTATTTTATTATTTATTTTTTATAATAAATATATTATATAAATATATTTATATATACTGTTTATAAATATCTTAATTCTATATATTTATTATTATACATAATATATGGATAAGAAATATATAAATATTTATATATACATATATATTCATTGATCTATATTTAATTTTTAAAATATTATCAGCACAATCGTTCTAATTAATTATATATATTATATATAATATATAATATAATATATATAATTTATATTCATTGATATGTATTTAATTTTTTAAAGTTATCAGCATGATCATTATAACTAATTAAGGACAAAAAATAGGATATTATACGTTATATGTATTATTTTCATTTTTTTACGATCTCAATTTTCAATCGATTTTGGTTTCGATTTGGGTTCGATTTCAAATAAAAAAATTATATATAGCTCTTGGAATATATATCTCGGTTACAATATAAATATATATCATATTATAAAGACATCACAGACTAAGTGCTGAACATAATTTATGTGGAGGATAGAAAAATTTATCCCATTAATTTAATTTTTTTATTATTTTATTATCATTATAAGGATGGTTGTGCCATCATTTTTACGTTATATTTATTTTTTATTTATTTTATTTATATGGGATGAAAAAATTCATCCCATAATATATTTAAATTATGTTTTTTATTTAATTGTTAATTGGTTAAATAAATCTAAAAAAGAATTATATATAAATATAAACAGATCTAACACATTAATTATTATATAATAATTTATTTCATTTTGTTTTCAATGTCATAACTTATATTTGTTTATTTTTCTTCAATGATAACACATCTTCATATCAAACTTGGTGAATCTCAAAATCACTACACTAGATGTCTCTGGAATACATGACATGGACATTTGATACTAAAATGCATCTAAAAGGTAAAAAAACCCGTTATCATGATCGATAAAGATAATAATTCTTCAGGAGAGGAAAAGGCAAAAACCATGATATTTTTACGTCATCATATTGTCGAAAGGTTAAAAAATAAATATCGAACAAAAGAAGATCTCGCAGATTTATGAGAATCTCTTAAAGATCGATTTGATCACAAAAATATGTGATCCTCCCAAACACAAAGAATGATTGGTTGAATTTGAGATTCCAGGATTACAAATCCGCGGACGAATAACATTTTGCGATGTTCGAAATAATCTCCAACATGGAATTATGTGGAGAAAAGATAAGTGATTGTGATAAGTTGGAGAAAACATTATCGACATTTCATCGCGCGAAGGATTTTAAGACCTATCGTGAATTGTGATAGCTTCTCCTCGTTGCAGAACAACATATGAGCTATTAATGAAAAATCATCATGATCATCCCACTGGTTCTGCACCATTTTATAAAACGAATGTGACTTCGTCAAATTATAACCACTGGCATGACCGTGGATATGGATATATATGCGGTCATGATCGAGGATGTGGACGTGGTCTCGATCGTGGAAATGGATATGGTAAAAGACGAGGTTGGAGCAATCCACCAAATAATTTCCAACGCGGAAAAAATAAAAGGAAAGATCATTGAGTGATTGAAAATTAAAATATGACTAACAAGCGAAAAGATACAATATCTCATCGATGCAATTTGAATGAACATTGGTCCCAAGTGTGTCGTACATCAAGATATTTTGTTGATTTATACCAGAAATCACTAACGGATAAAGGCAAAAATGTTCAAGCGAACTTTGTCTCTGATGATCTCGATGATTTCCTAGATGACGACAAGGGTGGAATGCACCTAGCCATCACGGATTTTATGTATCAACCTGATAATGAAAATGAGGAAAGAAAATGAGATTTCAGTATGAATTTCTTTGTTATCATTCTCTCATTTTAAGATTTAGCTTGTTTTATTATTTTCGAATGTATTTTTCTTTTGCTATTTTGTTTCTAAGTTCTATTAGTTTATCTTTTATTGTAATATTTTTTTGCATTGTTATATATTATATGCAATGTTTGTTTCACATTTTCATATTCATCTATATCTTTATCTGATCAAAGTAACATAAAATATATTACGATCAAACTCAATGATGGAGTCATTTGTCTAGCCGTTTATGCTACGATACATACAATATTGAAAGATAAAAAGTATTTCTCCAAGTTGAGAATACATGAATTTAATGTCAATACAATATCTGAAAATACAAAAATAATTAAGGGGTATGGAGAAGCAAATTTTATAATATCCGGTGGTACAAAATTTATCATACAAGATGCATTGTTCTCTCCACAATTCCAAAGAAACTAATTAAGTTTCAAAAATATTCGCCAAAATGGTTATCATGTTGAAACCATGAATGATGAAAATCGTGAATATCTTTATATCATGAAAGTGGTTTCTAGAAAGAAACATATTATGGAAATATTACCAGTTTTATCCAACAACTTAGATATGTACCTTATAGATGTGGTTGTGGCATATCTTTATAGATCTTTAGATAATGATATATACATGAAAATCCATGAAGGATTAAGAATGCCAAATACATCAAACTCAAAACCTAAAGAAATATGTGCAATGAAATTGCAATGATCTTTATATGGATTTAAACAATGTGGATGTATGTGGTACAATCGTCTAAGTGAATATCTATTAAAAAAAAGGTTTGTGAATAACCCATTTGCCCTTGTATGTTTATTCAGAAAACATCAAATGGATTTGTGATTATAGCTGTTTATGTTGATGATTTGAATATAATTGGGATCTCAAAGGAAATTGAAAATGCTCGAAACTATCTAAAAGAGGAATTCGAAATAAAATACCTAGGACAAATAAAGTTTTATCTTGGTTTACAGATAGAGCATCTAAAGAATGGTATATATATCAATCGAATTATACAAAGAGAGTATTAAAACGCTTTAACATGGGTAAAGCAAATCCATTAAACACTCTAATGGTATGTAGATCTTTAAATGTTGAAAATAAAGATATACTTGGACCAGAAGTACCATATATGAGTGCAATAAGGGCTTTCTTGTATCTAGCAAATTGCATTCGTACTGATATAGCATTTGCTACTAATTTCTTGTCACGATATAGTTCTTCCTGTTAACATATGAATTATGCTTTGTATTAGGCCTATAATTGGGCCTTGATTACTTGCTGATTTATCCTTGATTACTTGCTGATTTGTATGATATATAGACTTGATATGATGATAATAAAGGACAAGGAATCATTCTCCTAATTACATGGTATCAGAAGCCTTAACCTAGTTTTCAAAATTTCAAAATTCGCCTCTCTTGTTCGGCCGCCGATCATCTCGGCCGCCTATCCGTCTGCATCGGCCGAGCCTACTTCGGCCGCCTCTCTCCCCGGCGCCCCTAAACCTGTCCGCTGCCGCTCCTCCACGCCGCTCCAATGGCTGCCAACGCTTCCGCCATATCGGAAAAACCGTTCGGGGGTACCAATATCAAATCCCACATCCCAATCATTCTCGACATGGAGGAGATGAATTACGATTCATGGCGCGACATCTTTGAGACTCACTGTCTCAGTTTCGGCGTTTTGAGCCACGTTGATGGCTCCGCCCCGACGAACGACACACCAACAGAGGCATGGACGCGTCTTGACGGCCTCGTCAAGCTTTGGATCTATGGAACCATTTCGAAACCTCTACTGCAAGAAGTCCTTAAGACAAAATCGACGGCTCGGGCGATATGGCTACGACTCGAACGGCTTTTTCGGGACAACAAAGAAGCTCGAACAATCCAATTGGACAACAAGCTACGTACAATTACAATCGGTGACCAATCTGTCCACGCATATTGCCAACGTCTCCGGAAAATTGCCGATCTTCTCGCCAACCTCGACGCCCCGGTATCTGAGAAGGCGCTTGTCATGCACGCCCTCAACGGATTAAATGAGAAATTCGGTAACATTGTTAATGTTATCCAACACCAAAATCCGTTTCACACGTTTGATGATGCGCGATCCATGCTCTCGCTCGAGGAGCAACGCGTCTCCCGCCACCGACGCCCCGACCCAACGCACACGGACAACGGCTCGGCTCCCACCGTCCTCCTAAGTGATGCCAACAACGGTTCACCTCCTACCGCGCCACAACCGTATCACCAACACCGAGGAAGATCGCAGCGACGCGGACATCGTGGCAACCGTGGTGGAGCAAACCGTCATCACTCAGGAAATCCGTGGCATCAAGGACAGGGACCAATCCCATATCCGGCGGCCCCGTTCCCCGGCTCCTAGAGCACGCCGTATCACGGCCAATATGCGCCTCCATATTGGCCATCTCCGCCTATCCACTCGGCGGGACATGATCCGCAACCGCCCTACCCGTGGATCGCGACCCCAGTCGCGCATGCTCCTCCACCGTCATTTGGAGCACCGTGGGCGTCAAGCTACACATCTCTGGCGCCTCCGCCGTCCCGCCCACATTCCCACTCGGCTAATCTCATGCAAACACCGAGCGCACCGCCCCCTCCGGCCGCCGCTCAGAGGTCCATAGATCTACCTCCGAATCTCATGCAAGCATTCAATGCTGTCACTCTTCAAAACCCTAGCGACACATCGTGGTATATGGATACCGGGGCTACGACTCATTTGATGTCACAACCGGTATACTCACGTCCACTTTTAATTCGAGCATTAAACCTGTCGTTTACGTCGGAAATGGATCCTCTATACCCGTTACTGAAACTGGCCAAACAATAATACCTACACCTAACCGAAAATTCAAGCTTCCTCAGGTTCTCGTTACACCGTCGATTGTAAAAAATCTTATCTCGGTAAGACAATTTACTCGTGATAATAATTGTTCTGTTGAATTTGATCCTTGTGGCTTTTCTATGAAGGACATTCAGACGGGAACGGTTCTACTCTGATGTGATAGCTCGGGACCGCTTTACCCTATCCTCCCACCCCTATCCCGCGCTCGGCCTCCGCCTCGTGATCACGCTCTCATCACGTTGGGTACCACTTGGCATCACCGACTTGGGCACCCTGGGGTTTCTAGTTTTCGTTCTTTGATTTCTTCGGGCTTTATTGATTGTAATAAAGACAACGCACAAACTCTTTGTCGTGCGTGTCAACTTGGGAAACACATTCGCTTACCGTTTAATAAATCTCTCACTTTGGACAATTCACCTTTCGAAATTATTCACTCCGATGTTTGGACATCTCCCATTCCAAGCATTAGCGGTATCAAATACTATGTCCTCTTCCTTGATCAATTCTCTCACTTCGTTTGGATTTATCCCCTTCGACGAAAAAGTGATGTTTTTTCCAAATTTATTCATTTCTCGT
>CM071865.1:48881799-48901797 GCA_036759665.1 Gynandropsis gynandra | reverse complement strand
GATAAATGAATGAAATGTAAATAATCTACTCTAAACTAGACCTAAGAATGACATAAAAACTATGACGGATTACGTGTTATCAACGGGCTTTTGAAATATTGCGAGAAGGTCGCCCTAGGAACTCTCCGAGTGCTCCACGTCCCGTCATCACGACAGTTCGCGGATATCTTCACCAAAGGACTACCTTCCATTCTATTCCGCGAGTTCAAGTCCAGTCTATGCGTAGACATAGTTTCCGCATTGACTGCGGGGGAGTGTTAACATATGAATTATGCTTTGTATTAGGCCTATAATTGGGCCTTGATTACTTGCTGATTTGTCCTTGATTACTTGCTGATTTGTATGATATATAGACTTGATATGATGATAATAAAGGACAACGAATCATTCTCCTAATTACACTTCCCCTACACGTCGTCATTGGACAATAATTAAATATATCTTTCGATATTTACAAAGGACGATTGATTTAGAATTATTTTATCATAGAGATTCCAATCGTGAGTTGATTGGTTTTGTAAATGCAAGTTATTTATTAGATTCTCATAAAGCTAGATCACAAACATGATATGTTTTCACAATTGGAGGCACAACGATATCATGGTGTTCACAGAAACAAACACTAGTTGCAACATCTTCAAATCATGCTGAAGTCATATCACTTCACGAAGCAAATAGAGAATGTGTGTGGCTCAGAGCTTTAACTCGACACATACAAGAGACATGTGGATTATCAACTAATATCAATCAAACGATACTATATGAAGATAATGTTGCATGTGTTGTTTAAAAAAAGGAAGGATATATCAAAAGTGACAGAACAAAGCATATCCCTCCAAAAATTTTCATGTATACTCAAGAGCTCGAGAAGAAGAAAGAAGTTGATGTTCAATACATCCGATCATGCGAAAATATAGCGACTTATTCACAAAGGCACTCCTTACTTCAACATTGAGCAAACACATATTTGGAATATCGGAATGTGTCACCTTCGAAGATTATGAAGAAACAAAGGGTTGACAACTCGAGGAGTTTATTTTATGGATGCACTTTTTTTTCCTCATCATGGTTTTTTATCCCAAATGGTTTTTACATGATAAAATTTTTAACGAGGCAGTCAATAGACATTCAAGGAGAAATATTAAGATATGAATGTCTAAACTAGTGGCTAAACAATATCATTTTTTATTCTTGCAAATTGATAATTTTTGTCCATAAATAACATTTTATCTCCATCTTATGAACACACCAAAATTATAAGAAATCTCCTTAGAAGAGCAAAATTATCTCTTCATTCTATCTCTTCAAATTTATTGTGGTGATTTCTATTTTTATTTTATTATTTATTTTTATATATCTTAAATATATAATATACATATATATATTATTCTTATTATTAATAATATTATATATATATGTTCATCGATTTACATTTAATTTTTAACAAATAATACTTTATATAAAAAATATGATAGTTAGTACATTCTTTTTGGCATTGAGAAACAATTTGATTGTTGTTTAGAGATTTAGCGGTATAACATAATAGATTTACATATTCATTATATGGCATCATTAGGGCCGCAATTATTTGGATGATCCATAAATTTTTTTAGTAATATTGGATTAGCCACTAATTACAAATTAACGAAAATATTGGTCAAATGAGAGAGAGAATGTGTTGGAGACAGCGAAAATCTTGGAAATAAAGCAAAACGTTATTATATTCATTCATTCCATCAAACATAAAAGAAAAATGACAAGTGGCAAAATTGATCACTCTGTGGACCCCACTTTCCTCAGAGCTTACACCAAAGTATTCAAAAACTTAAATCTCTCTCTCTCACCCCTCCCCCATATTTTTGACATTTTTACATATCCGACCTTATATTTTTCATTTCTTGAAAATCAACCCCAAAGGAAAGAGAGAAGATATTTTCGTCCAACGATCCCGAAAACAAAGTCTTTGAATTGAGAAGTCTGACATCAAAGATTCACCTCTGAAGCTGAATCTCCATTTTCCTCTTTTCAAGCTTCTCCATGATAGATCCTAAAAACCCAAAATTTGAAAATTCTGATAAATCATTTGAATTGAATTCACTTTTTGAATTACCTTCAAAGAGATTAAGACAAAACATACCAGGAGGAGGATTACAAACTGGTGGATCTTCAAAGAGAGATCGAGACAATTGCTTACGAGCAACACCAATGTCAAATAAGACAAGCCCAGATGAAGGATCATTGACGACAATACCCTTAACTGGTAACCAAAGAAAAAGCTCTTCTTGAGACAAACCCTCGAGTCCAATCAATCCGCCATAGCTGAGATTAGCTCTAATAACACTGTCGAAGTATACTCTATTTTCGAATCTGGCGAAACATGGGTTCTGTAATTCAACTTCCAGTCGACCTGTCTTGTCTTCAAAAGTGTAAGTTTTAACGTTGTCGGGAAAAAGACCACCTGGTAATCCACGAGTTTCGAGCAGACTGTGGACTGAAAATGGAGATGTTGATGGGAGAAGATGAAGAACAAGAACCAGAACCAGAACCAGAACCAGAAGATGATGATGAAGATGAAGATGAAGAATCAGAGACATGGTGTTTTTTTTTTCTTCTTTTGTTGATCGTTTTTTGTTTTTTTTTTGGTGGTAGGGTTTGTTTTTATTCTTCTTACGATGTTTGTTTGGTTTTGGTGTGTTGTGTTGTGTTTTCAAAAGTGAAAGAGAATGAGTTGTCGGAGATTATGAGCTGTTTGCCAATTAGATTTGTGGCGCCCTAATTATATTTATTTAAATCTACAAAAAAAAATTTAAGAAACAATCATTTACAGTTTAAAATATCTAATATATTATATAAAGATTATTGATTAATTAATTTATTATCAATGAGATTATTATTTTAAAATGTATATACGTCATTATGGTATTACAATTGCATTAATCTAAATTGGTTATATTATCATCTTAAAAATTATACATAAATCAATTCATTTCCAAATAATTTTAAATTCAAATTTCATAAATCTCGTATATATTTTCCTATTTTAGAATTTTTTTAATTCAAATTTTTCCTTATTATATTATTGTTATAGGTGAAAAGATATATATATATATATATATCCATTTTTTTAATATTAAAATATTATTTATCTAAACTATACCTATATACGAATTTCTTTTTGAATATATCGAGCTTTCGTTTGGTCATTATCTTCCTAGGAATAATTTTTTGTAACTTTAGAATTTGTTAGTGGAAATTATTATTCTTTTATTCTTTTTATAGTTTAATTGTTTGTGAAATCCGTATAAAGAAAGAAAAAAAATCATGTATTGGAACATAATGAAAGCTCTATAACTCCGCAAATCACGGTTTGTTTTCGGCGTGTATAAAAACACTTGATTAATTTAATTTAACTTATTTAATAATTTAACCAAAAAACATGATTAATAATTTAAAAATAGCTTATATTATTTACTCAATCATCTCATTTTAGAAAATTGATTTTTTTTATTCACTCTAAAATCCGGTTTTATTTTAGCAAAAAACATAATTAATAATTTAATATCTTATATTATATACTATGTCATCTCATTTTATAAAATTTATTATTTGTATTCACTCTAAATTCCGATTTAATGCCATTTTACATAAATTTGGGGTTTTTTATTCTGAAAAACAATTGTTGTATGTTATTTTTTCAACAATTGTTGTATGCATTGAAATTAAATATGGTAAGATTTGAAATTTAGCAATAGTGAGAAATAAAAAAAAACAATAAATATTATATGATTAATAGAACATTATCTTTCTCTTGCTTTACGACTTCTTTGGCCAATTATTACTATCAAAAATGCTTTTCATTGGGGATTTCTCATGCTTTTGGTTGGCCTTTTGCCTTTGTCATCTTTATATTATCATTTCTCATGAATTAGTATTGTATTTTATTTTTTAATTTTTAGGTTAATTTTTGTAAGGTTTTACTAAAGCTTTTCTCCCAACTAATCCCTAAAATAATTTGAAGTATATTTTTCTTTCAGATTTTGGTGGCATTTAATATATTAGGTTAGAATATGTACTGTTGCTATCTACAAATATATTAATGTATATTAATGAATATCGTGTATTGATAGTGGTAGATCTAGGATGTTGGTATTGAAATCATATGTCCATAATATTCGTTTTTATTTTGATTAAATGTTATTATATAATAATATTACTATTTATAATATATAAATGAAATTAGGTTTTAATCCAAATATTTTTATCCTAATTTTTTTTATGTTTTAAGCCCGTTCTCATTTTTATTCTATTTTCTTTTGTATTTTATATACTTGTTTTATTTTTCTACACGCCAAATTTCAATATGTTTAAATCAAAAAATAAATGTAATATACATTTTGTTAAATTATTTTATAATTGCAAAAACAAATTACGTTGAAGATTTTAGTTGAAGGTTCATATAAAAAAATATGATTTAAAAAAGTTATTGAACAATAGTGATAGAAGAAATTGATAAATGTGAAACTAGTAATGAAACATTTTTAAATAAAAAGTTTTTCTTTAATATTTATAAATAGATGTTAAGATTTTTACTAAAATATATTTTGTATTTAACTATGTATTATCTCTATGGGTACATTTTCCATATTCGCCTTTGTTTACATGTGAATTACAATTCTATTAATCGTTTTTCATCATGTTCAAAATAGTAAAAATGTACACTTTACAGATAGGGATAGACAAATAGCGAATATCCACAAATATTCCACTATTCGTATTTTATTCGACGAAGCCCACTTACTCAATTATGGAGTCTAATCCTTTGTCTCATTAGTCGAGTTCATTCATCCGTCTTACTATCTTATAGGAAAAGAAAAAACTTGTATCTATTTGAAACCATTATTCGTTTTCGTAAATTTGGATATCTATAACAATTTGAATATTTGACGGATATCCGAACGGACACGGAGAATAGGCGGCAAGAGCGAACAGGCAACGAGAGCAAATGGGCGGATATGAGCATGTATGTGATAAGAGTGAACGAGCAGTGTGAACGAAGGGGCAACATAAGCGACAAGCGAACTAGCGACGTTGGTGATTGTGTGTGGATATAGATCCGTGAAAGAGAAAAGAGAAAGGGAAGAAAAAAAAAGAAGAGAATGAGAAGAAAAAGACTGCGGGAAAGGGAAGGGGAGAAAAAAAAGTAAATGCCTTTTAGGTTTTAAATTTTATGTCATTTTTGCTTATTTTTTTTTCATATAATTGTGGAGAAGTTTTAGAGTTATTTTTTAGTGAATGATAAATTTTTTTAGATTTAAATAAATTATTATTTTTCAAGTTATTTTCAATGTGATATTCGATTATATTCATTTTTTCTATTTATATATATATATATATATATTTTCTTACACAAGAGTGATTTCATCTCAAAATTTGAAGAAACTGAACCAATATCCGAATAATAACCGAATCAAATCGATTTAATTAGAGTTCAAATTATATTTTGGTTATCTTTTTTTATATATAACCGAACCGAAACAATTATAAACCGAACCGATTTAAATTTGATCATAATTTAATTAATATTTATAGAATTCCGAATAAATCGTATCCATCACAACCGAACCGAAAATCGATTTGGCCAGACATATACGAGACTAATATTTCCAATACTTAAAATATTTTTAGATTTAATTCCATATTATTTTCATTACGGTGTCGTTTATTCTTTATCTTTGAATTTCTAAAATATCTTATCCTCCGCTAATGAAATACTTCTTTTCGTCCCAAAAGCATATGTTTCTGTCACGTACTAGAGGTCCTCTCTGAAATGGCAACCCTCACTGCGTCTTCTTCTTCTTCCACGCTTCTCTCCAAAACCCTAGTCCCTATTCATACTCATTGTCACCAACCATCATTCTTCAATCTCCGTTTCGTCTTCTCTGCCGGTTCATGGGCTCCTCCATTCCGTCGCTTCGTCGCCCTCTGTCCTCAACGGCGGGCGGCGGTTGTCACGGCGGCTGCGGTGGATTCCGACTATTCAACGAAATGGAGCAGCAGTAGCGAGCAGAGAGAGACGATAATGCTTCCTGGCTGCGATTACAAACATTGGCTTATTGTTATGGAGTTCCCCAAGGATCCCGCTCCGACTAGGGAGCAGATGATTGAAACTTATCTCAACACTCTTGCCACTGTTCTTGGCAGGTTCGTTTCTGTTTCGGATTGATTGGGGTTATACTCGTTATATTTATGTACATATTTTGGCTTTGGTGTTTGAGTGGAGCTTTCTTAATGCTTGCAATGGAATTGCTGGGACAAAGGGAAGAATTGTGTTTCATGACATTAGGGTTTTGAGTTTCTAGTAGGTATTGTACTTGCCTAGCTTGAACGTGTCACAGAAAGCTTTGAGTTTGATATTGTTTTGAACATAACCGAGTTTTAGAAGTTGTTCTTGATAGTTTACATGGAAATTGAGGCTTTAAAACAGCTCGGGTTAATGATGAATTCGATTGTAACTGAGGATCAACTTTAGGATTCAAGAACCAGTTTGATGAGATCACCAATCTCCAAGATTTTTCCAAGAAAATTCTTATCCATTTCACCATATAATACAGGCTCTATAGGCCCTTAGAACTCTAGAATTACAACCAAAATGAATTCACGATCCACAATTAACTGATTACAATAGCTCTAAACTAACTTCCCGCCAATATCAATGGTCTTCTCTGTTACTATGTCTCAAGTTTCCTTTGGCTCCCCTGTCCTTGCAGTAACTTCACCGTTGCTTTTCTTCCCCGTGCTCTGTCTCTTCTTAGTCTTCATATGACTTAAAAGGGATTAAGGGTTTATCAATACCTTCCCCTTTAGCATTCACATTGTCCCCAAGGTGAAAATCAAGATACCTTCTGATCAAATCCTCCAATGGCTCCCATGTGGATTCATTCTCTGGATTTCTCTTCCAATAAATCAACAATTCCTTCTCATTGGACCCTTCTTTAGTCCGTACCTCCATGGCCTCAGGTTCCAAGAAAGAATCCAGAATTTCAGCAACTCCAGTAGGTAAGTGATGAACTACATTACCTCCTACTGCTTCCTTCAATTGAGAGACATGAAACACTGGATGTATAGAACATCCTTAAGGCAATTCTAGCTTATAAGCCACATTCCCGATCCTCTTGGCAATCTTATAAGGACCATACTGCAAGCTTGGCATTTTAAATGAATCTCTGTCTATAAGGTATTATCTTGAGATAAACCCAACTTCCCATAGAGAATTCCACTTCTCTTTCATGCTTGTCAGTTGCACTCTTCATTCTTGGTTGAGCCTTGGTTTAATTCTGTTGTATTATATTCAACATAGCTTCCCTTTCCCGTAAAAGCTCATCCAAGTTGGGGTTTGATGAAGGAATCCCATACTTGTTAATCAGTCTCGGTGGTTCTCCGCCATACAAAACATGAAAAGGAGTAGTCTTGAAAGATGTACAGTATGATGTATTGTACTAATATTCTGCCCACATTAACCAAGTAACTCATGATCTCGGTTTTTCACTAACAAAGCACCTTAGGTAAGCTTCCAAACACCTATTCAACACCGGTGTCTGCCCATGTGATTATGTGAATAAGCAGAAATGTAGGCTAGCATTGTGCCTTGAGCTTTGAAAAGAGTGTCCAAAACTCACTTGGGAAGATCCTATCTCGATCCGAAACTGTCCTTTCTGGAAATCCATGTAACCTCACAATCTCTTTCATGGGTACCTCAGCAACTTGTGAGGCTGTATATGGATGTCTCAAAGGTATGATATGTGAACTAGAACAACTCTAAGATTAAAAGATTAGTTATGTTTTGGTGCGGTAGTAAACCCATTACAACTTTTCTGATATTTATAAAAAAGCAAATGCAAGACGTGACCTCAATGTCCTATTTCTCAGCCACTATCTCCTAATTACTAGCTCAACCCACAAGACTAAGTCAAGCTAAAAAAAACAACTAAACAGAAAAACAAACACAACAAGTTATTCTAACATTTCTCCTCCTAAGCTTGGTGTGCTGCATTTCCTAGACTTCAAGTAGACCAATCATATTGCAGAGATCTTGGAACTTGGCTCTGCATAGAGGCTTCGTGAGAATATCCCCAACTGCTCTTTAGTTCTGATGAACTTAACTTCAATTTCCCCATTTTCTGTGTATTCCCGGATAAGACAATATCTCGTATCAATGTGCTTACTCCGGTTATGATGCATTAGGTTCTTGATCAGAGAAATAGCGGACTTGTTGTCCACTCTCAGCATCGGTTTTCCCACTCCCGAGTTTATAAACTCAGAAAGTAACCTAGCCAGCCTGGCAAGCAGCAGTTGCAGCAGCAATATACTCAGTTTCGCAACTGGATAGCGTCACTACTTTATGTTTTGTGGACTGCCAGCTGATCGGACTATTGCCAAGGAAGAAGATGATTCCTGATGTGCTCCTCCTAGTGTCAACATCACCAGCTAGATCACTGTCACTGAATTCTCTCAAAGCTGGTTTTTCCCCTTCCTTCCTTGCATAAAATAGAGCCCAACTTGTTGTTCTAGCGATGTACCTCAAATTTTGTTTCACTGCAACAAGGTGATCTGCACGTGGTTCCTCCATGAACCGACTCACATACCCAACAGAAAAGGCAAGGTTTGGTCTGAGTGTGAACTAAGTACCTGAGACTTCCGACAATGCTCCGATACATAGTTGCATCCACCAATGGACTTGTGCTCTCCTTGCTTAGCCTAAGATGTGGTTCCATCGGCAATTGACAAGGATTGCAACCCGTCATTCTTCCTTTTTCTAGAATTTTGGCTGCATATGCTCCTTGTCATCAGCTTGCTGCTTCACTTCAATGCCCAGATAGTAATGAAGCAGCCCCAAGTCACTCATCTTGAACAAATCAGCCATCTCTTTCTTGAAATTCAGAATGTTGTTGGTACCGGTGATCACCGAGTCATCAACGTAAACACCCACCAGCAATCTCTCGGCTCCATTCCCTCGGTTGTAGATAGCATGTTCCGATGGACACTTCTTGAATCCTAGAGATGTCAACTTGTCATCCAACTTCTGATTCCAAACCCGTGGAGCCTGATGAAGACCATACAAAGCTTTGTGAAGCTTGAATACCTTATGCTCATTTCCCTTTCTAACAAAACCCGGTGGCTGCTCCATGTAAACCTCCTCTTGAAGGTCTCCGTTCAGAAACACAGATTTGACGTCCATGTAATGGACTTCCCACCCTTCATTTGCTGCCAATGCAAGAAGACGTATTGCCTCCGTACGCGCCACCGAAGCAAAGACCTTATTATAGTCAATGCCATAGCGTTGTGCATAACCCTTCACAATAAGCCTCGCCTTGTGTCTTGCCACTGCTCCATGCTCGTCCCTTTCTTTTAAAAAATCTCGTACAATAAAGAATGTTTTTTTTTTGTCCTATTCATTGCTTGTTTTGTCTGATTTAATAATACCGCTTACCCTAGTGAGTTTTACGGATGGATGAATTGAGCTTCTTCCAACAAGAAAAAGGGAATCTGTCGTGCTCGTCCTTTCGGTCTTGAAAGCAAGCAATTGTTTTATGTAGGGACTGGTGATTGGTGTCTTTTGCCTTTTCACCTTGAACACCCACTTAAGATCAATTGCTCGTCTGCCTTGAGGGAGATCCGTGAGTGTCCAAGTGTGATTCTCTTCAATAGATCTCCTCCATCATCGCCTTCTGTTAGCTCGGATTCTGTTTTGCTTCAGCCAATGACGAGGGCTCATCCGCTATCACTATGTGAAACTCATTAAGCTCCAACTCACGCCTCGCAAAACCTGGTGTAACCCCTGGTCCGAGTATGTTTTCGACCATGCGGAAACGTAGCGGTTCGTCTTCATATTCTGCATCGAAGTTATTGCAGCTGACGGAGCTGACGGAGTTATTGCAGTTGGGTTAGTTGAGGTTTGTCCTCTCTCTATGTCACCTCTCCACTGCACTGTCCCAAACTCCATCGAGAAAGAGCCATCAGAATTCACTTCATGCCCCTCCTTGCTGCTTCAATTCCACTGAGCAGATTCGTCAAACACCACGTCTCGAGTCACGTGGACACGTTCCGTGGTGGGATCAGGCTCGATAGGCCTTCGATCCTTGCTCGTATCAGACGAAAATCATCGGACGACTTCTGTCTTCCAGCTTCTTCAGGTGCGGTGTCGTCGTCTTGACGTGGACGATACACCCAAAAGTTCGTAGGTGATGAACCACTGGCTTCTTCCCATACCAAGCTTCATACGGATTCATCCCTTCAACACTCTTTGTTGCGACCGATTCAAGACGTAAACAGCCGTGGTGACTGCCTCACCCCAAAACCACTCGGGCAATCCCTTTGCTTTGAGCATGCTACAAGCTGTCCCTACCACCATGGTGTTTCGACATTCCACAACGCCATTCTGCTATGGTGAATATGGCGCAGTGAGCTGTCTCCTTACGCCACGATTTGCACAATACTCGGTGAATTCTGCTGATGTGAACTCCCCTCCACGATCCGTGCATAGCATGCCCAATTTTTGCCCAGATTCAGCCTCCGCAGCAGCTTGAAACCGCTTGATCCTTAGATTGTAGTAGTTCCACCCATATAAACCAACTGTAGTCATCAACGAGAAAGATAAGATATTTCCTTCCCCTTGGTGTTGTGGGTGAAATCGGACAACAGATGTCTCCGTGCACCAACTCTAGAGGACGAGTAGCACGAAACTGGGCTTGTTCGGGAAACGGCATCTGGCGTTGTTTCCCTACGAGACAGCAATTGCAGAGCTGATCTACTTGCTCAATCTCTGGCAGTCCTCGTACCATCTCCTCCCACGCCATTTTTCTAAGTGCCGGGAAGTTGAGGTGACCGAACCTTGCATGCCATCTCCAAGCATTCTTCGCACCTCTCGCTACCAAGCACACGGGTTTTGCTATTCTGACTTGAAGCACATATAAGCGATTCCCTGACCGCTTCACTTTCGCCAGTAGAAGTTGCCAAGTTCACGAATCTGCATCATCCCGTTGTTGATCAACACCTGGTATCCTACCTTATCCAGCTGTCCAATGCTTATAATGTTGGTGGTTAGTTGGGGAATGAAGTAGACCCGTGTGAGAGCTCTATGTTCGCCAGTTTTACTCGTAACAACACCGTTCCCATACCCTCGATGCGTGCGTTTGAGTCATCTCCAAACCGCACCGTGCCTTTCACCTTCTGGTCTAGATCCGCAAACGCATCCCAAAATCCAGTCATATGGTTTGTCGCGCCGGTATCGAGAATCCATCCAACGTCTTTCTCCTCCCGTCTCACATGCACGAGGACCTTCTCTTCGACCAAGTGAACAAGTTTGAATTCTTTCCCTGTTTCTCGATATGCACATGTTGACACGATGGCACCGAGCTTCGCGAAGTCGACTCTTTTGGTGGAGATCGCATGTGGACAACACCGAGCTTCACCAAAGTCGCCTCTTGTGGTGGAGATCGCGTGTTGTCAGAGAAACAGTGAGGCTGCTCGTTTGAGAAAGAAAATTCTGGAACATCAGAATCTAGAGTCGTCTGTCCCATTAGAAGTGCCTCTTCTTCATGTTGGGCTACATGAGCCTGTTCTGGTTTCACGGGTTTGGATTGGCATTCTCTAGCCCAATGGCCAAATTTTCCACAATTTCTGCGTTGATCTTTGGATTTATCTTTGCCGTGGCCCATTGAATTAGAACTCCCACTCTCACGCCATTTTCCTTTGTTTTTGCCTCATCTTCGACCAGATTTTTCGCTGTCGGATTGACCTTCTCCATCACGCCGTTTCCGGTGTGCTTCCCACTCCTCCTCTGTGAGATACAGCTTCTGATCAACACCTTTGCTCGAGGATCCGAGTTCGTACCTCTCCTCTACAGCACGAAGACGACCTGTAACTTTCTCCACTGAGATCGTGGTTAGATCGAGGAGGGTCTCGATGGAGATGGCAACCTGTTGCAAACGATTTGGTACCACCTTCAACATCTTCTTCTTCACCTTCACATCTGTCACGGTCTCACCGAGCACCCCGAGACTCGTTGCGAGATTCATAATACTCATGGTGAAATCGTCCACGGTTTCCCCATCTCGGAATCTGATCTCGTTGAACTCTTGTCGAAGATTCTGTGCATTCGCCTCCCTAACGTGATCCACACCAACACGCATCATTCGTACAACCTCCCACGCCTCCCTGTGCGATTCCTTCACGGCCAGCGGTGCGTGCATCTCCGGAGGCACTGCACGAAGTATGGCTGGGAGTGCAAGCCTGTCATCACGGTACTCAGCCACGCCGGGCTCGATGGTTGCCCATAAACCCTGAGCTTGCAGGTTTACGTGCATCACCAAGGACCGCTCTTGATAGTTGGTTCGCGTCAACGTCGGGTAAACCACGGGGCCAGAAGTCTCCTTGACAATCCTTTCGATCACCGTAGTATGGCCAGCATCACGTCGCCCACGGCCACGTCGTGGAAGTGACTCTTACATGAGCCGACGACCATGGCGCTGGGGTGTTCTCGACTGCTTGCCATCCGGATCCGAGGAAGCCATAATTGTCTCTATTTCTTAAAACGCTTCTTAAACGCTGCTCTGATACCAATTGTGAACTAGAACAACTCTAAGATTAAAAGATTAGTTATTTTTTGGTGCTGTAATAAACCCATTCTGATATTTATAAAAAAACAAATGCAGAACGTGACCTCAATGTCATATTTCTCAGCCACTATCTCCTCATTACTAGCTCAACCCACAAGACTAAGTCAAGCTAAGAAAAAACAACCAAACAGAAAAACAAACACAACAAGTTATTCTAACATGATATGCCCATACTTAGCCTAACAATCACCACCAAAATGCTATCAAACCCCTTGATTTAGGTTAGGGTTGTCCAATTCGGGTTATCCAGATCGATTCGATCTGGACCGGTTCGAACAACCTGAACCGTTTGAAATATGGGTTATCCAAAGAATTCATATGGATTCAAATTAGGGGGAGGCAATTCGGGCTTCGATCCGGGTTCCACGGGTTCGGTCCGTGTTCGAGTTCTTTGGTTTAAGAAAAAATGAACCCGAATTGGAATCGTATGTTTTTCGGTCCGGGTTTCGATTCGGTTTCGGATTGTTCGGGTTTTGGAATATTGAACCCAAAATAACCCGAATTATATATGGGTCTTTGAATATTCCGGGTAATCCGGTTTCTTCAGTTAATTTTGGTTTTTGGTTACGGGTAATTCGAGTTTTTCGGATAATTTGGGTTTGTTTGGTTACGGGTAATTCGGGTTCAGAACCCGTTCGAGTTCGAGTCGGTTCGGTTCAAGTAAAACTCGAGGAACCCGAACAACCCAATAAAAAAAATTAAACACTATAAAAATTCCTAATAGATTTATTTTATATCTTTTAGATATTTTTATTTTTGTTTTATATTAAAAAAGCGAATTACCGGAAGAAATTTAAAGCCGAAGAATCCGAACCCGAGTAACCCGAACTACCCTAAGAATTCAAATTATCCAAATGTAATTCGGTTGATTTGGGTCCAATTCTCTGCACCTGAACAACCCAAACCTGAACCAAAATCAAATAAAAAATATTCGGGTTCAATTTGAGTCTAAATTTAGAGGAATCGGAACCGAAACCCGAATTTTAGGCAATAATTCTCCGTTATGATTCAACAATTCTCCGTTATGGATTCTGTGTAACAACTTAGAACAATCTTCATCATTCCTTACTTCAGACTTAAAAACTGACAAGTCTATTTCCCAAGATGTCTCCTGTAAACCAAGTCTTCTACTACTCCTTTCTGCTTGGATAAGGCATATGCTACTCTGTTGTTATTCCCAGGATTATATTTAATCTCAAAATCGAGTCCCAATAGTTTTGTAGCCCATCTTTGTTGGTCTTTAGTAATGAACCTCTGCTCCGATAGATGTTTCAGGCTTTTCTGACCAGTTTTAATCACAAACTTATGACCGGTCAAATAATGTATCCAACTTTTCGCAGCCAAGACAATGGACAAAAGTTATTTTTCATAGAGAATCCGTTGGTGCAGTAATTGAATCTGGGGTCTTCCAATTGGTCATAACTTCAATTTTGGAGGGATCAGCAACAACTCCCTCAATTGAAATGATATTGGCCCAGATAAGCAACTTGAGTTTGCCCAAAAGAGCATTTTTTCTGGTTCACATAGAAACTATTAATTCTGAGAATATGCAACACCAGTTTCAAATGTTTATTTTAATCTCCCATATCCTTGTTGTATACCAGAATGTCATCAAAAAGTTACAAACACAAACTTCCTCCTCTAATCTAAAAAATATCATTCATCACTGACCGGAATGTTGCAGGGGCAATGGTTAGCCCAAAGGGCATCACAAGGAACTTATAATGTCCCTCATGAGTCTTGAAGGCAGTTTTATGACTGCCTTCTTCTTCACCCTTATCTGATGGTAACCTGCTCTTAGATCCAACGTTAGAATACACAGAAGATCCATGAAGTTCATCTAGCAGTTCATCAATTATAGGTATGGGATACTTATCTGGAATGGTGAGCTTATTCAAGGCTCTGTAGTCAATGTAGAACCTTCAGCCATCATCCTTCTTCTGCACCAATAAGACATGACTAGAGTAAGAACTCACACTGGGTTTGATTATTTTGGCAGTGAGCATCTCTTTGACTAGCCTCTCCACTTTATTCTTTTGAGTGAAAGAATGTCTGCAAGGGTTCAGATTCACTGGGGAAACCTCATTAGCCAAAGTAATTGTGTATTCCTTGATCTTTTTTGTGGTAATCCTATGCTCTCCTCAAATACACTCTGGTATTGTTGAAGGACAAGTTGGACTCTTGAATCAATTTCCGTGTAATCTGTATGTGTTGTTACTTTGCTTGTTTGTTGTTGTTATGTTATGTTGTCTCATCTTGGACATGAATCATAGACTCGTATATATGGTCTTGGTTAACACATAAACTTGAGGTGGTTTTTGGGTTTAGCTCATATTTAACATAATATGAGAGTCTGATTTGTCTCGATTTAAATACTCTAATGTTGAAGCCTTCCCATGCCCTAGGATCATACTTGGACATGAGGGAGGCTGTTGTATTGTGTTGTATTGCATTAGATAAGATATAAATCAGACTTTTATATATATATATATATATATATATATAGCATTGGACAATTCTAAAGTTTTAAACTAATTTTTGGATTTAGTTAAGTCAGTCCATATTTAACAGCTATTGCTACGTTAGAGACCCATTGACACAGTCTTAGTTTGTGGCATTCATTTGTGTTTTATGTAAAGTCTCTTTGTTTTTGCAGCATGGAAGAAGCAAAGGAAAACATGTATGCATTCAGTACAACTACATATACTGGATTCCAATGCACTGTTGATGAAGAAACATCGGAAAAATTCAAGGGTTAGTGACTAAGAAAGGTGTTGATCTCATTCTCTAAAGATTATATTTACGGGTTTTTTGAAGTCGATACGCTTAAACATTTCAGGATTACCCGGGGTTCTATGGGTTTTGCCAGACTCCTATATAGATGTCAAGAACAAGGACTATGGAGGTACCATATTTGTTAAGACTATATGACAGATCTGTATGTATATAACCCTGTTCTGATCACCGAATTGGTTTGTTTGTTTGGTTTAGGTGATAAATATATCAATGGAGAGATTATCCCATGTACATATCCAACTTATCAACCAAAGCAACGGAATAACTCAAAATATCAAAGTAAACGGTACGAGAGACGAAGAGACGGCCCTCCTCCTCCTGAACAGAGGAGACCACGACAATCACAGGTTTCATCGGATTCTTCCTCTTAGCCGAATGGTTTTGAAATGTTAGGATTTGATCTCTTAGTAGTTAGGCTTCTTTGAAGTTGATGTTATTGAGGTATGGCAATGTTTGTTGTTCACACATCAATATCTCCTATGGTTAAGTGCGGACTGTTGTATTATTTGGGTTTTTTTATGTCTTAGGGGTGGCCAAATTACTCGATATACTCAATTCGATTCAAAATTTTCCGAAAAAATAAATCTGAATACTCGAATGAATTGTGTTGGATTCGATAGTGAAAACATAAAAATTTTGGATTTGGGTTTGAGTTTATACATTCAGTGCAGTCCGGTCAATTTGCCAATGTTCTCTCCATGTTAGCATGCATGAAATGGGAGATGAATATCGAAAAATGTTATACTTATAAATAAGTATTGCATAGGGTTGACCGGTTTGGATTTTTGTTCCGATATAGGTACGGATTATTCGGGTTTTTCAAAATAAAAGTCAAACAATAACTGAATTTAATTCGGTTCGATTCAGTTGTACAACTGTTCGGTTCGGTTATATCAATAAAATATTATAACTAAAGTAAAATTCGAATTGTAATTTGTTCAGTTATTATTCGATTTTACAATATTATTTGGAATATTTCAAATAATTTATATATTTAAAAAATATAATATGATATATTATTATTTAAATTTGATATTTAATTTTAATTTATCATATAAATATAATTTATCTATATATTTTTCTTTATATTTTTATATAACCAATCGATTACCGATAGTTATTCGGTTAATAATCGAACCGAATCAAATCTATTCGATTATTTAACTTTCATATCCGATCAATTATTTTATCTATATCCAAACCGAATCGATTGACCATAATTCGGTTCGGTTTGATTCGGTTTTATATAACCAAACCAAAATGTACTCATAGTATTGCATACATAAAAATGTTATCAATAAGAATAATCTTCTCCTTTTCTTCTAAAAATTTGATTTACGTGATTTAGAATATTTTCTCATTATTTTATCAGTAGTTTAAATCATTGATTATTTTTGTTGATTTACTGCTAAGAGTAAGACAACTATTTTTACCATACATCATACATAAATGTAAAAATGAAAGGGCTGCCCTAGGATCTTCATTTCGGTTTTGACATATTCTTATTTGTCTATATTAGGGTTTTTTTTGCTGAAATGTAATGATTATGGATTTTTTTTTATAATAGTTATATAGTAATAATTGAGCCTATACATGAGATATAATCATATATCCTAAATATTTATATATTAAGTATGAATGATATAAGCTAAAATTGCGGTTGAGATAATTTTAACTTTTATCTAATCCCTAACCTATGTTCCTATGATCACTCGTGTCGAGTGACTTTGTCGGCAAATTCCAAAGACATAGCAAATGGGAATCTCGTGTCATATCCACTTACGAATTTAACACATACAATAAAAATAATATTTAGTAACGATACATGTTATTTCTTTTATAATATTTTTTGAATATAATTTATATTTTATCATATTTAAAATTTGTTAGTTAATTCGAATTTATCGACATTAAAATTTTAAAATACGTATTCAACTAAAACACTTTGATTAGCTTAATTTTTGTTCAAATACAAATAGAATATATAATATATCGGATAAAAGGGTTACAAGTGGGGTGAATAAATCATCCGAAAAATCCATTCCGAACCGAAATTCGTTTCGAATCTGATAAAATTATTCGAATCCGTGGGTTCAGATTCGAGTAATAAAATCTCATTAGCCATAGATTCAGGTTCAGATTCGAGGTTTTTTTATCTCTACAACGTGTACACGCGGGTACCCGAAGACATATATACAGAAATATTAAAGTACTCACATATCATATTATTTACAAAACTATCACTAACAGACAAATCGCCTCTATAACCTTCTGGCCTCCATCGTTTTTGTGTACTCAGGAGCATTGGATCGAGCAAAGAAGCTCCCTTTGACACGTGCGGAACATGCTCTCGAGCTTGTCATCTCATGTGATACTTTCTCTCATTCCCTTGTGTTGTTCTTCACTACCTTCATGATCGTGATTGCGGCCTATAACTCCACGGTGAGTATGTTGCGGTTCCCTAACTTCTTCCCCGTTCTTCGAGCCTCTTCCCTGTCGTACCAATTGACCGCACCGACACTGGTGCTGCTATTGGTGTTTCATACGAAGGCTTTTTATTCGAGATTCGAAGAAGGAAGGAAAGCTTGGACGAGGGTAATCGCTGGAACCAATGATTAAGCGAGGCAAGTGATTTCTTCCGTCGATGGTTCCGATGATGAATATATTATCAAGATATGCTCATGCGACACATTCGACTTTCCCCGTCGCACCTAAGGTCAATACTACTCACCTAATTGATTTTGTATATTCTGACTTTGATTTTTCCTCTGAAAGTTCATGTAGTTTGTGATGGATTGACATTTTCATGTGTAGTGTCATGTGATTTATGGTTCAGATACCGCTGGAGACCTTCATAATGTGCTAGAACTTGATGATCAATCTTTGGTTCTTCAGTCGAAGCATCGTCCTCGTTGCATTATTGAATTCATTTTTCAGAACCTTAATAATATTTTGAAATTACTAACAGATTACAATTGAAAATTATCAACAGATGACAATTGAACTTAGCAATGGATGACAGTTTAAAATTATCAACGAATAACGATTGAAAATTTCAACGGATTTTGGTCGTTGATTATGTCACTTTTTAAACATACTATTTTTTTCAACGCTTCAATACTAATGATTCAAAATTCATTGGGATCCATTGAAAATGACAAATTTCAATGGATTTTATATTTTTTTTCCTGCGGATTAGCCGTTGAAAATCTATATTTTTTATAGTGCGAGATTATTGGATGTTAATATCTTAGACATATTAGGATGTTGTTAAGATATTTGGTTGAGTTGTAAACTCTATATAAAGTTGTCAAAAGTCTTTGATAAATAATAATGAAGTATATCTTATATGATATTAGAGAATATAAACTAAAAGTTCCGAAACCTATTTCTTTCATCCTCTAATTATCCTTCGAGTCTCCGAAAACTCTCTTTTCTCTTTGCTAACGACGCCTTCTTTTCTGTCATCGTTAATCACATGGTTATCACCAACAACACTTGCCGCCATAGCTTTCAAATCCAAGAACCCCAACGAGTTTTCCTCGCCACCAATATGTCTAATATCATCAAACTTACAGTCAACAACTATCTCATGTGAATCATTCAAGTCTCCACACTAACAAAGATTCAATTGTCCCCCCTATTCATCTCACTGTTGATTGATAAAGATCCTCAACCAATTGTTTGTATCATTCAAATAATAGGATCAAATTATTTTTAATGTTCCTCTAGGCGCCATTATTGAACCTCTTCATTCAACCCATAGTGGCTAGGTCGACCTTCATTCGTGATGCCTGAGAATGTTTTGCCAATGCCTACGACAAGGCTTCCTATGGTCATATCCATCAATTCTGTGACCAAATCAAACATGCATCCTCGGTAACCCAATCCACGAATGAGTATATTCGATCTATCAAGGTAAAGGTATATGAACTTTTCGTCCTAGAAAAGCCTCTTGATCATGGGATATTCTCAATCATATCCTTGATGGTCTATCCGATGACTTAAAATCGATTTTGATGTCGTTGATGCTAAAGATACGTCGACCTCCACTAATGAACTTCTGAGAAACTCCTCTACCACGAAATAATGCTCGCACCCCTTATGCCTTCACTTCTGGCAACACCTAGAAACATAAACGCGCGACCATGTTCCAACTATATGATCGATCTAATACTCGGAAAAGATATCTTTTCCTCGCGGCCACATGGAGAACATAACACCGTAGCCTCTTGACTGTGCCATGATGGTCACACATCCAAACCCTTATCGTGGTCGTCGTCTAAGGGTGGGCACCCACGGGTACCCGCGAGAATCTCACTACCGCACCCGAACCCGTCCCGCACGGGTAATTAGTTTTAGTACCCGTATTCGTACCCGCAAGGTGCGGGTACCACGAAATTCATGAGTGCTATTGCAGCACTAGGAGACGCCCCATGTGGGGAGATACCACACGAAGTCCATGCTGGTTTCGCAGCGGAGAAGACGTCCGAACTTGAGCCCGACCCTCTGCCGTCTTCTTTTTGGT
>CM071865.1:48863380-48880793 GCA_036759665.1 Gynandropsis gynandra | reverse complement strand
GAGCGGCGGCTGGCGGTGGTCATCTGTCAATGCTTCAAAGGCTTTGAGAGGGAGAGGCTATCGAGAGGGAGAGGTTGGAGGATGTAATCTGGGAAAGGAAGGTTAGGTTTAGGGTTAGAAAGGGGTATTTAGGTAATATTCATTAAAACCAAGGGTATTTTTGTAATTTTTTGCGGGTACCTGTTTATGAAACTAAAAAATCCGAACCCGAACCCGAACCCACGAGTATTTAAATTATATTACCTGAACCCGAATCCGCGGGTACGAGTAATTTTTTACGGATTCGGGACGAGTTTCGGGACGGGACGGGTCTTGCGGGTTTTTTGCCCACCCCTATCGTCGTCAAACATATGGAGTCCAAGACATGGTGCGAGGCAGTGTCATAATTTCCTTCTTATCATGACCACCAGATCTACTCCTCCACAATCGTGATGTTCGTAGTCACAACCATGACGTAGATCGGCTCAACCGTGGCAGCCACACGCCTACCTCACAACCACGTCACCTTAAACTCTATATCATGTCTTTTGATAGTGGTATTTTCTATCACATATCGATGGATCTTCAAAACCTCTCCTGACACAATCCATATCAAGACGGTAAAAAAATTGTTATGGACAATGGATGCCGCTTGAATATTACTGATTCGGTTCTTCATTATTAGTTCTTATTCATCTTATTTACGAATTGATAATATTCTTTGTATTCATTCCATAAAGAAGAACTCAAATTTTATACAAGACTGTCAAATGTTGTTAATAATATAATAAGAAAATACATCTTATGTAACTATCTTTAATATTGAATTAGATTTAATCACATTTATTATTTAGATAAAAGAATGAACAAGAGAAAAAAAAACTTCTTAACATAAAAATGATTTCTTAAAATTCCAAAATGTGGGGCTCAAAGAGACGACCACAGAAGAATGTTTCATCAAACCCACAAGCATCAGAGAGGTCTAACTTCAAAAATATTCTCATAGGGCTAAAAGACTTCAAAAATACCCTTCCCGAAAAAAATCACTTAAAAAATACCCTTATAAATGTTGATATTCCCAAAATACCCCTTGCGACCCTGCTACCCAGTTTGACCCTGCGATCTAGGGATCCAGTCCGACCATGCGACCCAGGGACCCTGCGACCCAGTCCGACCCACCGACCCAGTCCGACCCTACGACCCAGTGACCCAGTCTGACCCTGCGACCCAGTCCGACCCTACGACCCAGTTCGACCCTTTGACCCTACGACCCAGTTCGACCCTTTGACCCAGTTCGACCCTGGGACCCAGTCCGACCCTGTGACCCAGTTCGACCTTGGGACCCAGTTCGACCGTGGGACCCAGTTCGACCCTGGGATCCAGTTCGACCCTGTGACCCAGTGCGACCGCCGGAAACTTCCAAAAGTCGCCGGAAATTACCAGAAATCACCGGAAAACAGTTGAAATCGCTAGAAATCACCTACAAATAGCCGGAATCGCCAAAAATCACCGGAAAATCACTAAAAAACATTGGAAATTGCTGAAAATCACCGAAAATGACTAAAACATTGTTGGAAATCGCTCGAAATGCAAAACGCTCAAAGTGGAAGGAAATCGCTCGAGAATGGAAAGAATTCGCTCAAAAATGGAAGGAAATCACTCGAAAATGGAAGGAAATCACTCGAAAATGAAAGGAAATAGCTCTCAACTTTGTTTCCCTCCTCTCAAATTTTGTTTTCCCTCCTCTCAAATTTGTCTTTCCCTCCTTCGTATGTATTTTTCATTAATAAAACATAAGGGCACATATGTCTTTTCTCCAATTCTTTTTTCCATCAGATTTAGGAGGGTAGTTTTGAAGTGTTTTAACCCTAGAAGGGTATTTTTGATATTCTCTCCATCGGAGAAGACTAAAACATTCCATTGACATCATTTTTATTTTTATCTTTTTACACCGTCACCAAGAGGAATGATTATCCATTGAACTTGGTTCTCTAACGAGGATTACAGGGAAAATACTCTGAATTTACGTTTTTAAATCTAAAAACAGATTTATGTTTTTCACACAAAAATAAATATATATATATATATGGATAATTAAATAAAATATTGAAGGATGTATGTATGAAATTTTTAATTTTTAAAAATTTAATATAGAGCCATAAATTATTATTTTTCATATAAGTATACCATTAAAACATTTAAATATTCAGAATTTGAGAAATCATACAACAGTGAAATGAAATTGTTTTGGATTTATTTCTTTTATGTTGTATTAGTACGCTACAACATTCTATTTAATCAAAATAGAATAACAAACATATGAGAAAAAGAAGGAGACTATCAGATCTAAGAGAAAAAGTTCAAAGAATAAGTGTCCTAGAATCCCTCAAAGAATCCCATAATCGTATCACCCCTCCCCCCTCAAGTTGGTGGTTTGAGGAACTAAGCCCTAACTTGACTATTAGGTTGCAAAATTTCTTGCGCCCAAGACCCTTCATGAAAACATCCGCAAACTGAGCATGTGTAGAGACGTAAGCTCGTGCAATAGTGCGCTTCAGAATTTCATCACGAACATAATGACAATCCATTTCTATATGTTTCGTTCATTCATGAAAATTTTGATTTGAGCTGATATGTAGTGCGACTTGACTATCACAATACAATGAAATAGGTTTAGTGTGTATGATCCCGAAAGAGTGAAGAAGCCCTTTCATACATACGAGTTCGCACGTCGCACTCGCCATAAACCAGTACTCGACTTCTGCAGAGGATCTTGAAACGATCTGCTGCTTTTTCGTTTTCCACGATATCGGTGAGTTCCCAAAATGAACAATCCAACCAGTGAGAGAACGTCACGTTTTAGGACACCTCGCCAAATCGGAATCGCACCACCCATACAACGTCAAATCAGAATCAGCCCGTAACATGATGCCGAGATCAAATGTTCCTTCCAAATAATGCAAAACTCGAATTGCGGCGTCCCAGTGCTCCTGACGTGGCTGCTGCATAAATTGCGACATGATATGTACCGAGTATGAAAGATCTGGTCTTGTGGACAACAAATAGATTAAACGTCCTGTCTATAATGTTTCAGATCTGCAACAAAGTTTCCGGAAGCAGCGGCAAGATGATGATTCTGTTTAATAGGAAATAGAGCTGGCTTGGCATCGACGGGCCCTATTTCAGCAACAATATCCAAAATGTATTTGCGTTGGCTCAAAAATATTCCATCAATGTTGTGTTGCATTTCAAGACCCAAGAAGTAACGTAAATGATCCAAATCTTTCATTTTAAAACAAGAACTCAGGTATGATTTGAAATCCTTGATGGTAGGAGGAGAATTTCCTGTGATGAGAATATCGTCGACATACACATGAACATGCAACAGAACATCTCCACGATGAAACACGAACAAGGAATGATCTGAATGCGTTTTCACAAACCCGTAATGCGTCAAGGCAGTAGCAAGCTTCACGAACCAACATCGCGGTGCTTGTTTAAGTCCATACAGTGATTTTCACAGTCGACACATTTTTCGAGAATCCTCCGTCCGAAATCCCATCGGCAAACATATGTACACTTTCTCGTCGAGATCACCGTGCAAAAATATGTTATTCATATCCATTTGATGCACTTCCCAACTGAACGCAGCAACCACAGCAAGAAAGATCCGAACTATCACCATTTTTGCAACGGGTGCAAAAGTTTCGTCATAATCGATTCCTTCTACCTGTCTGTTTTCAAGGATTACGAGCCTCGCCTTGTATCGTTCCACTGATCTATCATACCGATATTTAATACGTAATATCCATTTCGAATCAATGGCTCGTTTCCCTAGCAGCAAGTACTCATAGGTCCAAATTTGGTTGTCTTCTAGAGTTTGGATTTCTTGTCGCATAGCAGCTCTCCACCGTTCATCTTTCATTGCCTGAGTATAATGTCGTGGTTCAAAGTCTATTTGAACAGTAGTATTGCATGCACGGTGAGAAGTGATCAACTTCTCTTCGAGAACATGCTGTGTTTGAGGCGAAGACTGCAGTAGAACCCTTACTGTATTGGTCACAAAACCCGTGAGTCTAGTGGACGGAACTTTCGTCCTTTTTCCTCTTCCAAAATCTGCATTTGAAGTGCTTCTTTATGTTCCTCTACGGTTGGATTTAAGATCATCCAATAATTGTTCAAAGAATAAGTGGAAGAGTTAATCGTTCAACGATCAGATTCAAGAAAAAAAGTTCAAAGAATAAATGTCCTAGAATCCTTCAAAGAAACCCATAATCGTATCAGAATTTTTTATTTTTATAGATCAAAAGAAAAATTTTTATGTGAAACTATATAGTAAATTCACATATATATATATATTATTTTTTATTTGGTATATAAAAATTTAGTAATAATTGATTATATTATAATGGAATCTTTCCATTTTTATAACATACAAAATTGATTTTCTTCCACGCGAAAGCAAATTTTGATATGGACTCTTCCTTCATTTTATCATCATCTCAAAATGGAATGATAATGTGAAGATAATGAAACAAAATGATAAAATTTTATGCAAAGTAATTAAATTATGCAAAGAACAAAACAAAAAGTTTTAAATAAAAGAAATTAGTGGGCGGGCGGAACACGAAATGCGTGTGGAGATTGAGTTCTGCGTTGACTTATCACATTTGAGGATATTGTCAAAAACCAAATCACACGAAGACCACTTTGGTCAACTTTACCTAATATGGTCAACGATCAAGCTCTAACCACAAAAACCTGAACCCACCTTTTGATCCAAAATGATTTTATTAGATTAATTATGTGTTATATAATGCAATCCATCAATTTCAATAAATTTGTTTAGTTTTTTTAATTTACATTGTAATATAAAATATAATATTTTTTTATACTTCCTTATAAGTTTAGACACAATTTATAAAATCATAAATAATTTAATATAATATATAGAAGATCAATTAAAATAATTTCTATTTATTATAAATTGGAAATTTATAAACTCAAGTATGTAAAAAGAGTTCAATTAGAAAAAAAATTAGTATATTAATCATCCTAAAATAAGATTAATATCAGATGGTTTGATAAAAATCATCATCTTGGACATGTTATGAATATATGTTTGAAAATTATGAATCTATGTGAATGTATTAAAATATATACATAATATCTTTCAATTTTTTAAAGAATATTATTTTAAAAATTTAAAACGAAACTAATTCTTTAGTAAACATGTCTATATCACAACAAAAAATGGAAATGTGAAATTATTATCCAAGTTAGGATAAAAACTTTGCAAAAATCGTTAATCAAGAAAAAAAAGCGTGTGGAATTAGGTGTTGTTCATTATTTCGTATCATAAAAAATATTCAAGGAATTTGATTTCTTGCTCTCACTCCGTGAGATATTGCAACGTTTAACTGACACTCCATAATTAGTCATTCCCGTTGTTCATGCTTACGTCATCATGACCTCTTCCAAGTGCATTTGTAATCACTAATAAATGAATCATAACACAAAATAGAGTAAAATGTTGTTGTGTTCCAATTGGTCGAACCAAATTAATTACTTCTTTAATTGCAGAAGCTGAATTTTTCAATTGATTTTAGATTAATGTTAGTCTAAAATAACATTCTTTCTAATGTAAAGTGGAAGAGAAATATGGTATAATCAGTTCAATATTTAACCACGAGTTATGATGTTGAATTTTCATTTTTCTTACTTCATCTACATTTAGA
The DNA here is from genome assembly GCA_036759665.1 of Gynandropsis gynandra. Taxonomy (NCBI): domain Eukaryota; kingdom Viridiplantae; phylum Streptophyta; class Magnoliopsida; order Brassicales; family Cleomaceae; genus Gynandropsis; species Gynandropsis gynandra. The sequence continues at coordinate 48,875,076 of CM071865.1, read as the reverse complement.
TGAGGTTATGTACCCATTATTCCTCATCAAATATCTTGTAATGAAAGTACATCAATACACATATATATGTGTTTAAAAGATTGATTTTTATCGTTTTGTATTTTTCGGAAGATAATACCTCTTGAAAATTTAGTAATATATATGCGTAAATGTGATTATACTCCTCTGATGATAGTCAATATTATTCGGATTTCCCAAATATACGTCAAATCGGTATAAAGATCTTAGAAATTATGTCGAATTAAAGATTATATTGATATAGATAGTTTGTGTGATCTTCTGTTGAACGTTTTTGTTTCGTCGAATACGACTCGAAATAAAATGTGATGAAATATTTGATTTCTTCTAACAAGTACTCTTTAATAATAGATTCTTCAACCCCTGCCTTTTTTTGTTTTTCTATAGATGAAAGAAAAACCGTTCGAAAGGATACATCCATCTGAATTTAACTAGACCACTGAGTATTGTCTCATCTGGTAAATGTATTAACAAATATTCCATGACATCGAATAAGCATAATACTTCAGAGATATTATTTTTCATTAATTCCAACTCCACTCATTTTAAATTTCTTCAACATATATCTCTGAAAATATGTTAATTCTGCATAGCACATTGTGAAATTTTCGTGGTAAGAGTTCAACAAATACAATTGGAATGAGTCGCTATATGAAAACGTGACAATAATGACTTTTCAACCCGATCAACCTCGAACCCACAATATCCACACATCGAAAAATGTTCGATGCATATCCATATGAAAAAATAACATCTTCTTTTAACCACGTTAATAATGTGATTTTCGCTGACCCAGAAAATTTGAATATTGGGATATGTGCCCTTCCATCTCGTAACTCCAACTCAGGTCTTCGTCATATATTATCTTCAAATCTTTTCTTGATTAAATTTTATCCTTCGTTTCCCATCACATTCAAACGGTGTTGATGAAGTTATAAAAAAAAATTCTTTTTGATATGCATAACATCCAAATTATGACGCAATATGAGTGATTTTCAATATGATAGTTAAAAGAAATATTATGTACCAGTTATGCCATTCATCTTAGCCTTTTGGTTTTAGATGTCCACGATCTCCATTGCATTCTACCAATTCCTGTAAATCTCCCATCGTGTTTAATTGTTTGTAAGGATTTGAATATTGATTTACATGCACGGTGCTTCTTCTTTTTGTACCATGTTATTCGAAAATGTTTTTTTATCTTTTCTGAATATATGTCCACGGGGAAAAATTCTTCTATGACAATTAAACCAACATGGATTTTCCTATATACTAGTCAAAATGAATATTTATCCTCCATACAATATAGACATGTAAATCTCCTATGCGTCCTCCGTTCAGATAACATTTCATAGGAAGAAAAGCCACTAATTGTCCATAATAAGACCACTTTCAATGTGAAATTTTGCTTCGTATTCACGTCATAAGCAAGAATTCTGTTGTTAAGTAAATGTATTAATTCATGAATAAAGGGCTGCAAAAATACATCAAAACTTTTCTTCGGATATTTTGATCCTGTAACCAACTACGTTAGAAACATTATTTCTCTTTTCAGATATATATTGGGAGACAAATTATACGAAGACAAAATCACCAATCACAGATAATATTGACTTCCAGATTGTCTATATGGACAACAAAGATAAATATTTCTCGTTTCATACGCGAACTCAGGAAATATTTCATTATCTCTTCACTCGTCGAGTGTTTTGCGTGCCATCTCATTGCTGCAACGGTTTTTTATTCATATAACCTTCTCAACCTGTTTGCTACAGGTATATAGAATATTTTTTTGTACGGTACATATTTACGTGAAGATGGTTTCTTTGGACGAAATATGTTTGCACCGCAAAATTTACATTCCAACACGCCTTTATCATTTCCCCAAAACAACATACAATTGTTTTTACAAACATCAATTTTCTCATGTGACATTCGCAAATCTTTTAAAATATTCTTTGTTTCGTAATATGTCTCGGGAGCGTTATTTTTCGGTAAATATTCACGCATGGTTTTGCAAAATGAATCCATTCAATTTCTAGCAACATTGTAGTATGTTTTTGTACTCATCAATCTTGAGACAAAGATAAACGAGACTGACCTTCACGAAAACCTTCATATATAGGTTGTTTCACCGAGTCCAATAGATTGAAAAATCGGCGTGCCTCATTGTTCTTGACACAAAAGTTGCATCAACACAAAACTCATGAACTTCTCCAATCCGTGTAAGAATTCTTGAGTAACTTACTCGGTTACGAGATCTTTTTTTCTATGCATCCACTCTCTCGATCTGTATTTATCTCTATTTGAAGAAGACAACATTGTTTGAAAATATAGTTCGTGTTGATGGTTTGATGGTAGAAGGTTCGCTTTTGATCAATAAATAGTGAATTTTCCAATGGTCACCCGTTGATAATACCAACGGACGTCCATTGAAACACAATGTAGAATTATTCAAATAAAAACCTCAAAATTCTTAACTTTCCAACGGGCATCCGTTGATAGTAGCAACAGATCTCTTGACAACGAACATCCTTTGGAATAAAAATGCGGTTTTCAACAGCGTTTCAACGGACCAGTGCAACTCCGTTGCTCATCTGTTGATAATTGCAACATAATTATGGTCGTTGATCATTTTTCAAAATCGTTGCAATCTTTTGGGAACGTTATTCCATCATTGATCATGACCGTCGTGTTTTTTTATACTATTCTCCTTGAATTGATTTTTTTAATAATATAATATTAAAAAAATATAGTGATGATAGAAATTAAAATGAAATGCAAACTTTTTAATAATTCAAAATTTGGTGTGATGTTGGTTGTAGTATTAAATTTTTTTATGAATTAGATATCAATATGATAAAATTAAGTACGAACTCGGAACTGGATTATAGTTAATATATATTACTATTGACGCCTTCTAACCTAATTTTTTTATATCTAATAATCAATCTCACAAACGTTATTTGAATTTAGTTCGATTAGACACCAACAATATATTTAATTCATTATCTTTTAGATACGAGGCATCGACGACAAAAAAAAGTTCTACTAATTCATATGATTGGTCCAAAGCACCCTGATAAAAAAACCCATAATCATATATCATTTCTGTCAAATATGGGTTAGGCCTAACTAATCCCAAAAACTAGCTCAAGAGTTTAGGATTGTCCAACACCATATATATGAGTTTCAAAGTTCATGTCAATGTGAGATACTATCGTAAAATATCATCAGAATAATCTGTGTAATCTCGGAAAATATTCTCGTATCAATCATACGGATTATATCCGTTAATAATTTCGCTTTATTCTCAGTGAACAAAAATATTGTTATATATATATTAAATTATTTCCAAAAAAAGTTGTTATTCAACTAATTAAGGAACAAAAACTCGCTAATTTTGCATAATTTTAGTAATCTGATAAATGGATGCTCCAATCTACATATATTAGTGACCGTGTAGATAACATCTATAACATCTGAAATAATTGAAAAATGTGAGTTTCTACGGAATTAGAAAAAAAATTTGCAGGAAAGAGCTTAGACTTTCCTAATGTAGCAGAAGTATAAAATTTTCCTGTTCTAAAATTAAATTCAAGTTTTAAACTTTTCTTTTTCAAAACGTGTATATTTTTCTTGCAAAGTTCGATTTTTTTGTCATAATATATATGTCAAGTTGGATTTAATTTGAAGGGTCGCTAGTTATTAATCCATATAAATAATTATGGAAAGAAAAAACTCGAACTTGGAGTTTGACGCCTTTCTGAATTTAAATTTAAAACTTAAACTATAATATAAGAAAAATAAATAATTGATGCTAATATTATTATGAGCATGAATAAAAGAAAATCATAAAAAAGTGATTTCAAAATAGAATATAGATCAATTATGTATAAAAACAGTATTCTTTCTTGTTATATAGTTTAAGAGGAGGTTTATGAATCTTATATTTAATTATATTGATGCTAATATTATTATGAGCATGAATAAAAGAAAATCATAAAAAATGTTTTCAAAATAGAATATAGATCAATTATGTATAAAAATAGTATTCTTTCTTGTTTTATAGTTTAAGAGGAGGTTTATGAATCTTATATTTCATTATATTTTCATGTTAGTCTAAATCTTGATAAATATTAAGAACATCTCCAATATAAAAATTTGAATTTATGATGTCTCATTTTATATCTTTTACTCACCGCTTCAGATTATTAATAATATATTTTAGCATCGTATGTAACACCAAACACATGTCTAATGGAGAAACCTCTAAGCTTTAAAATAACCCAACCTTACATTTTTTTTTAAAAAAAGAGGGGGAATAATGTTTTTTTTTTCCTATGAAAAGTGAAGTAACACAGAAGAAAAAATTTACGCTAGTACTAAAAAAATAAAAGCAACTTTGGAATTATTTGAACAATATAATATTAAAACAAAAAATTATTGTTTTTTTAGAAAAAAAAGGTATGAATAGACTAATTTTTAATTTCTCACTTTGGGGAATGTTATGATGAGAGTTTTTGTCCAACATTTTTAAATGTCAACCAAAGTCTGGTAATTTCCACGCTTGTCCGTACTTGCATATATATATATATATATATTATAATTATATACACATGCATTGTATATGTGCGTGTTTCTATATATATACAAACACATAACTCCATCATCAAAATTGTATATATATATATATGTAAGTTTGTGTGTGACTACCATTGTAATTAAACACGCTCACAACGAGGTTGATCTCAAGAAAAAAAGCACGCAAGAATGGGGGATGAGTTTACGGAACCCGAAATATGCGGCGGCGCGTGGTGGAACTCGCCGAAGAGCGTTATATCTCCGGCGGAGATTTGCTTGTCGCCTTGTTCCATGGGGTTCGGAACTGATCTTGCTCCCATCAGTTTCAGTTATACGGATATGAAGTCTAGGCTTTCTTGTACGGACAACATAACTACCTCCTGTGGTAATAACTCCAACGCTTTCGGACATAAGCTTCAAGGAGAAATCGATTCTGATAGCGGTGGAAGTACCATCACGATGGATTCGACCTTACAAATGATGGGATTAGGGTTTACTACGAGTTCCTCCTCTGATTGGAACGACTCTATTTTGTAAGCTAAATTTCCTTATGATCTTTATTTTATTTTTATTTCTTTGGTATATATATATAAATTATGATAAATTGTCTCACGTCGGTTAGGATATGAGCTTTAGACTCATATATATAGTATTGGACAACTCTAAACTCTTGAACTAACTTTTGGGATTAGTTAGGTTCAAACGATATTTGATATAGTATTAGAACCAAGTTTATCCTGATTTGAATATACCGATGTTGGATTCCCGATTGCAATATCAACGCTCCAGAATCGAATCTGGGCGTGAGAGAAGTGTTATAATAAATTGTTCCATATCGTCTGAGACATGAATAAATTGTTCCACATCGACTGAGACATGAATAAATTGTTCCACATCGACTGAGACATTAACTTTGAACTCATATATATATATATAGTATTAGACAACCTTAAATTCTTGAACTATCTTTTTCGATCAGTTAGATCCAACTCATATTTAATAATATATATAAATATATATATATTTTGCTCCATCACTGATCTCTTATGAGTACTTACCATATTCTTTGTATTACAGGCAAGAAGACTTGAATTCAAGCTTGATGGGAAATACATCTTCTCAAGATCATTGCGATGGATTCTTATCTGCTTCTTCTTCTTCATCTTCGAGTTTATTACAAAACTTTTACGAGATCGAATCGAATCATTCCCTTATGAACAACAACTGTCTGATCAGCAACAACTTGATGATGTCTTTGACGAGTTGTTCTGAGAATCCTCAGCTTCATTGGTCCAAAAATGAATCTTTCTTGTCGAACTCGACATCCTCTTGGATGATTCCATGTTCTACGCAACTTACTAATTATGGATTTAACACAAACATTCCCTTTCTAAATTCATCAAACCCTAACTTAAATAACATCACAACCAACAGTTTTGTTACCTCCCCACCGATTACCACACATTTTGAAGATAAACCCTTGAATGGTCACAACAATATAACTCCAACTCCAAAGGTAAACCATCATTATTAATATACATGTATATGGTTATATATATACATATATATGTATGTATGTGCTAAGTTGTTTTCCTTTTTTGGTGGTGATGAATCTTCAGAGTAGTAGTTGCGGTGAGGCCGCAATGAAAAAGCCGAAAATCACGACGTCTTCACAGTTGCCAACTTTCAAGGTAAAGACAAACAGAAAGGATCATAAGTTTTTCCATTTGTCTCTTTTAATTTAAAAAAATCGATAATTTTTGCTAAGCTTGTGGACAATAACAGGTTCGAAAAGAGAATTTAAGGGACCAGATTACTGCTCTCCAACAACTCGTTTCACCTTTCGGAAAGGTGATTTCGATTTCTGTTTTTGTCTAATTTAGTTTTACAAACCATAATATTTTTGTTCCTTATTATAGCTTTGTATTGATTTTTTTTGTCTCTTTTTGGGTATTTTCAGACCGATACTGCATCTGTTCTACAAGAAGCGATTGAATACATCAAGTTTCTTCATGATCAAGTCAGTGTATGTCCTAGTTTCTCTTTTGAACCCTTTTGAAACCCTATTTTATGGAGCATACACGAGTGGATATTATGATTTTGGATGGTCTTAAATTCAATTATTTTGTTCATAATTTAGGTTCTATGCACTCCATACTTGAAACAAGACACTTTGACATCACAGCAACAACAGGTAATTTTAGGTACAAGATCCTATTTGTTTCATATGCAAATAAATCAAATGCCCTAATTTTATAAATGTGAAATAATTTGTTGTGTGGTTCATATCGGTTATAAATCCAAACTCATTTAACATGATATCAAACTTTGTTACGAGACTTTCCTCCACCAAAACAGATTTTTTGGATCCTTTCCAGATTTTCATCCACTACTAGTTTTTCTTTTTTTCAATCTTATTCTTGCATATAAATGTCATTGATGCGTTGTTGTAAAATAAAGAAGTGAATCATATTATAAATCTAAATCATTTCTTCATTTCGTATCAAAATTTGTTCATATTGATTTGAATATTCTGATATTAAAACTCGATTTTGAAGTGCACTTTCCAAGAAAATCGAAATGTGGAGTGTTACAATGTTGTTCCAAGTGAATTACAAACCTTAAACTCTTCAAAATTGAATTAAATCCAAAATCATTTGACATTGATGATTGATATAACCATTGTTCATGCAGTTCTACGATAAAACAAAAGAACCACAAGGAAATGACAGTCAAGACTTAAAGCGCCGTGGTCTCTGCCTCGTCCCCATGTCAAGCACATTCCCTGTGGCTAATGAAACAACTGTCGATTTTTGGACACCAACTTTTGGTGGTAATAATTTAAGGTAGAGAAAAAAATTGTATATATATATATATATATATACAAACTCTGTGGATCCACCAATAAGTTTCATTTAGTTCTTGGTTAGCATCAAAATTACTACTCGATTGTTTTAAAATATGTGGAGGGTAAAGCAAATATGTACTCATGATCATCATCTTCTATCATTTCATGAAAAGAAAATGAAAAAAGAAGAAAAAGAATATGACTTTGGACAGATGGGCTGTGAGAGGGGACCGATAAAACAAAGCAAGAGAATGAATTTTGTTTTTTTTAATGATCAATTAGGGAATTACCTTAAACTGTACTTACAAAATTTGTTTAGTTAGACAGAGGAAAAACAGACGGAACTAACTAATAATGATTTGGTATTTTATTTACAGGTAATATTGAAGTGTGATGGGCAAAGTTATCATCTTGGAAAAAAATGTTCATATTATTGGGAAGTGTAATGGGATGAAAATTTAATAGATAGTAAAGTTACGATTTTTCTCTAAAATATAATAAATAAGAGGGATAGGAACATATGCTAAATTCAGCATGAAGACAAAGGATTACACTAAAGTGATGCATTAATTTATAACTCTTTTTTTCTTTTGGTTTTTTCTTTTGTTTATTTTCTTCAAGTATTTTTATGGGTTTATTATAGCTGAAATTAGCAGAAATGGGTTGTTTTGTAATAAAAAAGAACCTTTTGTTCCTGTCCTAATTCTTGAATATATTTGCGATTTTTGTTATATCACTTACTAAGATAAGAGAAAAAATAATTAGCTCTTTATTATATAAAATATTTTAAATACATTTATACATGGCGTGTCTATATATATATATATATATATATATGATTCAGCTTTATATTGAAAAAAAAATAATAACATTATGGAATTTGCTAGTGGAAGACAGTAGTAGTCTAAACTGTACTTACACACGAACACACGAACAACGACATCATCCAAGGGTCTTTACAGGACCGATTATATTATTCCTGGCAAGTTAGGCGAGAAGCCGTGCGCCACAGATGGTGGTGCACTTTTATCGTAAGTTTTAAATTATATTTAATTTAAAATAATTAGTTATATATGTTATAAAACTAACAAATTATAAATTATTTTGTAGCGCGCATACAGATGGCAGAGAAAGGATACATTGCGCATCTACACAGCATGGGTGCACGACATGCAGGCTCGGATGCGCCTTGCAACTACTACACCAAAAATAAAAAACTGACATAGGCAACAGACAAGGTCTTCAATCAAATGATTCAGCATTGGGAGTCGGCAGACTTCAAGACCAAGAGCCAAAAGTCCAACAAATGTCGGTACGACGAGAAGGTTATCGGAGATGGTCCGCATCGCCATACTTCGGGATCAAAATCATTCCCAAAGTGAAAAAAATAATTGGTAAAATTTATTATTATTTAAATTTTTTTTTTAAATATTTATCTAATTAAGTTTATTTTTTATTACAGATGCAACGGACAGGAAGAGAACCTACTCTTCTTGAGCTGGGTTTGGAAACCCACGCCAAGAAGAAGCCGGTTGTCGGGGAAGAGGTCGACGAACCCGAATTCGTCGATCCTCAAGTGGAGAGAACAGTGAAAGTTATGACTGAGAAGATTACACAACAATTATAAGCTTGCGGTTCGACTCCCGACGAGCTGAGTCCTTTACAAAAAGGCAAAATTTATTTAGAGGTAAAACTTTATCTTTTGTTTTTCGATGATTGATAAAATATTTTGTAAAAAAGTAACTCTAATTTTGTTTTTCTTGTAGTCGGTGAGACCGTATAAGAGGCGTCTATACGGTCTCGGGACACTTCAAAAAGATATCGTCGAGGACACCACGACGGCACCTCCCGCAGTCCAAGAGAGCTACACGCAACATCGGTGGATTGAGGATCTCGAAGCAAACTTCGAGAAACTCGAGCCCAAGTGGCACAACAAAACTCCCAAATACAGTAGTTGGAGAGCGTCATTGAGTTGCTATCCGGCCGGGTGAGGGGATCAATACGGCGACAAGACGATTCGGATGCAACACCGTCTAGAGGTGGTGATCGAGGAGATGATATCGGTCCTGCCAATTTAAAGGAAATGTAATAGAATAGAATTAGTTTTAGTTTTAATTTTTTTTAAAAAATTTAATATTTTAATTTAAAACTTTTTATTTTTAAAAATATTTTGTTATTTTATTATTTTTTAAAATTTCTTTACCAAAATTCCAACAGATACTCGTTGCAATTTGTAATGGACATCCGTTGGACGCTATTTTCCAGCCAAATGGTAACGTACGTCCGTTGTCATTTCCCGTCAATTTGCAACGGACGTCCGCTGCCCTTTTTAAAATCCCGCTCTTTTTTCTCACCTGAATGGCAGTGGACGTCCGTTAAAATTTTTTAATGGACATCCGTTAGCATTTTTCAACGGGCGTCCATTGCCAATTTGTAACGGGCATCCATTACAATACATTTCAATGGGCATCGGTTACAAATTTTCAACGGTGTAATCTGTTTGCCTTCCCATTACACTTTTGCAATGGATATCATCCATTGGAACTCCGTTGCGAATTGCAATGGATTGTAATTTGCAACGAATGATTCCCAACGGGCACGGATCCATTGCCGTCCGTTGGGAAGCGCCTATTTTTTGTAGTGAAGGTGACTGAAATGTATTATTTCCTTCTCACATATCTCCACGAATGGCTCGATGTCTTTGGTTTTGTCGGGTACCTCAGTTTCTCCTTCGAGTTCTTTATCGTCCTATACATATTTACGTGTTGCACATTTGGCATGGAGGGCATAGGGACAATCATATGTGCAAGAATATGCGCCATGTTTGGGGTCGACTCTGCGGTGGCAGACTCTGCAAGACCAGTTTGCAGCAGGGGAAAGATAAGGGACACGAGAGAGATGATGTTGAGGATGACGTGTGATCTTAATGATGTGGGGTAGGGAGAGACAACTTCGATGGATGACGTAAAGACATTGATGACAAGCATACGTTGGATATCTGGGGTTGGTTAAGCCATAAGCATCACAAGTGGAGAGTGGTCGAGGGAAGAAGGTGAGGGGATGTGGGTCGGCCTTTAGGTTCTCGATGGTAAGACATACATCTCTGAGGGAACAATAATTACATAAAGTGAAACCACAGAGAGAACAATGATAGAATTGCTCATTTTGTCTGAAGCTTGTTCAACATTGTGGTATGTGTGAAGTCAAGCCAGTATCCACACCTATGGTCTCTACCACTCGAATTTGTCTTTCTTCTAGTACTCCTCTTGAAGATGGCACAGAGTATCGCATGATTTTCGGAAGTCTTCAATACCTGTCTCTCAAATGTCCTGAGATCATTTTTACAGTGAACAAGCTTTATTAATACATGCACAAAGCCACCACAGATCATTGGCAAGCAGCCAAACAAGTTCTACGTTATTTGGCTGACACGTTAACTGCAGGTGTCTACTTCTTAGCTTCCAATTCCATCTCTCTACATGGATTCAGTGATGCAGATTGGGGTGGAGACCGAGATGGTTTCACTTCAGTTGGTGTATATGTTATGTTTCTAGGTAAACATCCAATTTCATGGTCCTCAAAGAAACAAAAGGGACTGCATGCCTGCTCCTCTACAGAATCCAAATACCGTTTTTTTGCTGCTACAGCTGCTGAGATTCGCTGGTTAGTTCATCTTCTCAATGAACTTGGAGTTAAACTTGCACAAGAACCTGTTTCTACTACGACAACATTGGCGTGACGTATTTGTTAGCAAAAACAGTGTTTCACTCTCGTATGAAACATCTTTCCCTCGACTATCACTTTGTTCATTCTTAAGTCAAAGCTGGTCTACTTCGGGTGCCTCATGTGGCCTCTGCTGATCAACTTGCTGATGCCCTCACTAAAGCATTGCCTCGGTCCACATTTTCTCCTATGTATAACAAGATTGGAATTACAGTTGGTGCTTCATCTTGAGGGGGGGATTATCAAAAATACCCCTGTAGGGCTAAAAGACTTCAAAAATACCCTTCCCGAAAAAAAAAAATTTCCGCTTCAAAAATACCCTTATAAATGCTAAAATTCCCAAAATACCCCATGCGACCCTTCTACCCAGTTTGACCCAGTTTGACCCTGCGACCCAGTGACCCAGTACGACCCTGTGACCCTGCGACCCAGTCCGTCCCACCGACCCAGTCCGACCCTGCGACCCTTCGATCCTGTTCGACCCTGTCCGACCCAGCCGACCCTACGACCCCGCGACCCTGTC
>CM071865.1:48835705-48863361 GCA_036759665.1 Gynandropsis gynandra | reverse complement strand
CGACCCAGCCGACCCTGCGACCCAACGACCCTATCCGACCCTGCGACCCAGTCCGACCCAGCCGACCCTGCGACCCAGCGACCCAGTCCGACCCTGTTCGACCCTGTGACCCAGTGCGACCGCCGGAACTGCCAGAAACCGCCGGAAACTGCCAGAAATCGCCGGAAAATGCCAGAAATCGCCGGAAAACGGTCGAAATCACTGAAACTCACCTACAAATCGCCGGAAATCGCCAAAAATCACCAGAAAATCGCTAAAAACGCTGGAAATCACTGAAAATGACTGAAACATTGTTGGAAATCGCTCGAAAATTGCTGCAAACCACTCAAAATAGAAGGAAATCACTCGAGAATGGAAAGAAATCACTCAAAAATTGAAGGAAATCGTTCGAAAATAGAAGAAAAACACTCGAAAATGAAAGGAAATAGTTCTCGACTTTGTTTCTCTCCTCTCAATTTTCGTTTTCCCTCTTCTTATATTTGTCTTTCCCTCTTTTGTATGTGTTTTTCATTAAGGGTACATATGTCTTTTCTCCATTTTTTTTCCATCAGATTTAGGAGGGTAGTGTTGAAGTGTTTTAGCCCTAAAAGGGCATTTCTGATATTGTGTCTCTTAAGGGGTATATAGAGGATATTACCCCAAGATTCTCTGTATATTTGATATTACTCCAAGGTTCTCTATATATTTGCATATATCTCCATATCTCTGTATATGTTTAGTTTCCCTCTTTATAGGATTTAGTTTCCCTCTTTGTACCTCAACTGTGTTTATAAAGCCATTGTACTATTAGTTTCAATATATAAGAAAACCTTTCTCTACATTAGATAGCTCACAATATTAATGATGTTATCATAGAAAACACAAAGATTATGTTATGATCCGGAAAATAAAAACTTTCTATTTGGTGATGGAGTTCATTTAACTTATAATAAACTCGAATTGTAAATTAAACCAACAATCTTCAGAATATGATCGATTTTCGACTCTTTAATAATCTAAATTAACAAAGAATGAAATGATGATTATAACCATAAATTTTTATGAAAAATCAATATTTAAAATTTGAGAAGACACAAAGCATGTATCATTTTGGTATTCAAAGACCTAGGTACAATTCAATTCTTTAACTTCATTTTTTGTACTAATATTTTCTTTGGTTTGTTTATTATTTAAAAGAATGAAAAGAACCAGATCATATGGTTGAACCATGAGAGAATTATCAATGCAACAATCAACTTAAATGCTCTAACGAATGGAATTGAGAATGAATCACCTTGAAGAAGAACGAAGAAAACCACTAAAATTGCTAAAAATTGTTTGAAATCGCTAGAAATTGTTCAAAAATCGCTCGAAATCGCTCGAAAGTCACTCGAAATCGCTCAAAAATAGCTAGAAATAGTTGGAAATTGCTCTCAACTTCGAAATCGCCTTTCACTCCTTCCTCTCAATTTTGAAATAGATTTCGTTTCGAAAAAATCATGTGTTTTCACTAACAAAATATAAGGGCACATATGTCTCTTCTCTATTTTTTGTTTCATTGGTTTTACGTGGTTATACGTGAAGTCCAGAAGCACTACGACAGTATCCTTGATATTCTCCCCAATCATGCACATTTTTTTTTCTTTTGTGAAAAATAACTATCTTTTGAAATTCACTTTTAAATAATAATAATAATAATAATAATAATAATAATAATAATAATACTAATAATAATAACAATAATAATAATAATAAGTTTAAATTTTTAAAAATATTTTTGTTAAAAATTTAGTTTTAAAAACTTAATAATAAGTTTTATTTTACTAAAAATAATAGTCGATTAATAAATCTAACGGTAAAAAATAAAAACAAAGCATACATCACAGTTGAAACAATTTACAATTTAAGAAAAATTTAAAAAATCAAACGTCTAAAATATGTCACGAAAACTTCAACGAAGATAGTTGATTGCAAATGATCATTGCAAGTGAGTGTTGAATCCAAATTTGACTTTTTTTCCTTTTTATCTTCTCACCTAAATTCGTCAAAATAAACAAAAAAATTGTGTTCATCATTTTCACCCCGAAAGTCATGCATTAGAAAACACATCTTAGATTATTCTTTTTATTTCTACAAAAATAGAAAAATATCATATTATGACTCGTCACAAAAATACCATATAATATCCATATTTTGTAAAATATATATAATGGATATTTCTTTTATATATAATACAAAATTTTTTGATATCATTCATAAAGACGGTGTTTTTAAAACCTTGTTTTATATCATTTTAATTTGGTAAAAATAGCCACACAAGTAAAAAAGTTATACCTTGCAACCAATGGAGTTCTAATATTTTTATTCTAGTTATAGAAGTCATTAAAAATCATTTATTTTTTTTTATTTTGATATTTATATTATACTAAAGGGTGGATAGTTTCTTTATTATCATATCTCTAATTGAACTATAAAAATAAGGTGGTAAAAAGTTTAGATTCATATTTAACTTTTGCAAAAAAAAAAAAAAAAGGGAGGATGATTTAGGTGTCTCTCCATATCATGAAAACTAACTAAAGACTAGAAAAATATATTGAAACATAGAATCTAAAATATCTCTTTCACAAAAAAATGAAATAAAAACGTATTTCCCATAACATTGCTTTGAACTTTATTGTAAAACTAAAACCACCAAATTCACAACTTGTCGCATTGGGTTCATTCATCCAAAATGTAAAAATAAATATGTTTAATTGTGTAAAACAAATAATTTAAGTGTTTTAATAAGAAGAACAAATGGGCTGAAAAAATAGTAATTGGACTGAACCACATCCTCTTTTTATTTTTTATTTTTAGTTTGAGGCTCACTGGTCAAACCGTGTGCTACTTGCTTTTGAGATCTATACACATATTTGTAGGTCATTTTTTATACCAGATTGATTTTACAATTTATGTTTCATTTATCAGAATGTCCAAATTTATGTTTTATTCATAAGAATGTCCAAAAATATTTTAGATAGTTCACTACGATATTATCGCAAAGGACACATATGATGTTATGATCTAGAAAAGAATAAATTTATATTTGAAGGTAGAATTCATATAACTTCTAATTAATATGAATTGCTAACTAAACTCACAATCTTCAAAATATGATTAGATTACTGCTTTAGAATAATCAAGATGAGCAAAGATTGAAGTGGTAATTAGAACCACAAATATCATGAAAAATCGATATTTGATAAATTAAAAAAAAAACTCTTATTAACAATCCAACAAACTGAGACTTTAGTTCTAACAAAGACTAAGAGAGATTTTTTTTTATCAACAAAAAAAATCCAAGAACAAAAGCATCCTTCAGTCGTCTCATACATTACTTTATCTTGGCAACAATCAAAACAACCTTTACAAAACAGTCGAGTGCTACTCATGTTCCAAGCAACCTTAACCTCAAATTCATCATAAAATGTGAAGCTGCAATTAGCCTTCATAAATATAGAAGGAGGATATACACATCTAACATGAAAAATGGTACAACATTCGTCGCATGTGTAGAGCATCTTATCTTCCATGTCTATTTTCTTCTCACATACCTTACACCAATATATATCACTTCTACCTTCCTCGTAACATAGAGTGAGAGGATGATCGTCGTATTTGTAACGTACCTCCGGTGGCAGAGTGCCACATGATAAACACATGACAAAGTTGCATCTATCTTCATAACATCTCAAAACATAACGTATAGGATTATAAATTGATTTATCGCAAATTCTACACTCATCGCATGTGCCTCCCCAAGAATCGATGAATAGAGAGCGCTTATGAAGATTATGGACAACTACTTCAGAAATTGATAAAGCACATCTTAAATCTAGAGATGTGAAATCACAATCCTCTTCAATGCATTTGTACCTGAAAAAAATAGTCGTTATTTGCATTGCATGTTACTTAGAGACACATATGCAATGGATTGACAATTGTAATACATTCAGATATAAAATAATCACCCATGGCCTTTATTCAGTTTTATTTGTAATATACTATGACTGAAAAAAATAGTCATTATGGTTAACGTTTCAACAAATTCTATGAAATTGATATGATTTACCAAGAAAACTGATAAATCAGATTCATTAACCGATATGATACGACAAGTCATTTTGTGAAAAGATTTTTCATTCATACGTAGAAAATAGAATGATACAAACGTTTATATAGATGAGAATTGCGGTAGAACGAGGAGACTCAAAGAGATTCAAACTAGAAGAATATGAAACGTGATTACGAGGAAACTAGAATGACAAGAAGTGTAATCACGAGGTGTGTGGAACGAAGAGTCTTTGTATTTCCCAATATCCCCCTCAAGTTGGAGCATGTAGATCGAAAATGCCCAAATTACCAATAAAATATCAAATCCTTATTGTCTTGATGTTTTGGTGAAGATTTTCGCAATTTCGATGACTTGTCGTGCTTGGTTCGGTAGTCTATCGATGGTCAAATAGAACCATTGAGGTCGGTACACCGAAGGGCGTTGAGGTTGATACACCGAAAGGCGTATGAATGGGAATGCAAAAGGGCATCTGGGTCAATACGTCATAGGGCATCTGGGTCAGAACGCCAAATGACATCTGGGTCAAAACGCTGAAGGGCATTGAGGTCGATACGTTGAAGGGTGTCGAGGTCAGTATGTCAAGGGGCATCGAAGTCGGTACACCAAAGGACATCGAGGTCAGTACATCGAAGGGCGTCGAGATCGGTATGACAAAGGATGTCTGGGTCGGAATGTCGAAGGACGTCGAGGTCGGTATGCCAAGAGGTGTCAAGGTCAGAACACAAAGGGGCATCAGGGTCGGAATGCTAAGGAGTATCGGGGTCGAGTCTAGTACGCCGAAAGGCATCTGGGTCAGAACGCCAAGGGGCGTCGAGTTCGAAAAAGGTGTCTGTGTCAGAACCCCAAAGGGTGTCGAGGTCAGTACGTCGAAAGGCATTTGGGTCAGAATGCTGAAGGGCGTCGAGGTGGGTACGCCAATGGGCGTCAAGGTCGGAACACTGAAGGATGTCTGGGTCGATATCGAGGAGCTTGTCATGGCCAGTGTCAGAGAGGTCGGGTCGGGGTTCGAATCAAAGTTAGTGATCGAGTTTGACATTGAAACAGAGGAAAATTTTGGTCGAAATAGGTCTATAAATCGATCTAGAATTGGAAAACATCATCACCACCATTGTTATCGAAGGTCACCATTGTCGTCTTCATCATCATCACCACCTTCATCAATGGTGACCATCATAATTTGCGGAAGTCCAAGAACCTCAAACCATGAAAGTTTTGGATCGAGGCTCTGATACCATGATACGACGAGCCATTTTGTAAAAAGATTTCTCATTCATGTGTAGAAAATAAAATGATACAAACATATATATGTAGATGAGAATTGCGGTAGAACAAGGAGACTCAAAGATAGTCAAACTAGGAGAAGGTGAAACGTGATTACGAGGAAATTAGAATGACGAGAAGTGTAATCACGAGGTGTGTAGATTAATTTTTAATGGTGAATTAATAAAAATTTAAAACAAATAAGATCATAACCATATTATAAAGATTCAATGAAACAAATAAAAAATCAAACTAAAAACTGAATTATAAAAGGTGTAATAGGCATTTTTCCTAATATCTATAAACATATATATTTTTTGATGAGTTGATTGATTAAAAAATATTAAGTTTTGTGAGTTTAAGTTTTATGGTTTTTAAAATTTTTTTGAATCAAATGGATGAAGCGATTTCGTACGTAGCATTCATTTTTATATTATCTAGCGTCAGTTTATAAATGTTTGTAGCATCATGCAATAAATCATAGTCTTTAATTCGAGTTATTTGACAGATTAGAACTATCATCTTCACTCTTAATTGTATGAATATAATTTATCTTATCGTTTCTAGTTAATTAGAGATATTTATTTATTTTCACACCTACTTAGAGTTTTAAATATCAAAAACATACCAGTTAGTATTATTGCCTCGAATATATATCATATTTTTGTTTAGAAACATAAAAATAAAATACAATTCTATGCAGATATTTAAATTTTTTTCGTAATTTGTAATGTGAATAAATCGTCCATTTAGTTACCATTGACCAATATTGATACTTTACTTGAATTTAAAAAGTAAAACTTTTTTAAACATTTGTAAGTATTGAATTCACAAAAACTTATTTTAACAATTATATTAAGAAAATTTCTACGACATTAAGGAATGAAGGAGTATAAAATGAAAATTGACACAACTTGTTTGAAATTTATAGTTAGTTTATACACAATTTAGTCATCTCAGATATTAGACGTTGAACCACTATACGATTAGTGCTGTAAACAGAAATTATTGATCCTCTGTTATTATCTTCTCAAATATTCAAAATTCTATAAAAACAAACAAAAAATATCAAAATTAACCTAAAATTTCAAACAACCCAAAGTCAATAAAATTTAACCTATTTAACTCATACTAAAATCAACCTAAAATTTCAAAACCAAACAAAGAGAATAAGGAATTTCGAACCAATTTTGTTCATACGTGGATTTCATTATCGTTTCTTCTCTGTAAACTCAAGCTCATTGTCTAAATCACCCCAAGATGGGTTGTCATCTTCTTTGGAGAATCTCACACATCGTGTTGTGCACAGGTTCTCTCTTGTCAAATTTGGTTTAATAGTCGTTAAAATCTCCTCATTAACACATGTTCTATCTAGTCTGGAATGTTAAAGATTTGGTTTACATGAAACGTTAGGTGATATGATCCTAAACTGACGTTCTCTTGTTAGATGTATGAAATTAGATTGAAACTCCCTAATAACATGACAACAAAATCTAAAACTTGTATTCCCTAAGGATGAATACGTGAAATCCCAACAACAACCAGATTAAAAATCTCCAGACTCAGCGAACGATGCCACAAGATTTGTGATCTAGTCTTTATAAGTCGTTGGTATTGAGATTTAATTCTACTTGTGTGATTAATTATGCAAGGATAGAATTAATCCTTAATACTACTTCATATAATTAGCACCACTTCTATAAGAAGAAAAGGAGGATGACCGTTGGTGGTTACATAAGGAAGTTGCTATTTTGGGTAAAGGAAAGTCACATGTGCAACTTAAGAATAAGCAACATGGAGTTGTCCCTTTCTCCCTTGGTGGCCGTGGAAGACAAGTCCATTTCTCCCTTTGATGGTCGTTGAAGACATGTCCCTTTTGCATTAATTAGTTGTACTAGGTTCTCTTATCTTTGTAAGTATTCTCTTGGTTGTTCTATTTAAAGAACACACTCATGTAACACTAATATATCATGGAATGAAGAACATTTGTTCCTTGTTATTAATCTTCAAACTCTCTCAATCTCTCTTCACTAGACAATAAACTCTTAATATCTCTAAAGTAATCTACATATTCTTACATGGTATCAGAGCTTCGGCTCAAACTCTTCTAAAACGCTATGGAAGACACAATAATGGTGGTTCCGGTGATTCTCAAAGGGACAAATTACTTGCTGTGGTCAAGGTTGATAAAATCAGCCTTAGGAGGAAGGGGTCTTCGGAAACATGTTGAAGAAAGTGAAGCTCTAAAGATCACCATTCAAGAAGAAAGTGGCAAAGAAATAGTCACGGTGGACTCAAAGAAATGGAGTCAAGAAAATCAAATGGTGCTATCATTTCTCGAAAGCTCACTTGATGCATCAATTCTCGAAGCTTATAGTGGCAAAGAAATAGTCACGGTGGACTCAAAGAAATGGAGTCAAGAAAATCAAATGGTGCTATGATTTCTCCAAAGCTCACTTGATGCATCAATTCTTGAAGCTTATTCCTATTCCGAAAATGTAAAGGAATTGTGGGATATTCTCAAGCAAGTTTTCGGTAATATTTCAAACATTAGCCGACTATTTGAAGTGAAAAGAGCCATCAATGCTCTCAGCCAAGAAGGTACAATATTCAACCAACACTTTGGAAAATTTAGATCACTTTGGGCAGAGCTGGACATGTTGAGGCCAATCACCGTGGACATCAAGGTGTTAAATGAAAGAAAAGAGCAAGACAAGGTGTTTAGCTTGCTCTTAACACTCGGACCAGCTTATAAGGATTTGATCAAATATATTCTTAGGGCTGATACTCTACCTAGCCTTGAAGAAGTATGTGCTCAAATTCAAAAGGAAGAAGGGTCTCTTGGTCTATTTGGAGGAAAAGAAGAAACTGTCCAGCTTGCAAACAAAGGACATTATCAAGCCAGCAATAGGGGCTATGGTAACAAACAAGGATACAAGAGGTGTGAACATTGTAAGAAGGAAGGCTACACTAAAGATGGGTGCTGGATACTCCATTCACACCTTAGACCTCCAAGAGGAACCAACTTCAAAAATCAGAAGGGAAACTACACAATTAAACCGCAAGAACAAGCTGGTGCATCTTCCTCTCAAACTACTGGTGAAGAACTCAAAGCCATGGCTGCGTCAATGCTTAGTGCACAAGCTGAGATGGTCAAGAAGTCAGATCTTGAGGCATTAATCAAGGCTCTAACTGCAAATAATGGTAAAACAGTCGGTAAATATTTTTTATCATCAAATAAGCTTAAACCACTAATTATAGATTCGGGTGTATCACACCATATGATTTGTGGTTCTAGCCTTACAAGTGATATTAAACCGGCCATAGGGAATGTTATAGTAGCTAATGGTTATGGTGTTCCCATTAAAGGAGAAGGATCACTTAAATTATTTGAATAAGAATTTAAAGCTCTATACTTGCCTAGTTTTACTTCAAATTTATTATCGGTCAAAAGAAGCATTAAAGACTTGAATTGCAATGTAATTTTCAGTCCTAATGAGGTTCATTTTCAGGATATTAAGTCGAGCAAGGTGTTTAGCAAAGGAGTAATCAAGGATGACTTATATATGCTTGAAGATGCCAAACCATTGTCCGATAGTTCTAATGAGTTTAAGTCTTTTTATGTTCTAAATAACGATGTAGTATGGCATGCTAGATTAGGACACCCTCATTCTCGTGCCTTAGAATTAGTAATTCCTAGTATCTCGTTTAAAAATCATGAATGTGAGGCTTGTATTCTCGGTAAACATTGTAGAACCGTTTTCCCTAAGTCTCTCACAATTTATGATAAATGCTTTGATTTGATTCATTCGGATGTGTGGACTGCCCCTTGCTTATCTAGAGAAAATCATAAATATTTTGTCACATTCATTGATGAAAAATCAAAATATACTTGGATTACTTTATTGCAATCGAAAGATAGGGAGGGTGTTAGAAGCCTTTATAAATTTTCAAAATTATATAACTAACCAATACAATGCCAAGATTAAAATTTTTAGGTCTGATAATGGAGGAGAATATACAAGTAACAATTTCAAGGAGCACTTATCCAAGCATGGCATTATCCAGCAAACAAGTTGTCCATATACTCCACAACAAAATGGAGTGGTCGAAAGGAAAAATAGACACTTGATGGAAGTGGCTAGATCAATGATGTTTCACACCAACAGGCCTAAAAGATTTTGGGGTGATGCGGTCGTAACGGCATGTTGTCTAATTAATCGACTTCCTACCAAAATCCTACAAGACATATCCCCATTTGAGGTACTCAACAAAACCAAACCATTTGTTAATCACTTACGAGTATTTGGGTGTGTTTATTTTGTATTAGTACCCGGAGAACAAAGAAACAAGCTTGAGGCAAAGAGCATCAAGGCAATCTTTATTGGATATTCAACAACGCAAAAAGGTTATAAATGTTATGTCCCGGAGACAAACAAAGTGATAGTATCAAGAGATGTCAAATTCATGGAGTCTAAAGGGTACTATGATGAGATAAATTGGGAGAGCCTTAAAGACTTATCAAGTTCACCTTCGGATAGGTCTATGAATCTCAAAAAGGATCTTGGAGACGCTTGGAATAAACATGTTTGAATTCCCAAAGAAAACCGGATTGGATGAAGGGAGAACACAAATAGAACAAGAGAGCAATGTCGTTGATCATGAAGGGGGAAATGATGGATATCAAGGTCAGCCCGAGGCTAATGTAGATATTCAAGGAGGAGATGTATATCCTCAAGAAGAAGAATTGCAAGCTCATGATCAAGAAATTGCTCAAAGCCGTGAGGAACAAGAAGGAGAAATGGATGTAAATGGGGTTGAAGTACAAGAAGTACAAGAAGAACCGACAGTTGAACCACAAGAGAAGGTACAAGAACTAAGGAGAAGCACAAGGATTAGGAGGGATCCATCAAATTGGAAGAACATAAGAGTTTATTACAATTGTGAAGCGGTGGCTCATCCAATTCAAGCGACATGTTCTTTGGTCGTATATCCCCTAGAACCCCAAGTCTTCATGGCAAATCTAGATGAGGCATATATACCAAGGACATAAGAAGAGGCTAAGGAACACAAAGTATGGAGAGATGCCGTTGGAAATGAGCATAAGGCCATGGAAGTAAATGAAACATGGTTTGAATCCGAGTTACCAAAAGGGAAGAAGGTCGTGTCTAGAAAATGGGTATTTACAATCAAGTACAAGAGTGATGGATCAATTGAAAGGCATAAAGCAAGGCTAGTAGCTAGAGGATTCACTCAAGTATATGGAGAAGATTATATAGACACATTTGCACCGGTGGCTAAGCTTCATACCATTCACATTGTCCTCTCACTTGCCGTGAACCTAGAGTGGGATCTTTGGAAAATGGATGTCAAGAATGCATTCTTACAAGGAGAACTTGAAGATGAGGTTTACATGAATCCACCACCCGGTTTGGAGCATATAGTAAAGCCCGGGAATGTTTTAAGACTAAGAAAGGCAATCTATGGTCTTAAACAATCACCAAGGGCTTGGTATCACAAGCTAAGCACTACACTCAATGGAAGAGGATTTAGGAAAACCGAAGCCGATCACAAGTTATTTACATTGCCTAGTCCTAATGGGATCATTGTGGTGCTAGTATATGTTGATGATATCATCATTACGGGAAGTGACAAGGAAGGAATAGAAGCCACTAAGGTATATCTTAAAACCATTTTTGATATTAAGGATTTAGGTGAACTAAAGTACTTTCTAGGAATAGAGATATGCCGTTCCAAGGAAGGGCTATTTCTATCCCAAAGAAAGTACACCCTTGATATGTTGAATGAGATAGGTAAGCTAGGAGGAAGCATTGCGGGAACACCCCTTGAAGAAGGATACAAGGTCATGCGTGAGGGGAGATAGAAAATGAGCCATTTGAAGACACAAAACTCTATAGGAGAATGGTTGGAAAGCTTATCTACCTCACTATAACTAGGTCGGACATATGTTTTGCGGTGAACCAAGTAAGTGAACCAATGCAAGCTCCCAAGGTTCACCATTGGAAAATGGTAGAACGGATTCTAAGCTACCTTAGTGGAACCACGGATCAAGGAGTGTGGATGGGATGCAACAAGAACACCGAGATTGTAGGATATTGTGATGCGGATTGGGCCGGTGATCGAGTGGATAGAAGATCAACTACGGGATATTGCACGTTTCTAGGGGGAATTTGTCACTTGGAAGAGTAAGAAGCAAAAGGTGGTATCATGTTCAAGTGTCGAAGCCGAGTATAGGGCAATGAGGAAATTAACCAACGAGCTAGTGTGAATCAAAAATATTCTCACGGACTTGGGCATAAAGACATCATCACCAATGACTATGCATTGTAACAATCAAGCCGCGATCCACATTGCATCTAATTCGGTGTTTTATGAGAGGACAAAGCATATTGAGGTTGATTGCCATAAGGTTAGACAAATGATAGAACAAGGAGTAGTTCTACTATGTTATACAAGAAGTGAAGACCAATTGGCCGACATCTTCACCAAAGCGACGAGTGAGAAGATTTGTGAGTCCATATTCCCTAGACTTGGACTCATAACTCTTTTTCCTAAAGTGTGGTTTTGTCCCAAAGGGTTTTCCCACTTAGGTTTTAATGAGGCAATGAATCTTGATATCAGGCTTAACTATAGCATAATCCTATAGCTAAACTTGAGGGGGAGTATTGAGATTTAATTCTACTTGTGTGATTAATTATGCAAGGATAGAATTAATTCTTAATACTACTTCATATAATTAGAGCCACTTCTATAAGAAGAAAAGGAAGATGGCTGTTGGTAGTTACATGAGGAAGTTGCTATTTTGGGTAAAGGAAACTCACATGTACAACTTAAGAATAAGCAACATGGAGCTATCCCTTTCTCCCTTGATAGTCGTTGAAGACAAGTCCAAAATAGGTTCAGCTTTGCATTTATTAGTTGTACTGGGTCCTTTAATTATATTTGTAATTATTCTCTTGGTTGTTCTACTTAAAGAACACGCTCATGTAACACTTAGTTATCATGGAACGAAAAATGTTTGTTCCTTGTTCTTAATCTCCAAACTCTCTCAATCTCTCTTCACTTGACAATAAACTCTTAATCTCTCTAAATTAATCTACATATTCTTACACTTAGGATGTAGAAAGATGATCGCCAACCCACCACTTAGACCCAAACCATCCAAAATGTATCAAGGTCGATGCACTCATACGATCAAATCATCCTCAACCAACTAATAAGCTCTAACATGCAAGATATCACAGAAAAGTCCAACTTTTTAAGCATCCTAGGTTCAAGGTTCATCTCAAAACGTGGCACCGAACAAGTGTTTGAGACGATTCTAACTCAAAACAACTAAAACTAACCTAAGAACTACAAACACAAAGGTAGATGAAACGAGATCACCTGACAGACGTGAGCTACTCCCCCAGACTTGAATTGACCGGTGTCCTCGACGTGAAGCTCCGATGGAGGATAGGAAGGTGAGGTCACACCAAGTTCGAAATACGAAACAAAAGAAAATAAATGTTGGGTTGCCTCCGTGAAAGCCCTTGTTTAACGTTGTTAAGCTTGAAATCTCCATGTTTCATGCGTGCGCGATGGGTGGATCGAATAGGGAGATAGAGTTTCCACTTTCGATCGGTGGAGCGACTTGATATAACTTAAGGTGCTGCCCATTTGCTGTGAATGTTCCACTCGAATCGCTCCATAGTTCTACCTCTCCATGTCTGAAGACTCTTGTACCTAAAATGGACCAACCTAACGGGGATGTAATCTGCCCGACAAAGAATTAAAATCTCCTGGCCGAAAGTCACGAGGTAAGGTCTTTGTATCGTGCCATCTTTCAGCGCGGTCGCCTTTCTTATTGCGCAATGCCGTCGTCACTCCTTTCTCTTCCAAATTCTGGTGCAGCTTCCTTCGATCGTCGATGAATGTTTTGTGGTTGTCCTCTTAGGCATCCAGCGCATACATATTGAAGGGCTCACTTTCCTACGCTTCTTGAGACGAATGGGTGGCTTCACGTCTCATGCCGAAAATAAGAGGGAAGAGGTTCAAGCTGAAGCTTAGACACCTTCTTTACCGCAAATTTAGTGAGTGTTTCGTGCGACGTCTTCTCTTGTGGAGCGTCTTGCAGTGCCTCAATGGCACTCACGAATTTCGTGTAGACATTGGCCCCTTCATTGGTAAGTCCTGCAACATTGTAAACTTGCGTTAGCCCTCTCTCAAAGGGATCAGAATTACTTACTCGATCTAACTGTCATTCACCGACTCGTCCAGCACATCAACTCTATGACATGAATCCTTGGTGCTGTACAAATGGAATTCAATATTCTCATTACCCATACGTAGAGAGAACTTTCCTTGTTGTACATCTATGTTCGCACCTGCAATAGCTAAGAATGGTCTTCCGAGAATTATATGCATGTTAGCATCTTCTTCAATATCGAGTACAACAATTAGTGGGAATGCTAATACTACCTACCTTGGTGGAAATGTTTTCAACAATTTCCACCGGATACCTTACGGAAAGATCCGCTAGTCGTACACACATCTTGGTAGGCTTGATATTCCCAAAGTTCACCTGCTTATAGACTGAATGTGGCATTATGCTCACACTTGCTCCCAAATCGCAAAAAGCTTTGTTGATGTCAGTGTCTCCTATGGTGCATGGTATGGGGAAGCTTCCAGGGTCCTTCAACTTCGTAGGCAGCTTGTTTTGGAGAACAGCGTTGAATTCCTCCGTGAGTGCTACTGTCTCACTATCTTTGATATGCTTCTTCGTGGAAAGAACCTCCTCAAGGTAATTTTCTCGATTAGGCATCTTTTGGAGGGCTTCCACGAACGACATGTTGATGTCGAGCTGCTTCAGGTAACGGAACAATTTTGTCGCGCTTTCTCGATTCTTGCTGCTCACCAAGCATCCAGGAAATGGTACAGGAGGTTCGTATGCCGGCGGAGCAATATATGGCTTTTCTAAATCAGGCTCATACCCTTCCATGATTCAATTCTGCCCTTTCCTTTGTCCACTGAATTTCCAGCAACGTTCTCTTGCGATTTGGAGGGCGGGTTCGCAATTGTATCCTCGCTGCAAAAAGTGATGGCGTTTACATACTCTTTCGGATTAAGATCGCGCTTTCCTGGTAGCATTCCTGGATTCCGAGAAGATGATACAGCCTGCTGCGTAATGGAGTTTTCTAGCATCTTCAAATGCGTGCTCAAGGAGTCCATTTGAGTTTTAAGCTCGTTGATCGTAGTCCCCACTTGAGTTTTGAGTTCATTAATCGCTGCTCCAATTTCCACAATGAATTTTGCTTGAATTGATTGCTGCTCCTTGATGTTGTCTTCATGTTGCCTTTGCTCTTTGATTAATTCGAGCATCACCGCCACAAGACTTGACGAAGGAGCTTGAGGAGGTTGAGGAGCTTGCTGGAGTGGCTGTAGTTGCTGATATGGCTGCTGCCTTTGCTGAAAACCCGAATATTTCACCGGTTGTGTCATATGATACGAGAGATTAGGGTGGTTCCTCCAATTCGGGTTGTATGAGTTCGCGAATTGCGTGTTGCCTTGATGTTGGGTGTAGTTCACTTGTTCCATTCTTTCTTGAATTGTGCATTGGTAAGCCATATGATCCGTATCTCCACAATTCACACAATAGATGGCATTCACCACATGGCCCATCGCTCTTTCTCGATTCACTTCGTAAAGACCTCGTCTCTTGTTTGGCATACTTCTTGGTGTAGACCACATGGTGTGGTTCATGGCAAGATTGTCAGTAAGCTCTTACGCCTCTTCAATGCTTAAGTCCATGAATGATCTTCGAGCAGCGTTGTCTAACGTCATTCTATGCTCATATGTGATTCTATTGTAGAATGTTTGAGTCACGTACCACAGCTCTAGATCGTGATGAGGACACATTTGCAATGGGTCCTTGAATATTCCCCAAGCCTCAAATAATGTTTCTCCCTCTCGGCATCTAAACATTGTGATTTCGCCTCTCATTTTGATCGTCTTGCTCAGAGGGAAGAACCGTGATAAGAATGTTGTGCATAGCTAGTCCCATGTAGTGATTAAACCAGCGGGAAGAGCTTGTAGCCAAATCTTTACTCCTCTCCCGATGGGGAAGGGGAAGAGGCGTAGCAAAATCGCATCTTCCGAGACTCCATGTATTTTGAATGTGCTTGAAAGCTCTAAAAAATCTCGTAAGTGTTGATGAGGGTCTTCGTGATTTCCGGCCATGTATGTTTTTTATATAACATGTTGATCATCGCGGGCTTGATCTCGAATTGTTCCCTCGCAACATCAGGCATCCTTATTGCAGTTTGGACGTTACTCATATTCGGAACCACGTAATAGCGAAGACGACGTGGTGGAGGAGCCTGCGGTTGATGTAATTGCGCCACATTACCGATGGGTAATTGGGGCTGTCCATGACCATCCAATATATCGTTTTCATTGTTCATTGCTCGTGGATAGGCCGTGTCTACTCTTTCTTCTCCCTTGTCCTTCTTTCGCTGTTTAACCGTTCTCTCAATCTCAGGGTCAATTCGATACAAATTCGATTTACCGCGAGATTGGGTCATGCACCTACAAAGTGTTGAAATGAGCTCAATATGCTCATAATAGGGTCTTGGACGAAATTAATATGAAGAGAAGACCACATTGTTGAGTTTGATGAGTTCTAGAGTCAAACATCACTTATTTCTTCTCTCTTGTAACTATACACTTCATTTACTCTCATTCTCCATGCAAGCGTTCTATTTATTGTTTGTAATCTCCTATAAATATGCAACCTCTTGTGAATAAGAATACAATACATAATTGAAATATTCTTAGCCTTATTCTCTCTTATTCTCATTCAATTCTCTCTTATTCTCATACTATTCTTTCGCATTATTCTCGTTTTCTACATGGTATCAGAGCTTTTTTTTATCTTTGGGGCACGATTCCTAACTTTTTTTTATTTTTGAACTTTTTGGCTCTAGTTCATCGAACGTTTTTTACGTCGATTGAATCCAGAATTTGTTCAAACCTTCTAAATTTGTTCAAACTTTCTGTACTTTATTTCACCAATAAACAAATTTGTTTCCTTTCTCTCGTTTATCATGTCAACCGTGAATCCAGGACCAATTCCCATTGTTTTCAATGGAAAAAACTATTTGAATTGGTCTCGGGTGGCAAAAACAAATCTTGGAGGCAAAGGCTTGTGGAAATATGTCGTGGAGTCTCCTCAACCCAATGGAAAAGCTGTGGCAAGTGATTGTGCTGAAAAGATAGAACAAGATGTCATGAATGCTTTGGGAATACTTTAAAGTTCTCTTGCTCCTCATATCCTCGAAACATACAATCACAAAGAGACTCCAAAAGCACTTTGGGATGAGCTGAAACAAGTATATGGAAATTCATCAAACCTTACAAGGGTTTATGAAATCAAACATACTCTCAATCATCTCTAACAAGTTGGCAAGGAGTTCAATCAATATATCGCAGATTTTAACAGTCTCAAGGCTGAGATAAAAGAGTTCTGCCCGTTCACAACGGATCCTGTGGAGATTGCTGCACGTAATGAACAAGATGGCGTGTTTGAGCTTCTTCTAACATTGGACCGACCCTACAATGACCTCATCAATCATATCCTCCGACAAATCCACTTCCCAAATTTTCTAAAGTTTGCATGCTGGTAAAAAAAGGAAGAAGGAACTAATCGGCTCTTCCAAGGCCCAGCAAATGATGTTGCTCACATAGTCAAGCAAACCAGCGCTACGAGAAGAAACCAATGTGGGGTGAGCATTGCAAGAAGAAGGGCCACTCCAAGGAAAAGTTTTGGATTCTCCATCCCCATTTGAAACTATCTCATCCAAGGGATAACTACCAGCCAAAAGAAGCTGCTCATAGAGTTTCCAACACTAACTCTGTTTTGCAGGATCAAATCAATGAGATACTTCAAACTCTTAAAGTTCGGGGGTAACCTCAAACACTTCCGGCAATTCCGATAACGTATCTCTTACTACGAGTCCTAACAATTATATGATAGTGGATTATGGAGTAACTAATCTATGATCAATCAAAAAGAGCTAGTAAATGATATTAGACCTTATTTTGGTTATGTTACAATAGCTAATGGTCAATAAATACCAATTAAAAGTATAGGGAACCTAAAGTTATTCAACAAATCAACATCAGCTCTTTATGTTCTAAATTTCTCAAATAATCTAATATCAGTTCACAAACTAGCTAATGATCTTGATTGTTTAGTTTGCTTTGAATCTAACAAGTTTTGGATTCAGGATATTAAGACAAGGAAGCTCATTGGAGGAGGTTCACTCAAGAATGGCCTCTACATCTTGGAGTTCTTTGATTCAGCAAATTATCCATCTTTTGATTTCAATTATGCATTAATTAAAGCTTTGTGTTCAGTGTGGCATGCTAGACTTTGTCATCCACATCAGAAAGCACTTAGTTTGTTATTTCCTAATATTGAGTATGATCATGAGAAATGCGAAGCATGTATTCTAGAAAAAACATTGTAGATCAGTGTTTCCAGATTCAGACACTAAGTATAATAATTGCTTCGAATTGATCCACTCTGAAGTTTGGACGTCTCCATGTCTTACTTGGGATGAGCTTGAAGGCCTTACCAATTCATCAAATATCGGTTTGACACTTCGTACCCTTGTGAATAATCTTAATGTTACTAATGAAAGAGTCTCATCCCCTCAGGTTGTTGTTCCTTCTCCATATGAATCAACGTGTAGAGATACTTCAGAATCAAAAACCAATTCATCACACCAAACACAAGAAGGAGAGGATGAACACAATTTCAATATTTTTAGTGAAACTCCATTGGAGGAAACACAATGAGAACACTTGGAGGAAACACAATAGAACACCATGAAGAAACACGCGAAGAGGACCAGAATCAGAATCAAATGCAGAAAAAACTATTTCTCCTCTTCGTCGCAGTGAACGACTCAAGTTTCCGGCATCAGAATGGAACAAGAAAAGAGTCTATTACAATAATATTGCCATTGCTTATCCAGTTCAAGGATTTTATGTTGTATCTCACTTATCTAACGATTATGGTGCGTTTCTTAGTAAAATTGATCAGGTTCAAGAACCGGTTAGCTTTGAAGAAGCCTCAACTCAAAAAGAATGGAGGGATGCAATGGAAGAGGAAATACATGCCTTGGAAAAGAATAACATGTGGGAATTAGTTGAACTACCAAATAACAAAAGAGTCGTTGGATGCAAATGGGTCTACAAAGTCAAATACAAGAGCAATGGTGATATCGAGAGATACAAAGCACGACTAGTAGCAAAAGGGTTTACACAAACCTATGGAGAAGATTACACGGAAACTTTTGCCCCTGTAGCAAAACTTCATACGGTTCGTATTGTACTTTCTGTCGCTACTAATTTGTGTTGGAACCTTTGGCAGATGGATGTCAAAAATACATTCCTCCAAGGAGATTTGGATGAAGAAGTGTATATGTCTCCTCCTCCGGGACTCAATTCACCAAGTGGTAAAGTATGCAGGCTAAAAAAGGCTCTTTATGGCCTAATACAATCACCTCGAGTGGTGTCTCACAAACTCCATGATGCACTTCTAAGCTATGGGCTCCTACGAAGTGAATGTGATCACTCCCTATTTTCAATTCAGGGGGTAATGGGTGATATCGTTCTCTTAGTATACGTTGATTATATTATCATCACAAGTAACGATGTGCGTGGAATTGAAAACACCAAGTTGTTTCTTAAACCTACTTTTTATATTCAAGACTTAGGTGAGCTTAAGTAATTTCTAGGAATAGCAGTTGTTCGTACTTCTAATGGGTTGTTCTTGTCTCAAAGGAAGTACACTCTTGACTTGCTACAAGAAACAGGAAAAATTGGAGCTAAACCTGGAAAAACTCCAATTGAAGAAAAGTACAAGAATCACAGTGAAGGAGAACCGTTCAATGATATTGGAAGATATCAACGTGTAGTAGGTAAGCTAATATATCTCACAATCACACGACCTGACTTGTGTTTTGCTGTGAATCAGGTTAGCCAACGAATGCACTCTCCCACTGTTCAAGATTGGAATATAGTCGAAAGAATATTGAGGTACCTAAAAGGATCACCGGGTAAAGGCATTCACATGGAGCAAAATGGACACACAGACATTGCAGGATATTGTGATGCGGATTGGGCTGGTGATCGAAATGATAGGAAATCAACGACCGGGTTCTGTACCTTTGTTGGGGGCAACCTTGTCACATGGAGAAGCAAGAAACAATATGTGGTGGCTCGATCAAGCACTGAAGCGGAATATCGTGCTATGGCAAGCACCACCTGCGAACTGATGTGGATAAAGGCATTGCTACAAGATATCGGAGTTTCCTCAAATCATTCAATCCCTCTTCACTGTGATAATCAAGCCGTGATGCATATCTCAACCAACTCGGTTTTCCACGAGAGAACCAAGCACATCGAGGTCGATTGCCACTTCATACGGGAAAAGATTAAGCATGGCATCATCAACACTTACTATACTTCAAGCAAGGAGCAGCTCGCTGATATTTTAACCAAAGTTACAAATGAGAAAATCAACAAGAAGCTTCAGCTACAACTTGGGTTACTAGACATTCACCAACCATTGTCAAATGGCAAGCTCGACCAATCCCAACATGGTGTGTGAGTGTACTCTTTTTCCCTTCTCTAATTTTTGTCCCAATGGGTTTTATTGGGAAGGTTTTAAACGAGGCACCTCACCATGATTCATCTTGATTGTGTCGAGTTTGAGGGGAAATGTTGAAATGAGCTCAATATGCTCATAATAGGGTCTTGGATGAAATTAATATGAAGAGAAGACCAAATTGGTGAGTTTGATGAGTTCTAGAGTTAAACAACACTTATTTCTTCTCTCTTGTAACTCTACACTTTATTTACTCTCATTCTCCATGCAAGCACTCTATTTATTGCTTGTAATCTCCTATATATAGAATTCTAAGATTGGTTGAGATTAGAACCAAGATAAAGACTAGAATGAGAATAGGATTGAGATTAAGCTCAGAACGAGCAAAATAGACAGAAAGAGCAGATAAGAATTATTGAGATAGAATAGAACTCAAAACGTGCTCAATACACTTGTAGTCCAATTTATAATTATAATAACAGGAGATGATACCGAAGGAATTGAAAACACGAAATTGTTCTTAAAAACTACCTTTGATATAAAAGATTTAGGAGAATTAAAGTATTTTCTTGGAATTGAAGTAAGTCGGATGTCTAATGGCTTATTTCTATCCCAAAGAAAGTATACACTTGATCTTTTGAAAGAAACAGGAAAGCTTGGAGCAAAACCTGCAAAGACACCAATTGAAGAAAAATTCAAAGATCGACAACAGGGGGAACCATTCGAGGACATTGGACGCTACCAACGAGTTGTAGGTAAGCTAATTTATCTTACAATTACCCGACCTGATTTATGTTTTGCTGTAAATCAGGTTAGTCAACATATGCATGCACCATCACAACAAGATTGGAGCATGGTAGAGAGAATACTCAAGTATTTGAAGGGATCTCCGGGCAAAGGCATTTGGATGGAATGTAACAACCATACAAGTATCGTCGGATATTGTGATGCTGATTGGGCAGGAGATCGAAGTGATAGAAAGTCTACAACAGGGTTTTGCACCTTTGTAGGAGGTAATCTAGTCACATGGAGAAGCAAGAAACAATCGGTTGTTGCTCGATCAAGCGCTGAAGCAGAGTATAGAGCAATGGCAAGCACAACTTGCGAACTGATGTGGATTAAAGCTCTTCTCCAAGATCTTGGCATCACAACAAACTATGCCATTCCACTCCATTGTGATAATCAAGCAGCCATCCACATTGCCGCAAACTCAGTCTTTCACGAAAGGACAAAGCACATTGAAGTTGATTGCCACTTCATCTGCACTAGCTACACTCGAAGCTCAGAACAGCTTGCGGACATTCTCACCAAGGCAACAAATGAAAGAGTCTGCAAGAAGCTTCAACAACAAATCGGTTTGCTTGACATTCATCAGCCATTGCACGAGTCAAGCTTTGCTGGTCACGTTGACAAATCCTAAGTGTTGCACTCTTTTTCCTCTTCCAATTTTTGTCCCACTGGGTTTTATTGGAAAAGGTTTTAACGAGGCATCACTTAGAGTTTTGTTGACCAGACAAAGCTTGAGGGGGAATGTTAGAAGAATTCACTTTCTTCATCATAATAAGGTTAATTACCTTACTCTAGGCTGATTAAATCTTGAATTAAGCCCATAGATCTAGAACCTTCAATTAGTGCACAATAGCTGTCACACACTTAGCTCTCATTGTGCAGAACAGCTGTAACTCACTTTGCTCTCTTTAATTTGAATCCCCAACGGCTAGATGAGCCCCAACAGCTATATTTTGTTCTATAAATATGTAAACCATGTAAATATTAGAATACAAGTGAATTGAGCACGTTTTGAGTGCTATTCTCTCTCATTCTCTCTTATCTGCTCATTCTGTCTATTCTGCTCGTTCTGACCTTAATCTCAATTCTATTCTCATTCTAGTCTTTATCTTGGTTCTAGTCTAAACCAATCTTAGAATTCTATATGGTATCAGAGCCCGGTTCGATTGAACAAGGATTCTTTTCATTTCTTCCGCATCAATCTTAAAAACACCAAATTCTCTCCTTTACTTCTTTTCTGTTTCCAGAAAACTCGAAAACTCTGTTTTTTTTAAACTTCTTTTCTGTTCCTTTAAGCTTTTTCAATGGCAACCAACAATCAAGGAGGCATTCCCATTGCATTCAATGGAGAAAACTACCTCATTTGGTCAAGATTAGCGAAAGCTAATCTCTGCAGCAGAGGCCTGTGGAAATTTGTGTCATCAAATGACAACGGAAAGGCCATAGCTGATGATTCTACTGAGGAATCACAGCAAGAAGCCAATGCATTGGTCCTAATCCAAAACTCTCTTGCTCCTCACATTCTCCGAGCTTATGGTCATATGGAGAACGCCAAGAAGTTGTGGGATGAGCTGAAACAGGTCTATGGAAATGCTTTCAATCTCACTAGAGTATACGAAATCAAGAAGGCGTTGAATCACCTTCAGCAAGAGAACAAGCCATTCAACCAACATCTCGGTGATTTTAAGGATCTACGTGCTGAGTTAAGTGAGCTACGTCCCACGACCACAGATCCAAAAGAAATCATGCAGAGAGAGAATCAAGATCAAGTTTTTGAACTTCTCCAATCATTGGACAAGTCCTACTCTGATCTCGTCAGCCATATTCTCAGACAGAACCCATTACCGGAGTTCAACGAAGTCTGCATGATGATCCAAAAAGAAGAAGGTTCAAATCGTCTTTTCCAAGGAGAATCAAGTGACATTGCTCATTATAGCAATGCTAGACAACCACGGATTGAAAGAAGGAGTCCATGGTGTGATTTCTGCAAGAAGAAGGGACATACAAAAGAACGGTGTTGGATCCTTCACCCTCACCTCAAAACCAGCAAACCAATAGAGAACACTCAAATTAAAGGTGCTGCCCACATTACCAAAGCAGATTTCGTAACCAAAGCAGACCTAGAGAATTTGATCAAGATGATGATCAATGCTGGTCAAAAATCGGGATCTCCACCCGAGTCTGGTAACGTTTCCTCGAACTCTAAACTAGTACATCACATAATTGTGGATTCAGGTGCAACAAACCACATGATTAAAAGTAAGGAGTTAATAAACAAACTACAACATTCTGATGGTTTTGTATCTATTGCTAACGGTCATATGTTCCTATTCAAGGAATTGGCAGACTAGAAATCTTTAAACGAGATACAACTGCTTTATATGTGTCAAACTTTTCTAATGACTTACTTTCTGTCAACAGATTGGCTAAAGACCTTAATTGCATTGTTAGCTTTGATTCTAACAAGTTTTGGCTGCAGGATATTAAAACTAAGCATATCATTGGAGGAGGGACTCTCAAGAATGGTTTATACATCTTGGAAGATCTCCACAACGACTCTTCTTCAGCCCTTTTTTCGAATTCTAATATTAATAGAACTTTATGTTCTATTTGGCATGCTAGATTAGGCCATCCGCATTATAAAGCACTTAGTCTTTTGGTTCCAAACATCAAGTTCGATCACGAAAAGTGTGAAGCGTGTATTTTGGGTAAACATTGTAGAACGGTATTTCCTCAATCCAACACGAATTTATAACACTTGTTTAGAGTTCGAAAAAAGGGCTGAAGAGGAGTCGTTGTGGAGATCTTCCAAGATGTATAAACCATTCTTGAGAGTCCCTCCTCCAATGATATGCTTAGTTTTAATATCCTGCAGCCAAAACTTGTTAGAATCAAAGCTAACAATGCAATTAAGGTCTTTAGCCAATCTGTTGACAGAAAGTAAGTCATTAGAAAAGTTTGGCACATATAAAGCAGTTGTATCTCGATTAAAGATTTCTAGTCTGCCAATTCCTTGAATAGGAACGTTATGACCGTTAGCAATAGACACAAAACCATCAGAATGTTGTAGTTTGTTTATTAATTCCTTACTTTTAATCATGTGGTTTGTTGCACCTGAATCCACAATTATGTGATGTACTAGTTTAGAGTTCGAGGAAACGTTACCAGACTCGGGTGGAGATCCCGATTTTTTACCAACATTGATCATCATCTTGATGAAATTCTCAAGGTCTGCTTTGGTTACGAAATTTGCTTTGGTAATGTGGGCAGCACCTTTAATTTGAGTGTTCTCTCTTCGTTTGCTGGTTTTGAGGTGAGGGTGAAGGATCCAACACCGTTCTTTTGTATGTCCCTTCTTCTTGCAGAAATCACACCATGGACTCCTTCTTTCAATCCGTGGTTGTCTAGCATTGCTATAATGAGCAATGTCACTTGATTCTCCTTGGAAAAGACGATTTGAACCTTCTTCTTTTTGGATCATCATGCAAACTTCGTTGAACTCCGGGAATGGGTTCTGTCTGAGAATACGGCTGACGAGATCAGAGTAGGACTTGTCTAATGATTGGAGAAGTTCAAAAACTTGATCTTGATTCTCTCTCTGCATGATTTCTTTTGGATCTGTGGTCGTGGGACGTAGCTCACTTAACTCAGCACGTAGATCCTTAAAATCACCGAGATGTTGGTTGAATGGCTTGTTCTCTTGCTGAAGGTGATTCAATGCCTTCTTGATTTCATATACTCTAGTGAGATTGAAAGCATTTCCATAGACCTGTTTCAGCTCATCCCACAACTTCTTGGCGTTCTCTATATGACCATAAGCTCGGAGAATGTGAGGAGCAAGAGAGTTTTGGATTAGGACCAATGCATTGGCTCCTTGCTGTGATTCCTCAGTAGAATCATCAGCTATGGCCTTTCCGTTGTCATTTGATGACACAAATTTCCACAGGCTCTGCTGCAGAGATTAGCTTTCGCTAATCTTGACCAAATGAGGAAGTTTCTTCCATTAAATGCAATGGGAATGCCTCCTTGATTGTTGGTTGCCATTGAAAAAGCTTAAAGGAAAAAAAAAGTTAAAAAAAACAGAGTTTTCGAGTTTTCTGGAAACAGAAAAGAAATAAAGGAGAGAATTTGGTGTTTTTAAGATTGATGCGGAAGAAATGAAAAGAATCCTTGTTCAATCGAACCGGGCTCTGATACCATATAGAATTCTAAGATTGGTTGAGATTAGAACCAAGATAAAGACTAGAATGAGAATAGGATTGAGATTAAGCTCTGAACGAGCAGAATAGACAGAATGAGCAGATAAGAGAGAATGAGAGAGAATAGCACTCAAAACGTGCTCAATTCACTTGTATTCTAATATTTACATGGTTTACATATTTATAGAACAAAATATAGCTGTTGGGGCTCATCTAGCCGTTGGGGATTCAAATTAAAGAGAGCAAAGTGAGTTACAGCTGTTCTGCACAATGAGAGCTAAGTGTGTGACAACTATTGTGCACTAATTGAAGGTTCTGGATCTATGGGCTTAACTCAAGATTTAATCAGCCTAGAGTAAGGTAACTAACCTTATTATGATGAAGAATGTGAATTCTTCTAACACTATAAATATGTAACCTCTAATTAATAAGAATACAATACAGAATTGAAATATTCTTAGCCTTATTCTCTCTTATTCTCATTCTATTCTCTTCTATTCTCATACTATTCTCTCGCATTATTCTCGTTTTCTACACAAAGGACAAGTAATCGTTCATACGTATTTCTTGCATGATTTTAGAGATGTTTACGATATAGATGTGATGTTTACATATGATTTTGTATCCGTTTTACTCGTTTTTGTGTTTTTATGTTCTTACAGGTTTTAATGCGTATTTGGTTTATTTTGGAGCGAAAGCACGTACACGGGACAAAGTACTAACATCGAGGATCATAACGGAGCAAACAGGATGAGTTTCGTCAAGGACTAACACAGCCCACACGGGGCATTCACCTAGCCCGTGTGGGCTACAAACTCCAGCAAACTCAGCACCGGTCGGGGCACTCCTCAGCATGCACGGGTCTTCAAGGCACTCCTCAGCCGGCGCAGGGCACACCTCAGCCCGCACGGGGGCTAGTTCCTGTGAACACAACACAGCTCGAGCTGTGCATCAGCCCGAGCGGATCCAGCACCAGCAAGGGAGCCCGCGTGGGGCACACACTCCAGCCCGCGCAGGTCGCGTATGTCACCTGTAGAAATAAGAAAAGGAAACTTGCGGGAAAGAGGAAAAGAAAGTGGTTAGTTGCGTACACAAAAAGGAAACATTGTTAGAGAATAGGAATGATAGTTGTATGGCTGGAAAATAGAATGGAAACGCGCCCAGTTACTCAAGAATAGAAATCAATGCAAAGAAGAATGGAAAATTCACAAAAACAGCAAGCTGCAACAAAGAGGAAAGAAGAGGAAAGGAAGTGAACGGCCAAAGACTAAAAAGAGGAGAAAAGGAAAGAAAGAAAAGAGGAAAGACAAGGAGGAGAGTTAGGGTTCGTTCACTTAAGTTTGGGGAGGAAAAACACAATCGTTAGAGAGAGAGTGCAAAGAGAGTTGCAGAAAGAGTTAACGAGAGGGGAGCTGTTCGTGAGGGACTTGCAGGAGAAAATCAAGGGCATTGAAGATCGACCGGGGACTTCGGTTTTGTTTGTTTTCTATGTTCCTTAAACTATATATTTCGATTTTGTTTTATTTCGAACGCATGATCGAGTAGTCGTTTTGTTCTAGGAGAAGGGATTAGCCCTTGGCTATCTCGGAACCGCTTTTGATTTATCTTTGAATGCAATTTCCCGTTTTCGTTTATCTATTCTTTGTTTGAGTATGACTTGTATTTACGAAGGCCAAGTAGATGCATGTGTTAGGGATTAGGAGAAGGACCAAAAGGAGAATTCTAGTCCTAGAAAATCAGGTTTAGACCAACCGAGGTTGGGCCACAAAAGTAGGATAGCAGCGGTTGAGGGTAAAACAGATGAATCACAGAACTTATGGGTTTAGTTTAAGGTGTCAGCGACGAAATTAGAGAAAGGGTAGATATCATGTTAGGACCGTCTGTCTTAGATAACCTAATTGGGATTGCATGATTAGATAGGTTGATTGTTGGTTTCGGTAGTCTTATGGTGAAACCGGATTCTTAGAACGTTTGTCTCACTGTTAAGAACTCGTAGTTTATTTGTTTTTAGTATTTCAATCTTAAAACCAATATTCGTTCGTTTGCAAGTTTGATTCGTAGTTTGAGTTTAGGTTGTGTTGCGTAGTCCCTATGGGATCGACACCTAGAGTGCTACACACGTGCCATGCACTTGCGGGTAGTTTAGGTTAATATTTGTTTAACTTTGAATCGCATCAAGTTTTTGGCGTCGTTGCCGGGGGTCAACACGTCTTAGATTCGAGTCTAGAGTCATTCTTGTTTTCTTTTTCTTTTTGTTTTGTTTTATTTTGTTTCTTTCTACCTAATTCCGTTCATTTGTCCTTTGTTGGTTTATGGCCAGATTTCAAGGTGCTTCTAGTTGATGGTCGGAATCAGAGATTTATTTATTTCCAAGACCACTCTACCGCAAGTATACGGTTCGTGTAGTACAAGGGTCGAACTCTGGGGACTAGTGCAGCGTTAGAACTAAGATATCTCGAGAAGAAGATCGATCAATAGATGAATAATGAACTGGAAAATAAAGATAAATAAGGATGACGAAGCTAGACTAGGCAATGAGAAGTATCATGGGTGTCGGGAATACCGGAACATGCAATGGATGTTTCTATGGATCATGAAATTCGGTTTGTATCAATCGATGGGGAACTAATATCTAATC
>CM071865.1:48794292-48835611 GCA_036759665.1 Gynandropsis gynandra | reverse complement strand
AAATCTCCTACCTAGGAAATCAACGTCACCCATATCCCTATGTAGTGCGGAACTTCTAGATGCATGACGAACGATGGGAAATTCAACCTCTAATGTCGGATGGGAACTCGACCTCTATAAACGGAAATGACTCTCTCAAGCCTAAATCCTCTATCTAGGAAATCAACGTCGCTCATATCCCTATGTAGCGCGGAACTTCTAGATGCATTAAGAACAATGGGAATTCTACCTCGATTATTACCGTTTCTAAATAGACTAATCAACCGGTCTCATTAATCTAATTCGTTCGAAGGTTCATTCATGAGACTCATGACTCTCCCAAGCCTAGACGAATCTCTAATCTTCATCAAACGTGCCTAATCTCAGTAGAATAGATCTAGTCTTATCCAAACTTGAAATCAACAACGTATGAAGGCATCAAGCGCAAATCTATAACCTATCGAACCATTCAATTGAACAAAACCGAAAATCAAGCATTAATAAATCAGAACATCCATTACAATGGCATCCCTAACCCATGACAACAGATCTACTCAGAATACATAGAGAAGCAAACAAAAACGAAGTAAGTGTTCGTCTTCCCTATCATCCCGAGCGTTGGCTTCGGATGAATCCTTCGGGCGGCCAAAGTTTTCAGTCCGTGTTCTCTCCTCTTTCTTATGTCTCTCTAGGTGTCTCCTCTGGTCTGTGCTTCGTCCCCTTGCCGTAGATGGTTTGTTTTTCCTTTAATTGCCCGTTCAAACCTTCAAAAGAGGTTTTTCCGGATTAGGCGGCCCGCTCGGGCACAACCTGCACCCGCTCGTGCAGACCACAGCCTGTTCGTGCACCACACTCAGCCCGATCGGCCTCCCTTGCCCGCTCGTGTCAACTACCAGCTCAAGTCGGGCTAACTCTCGGCAAATTTCTGGTTCAAATTTCAGCCCGATCGGGTACGCATACATAGCCCGAGCGGGCACACATGCCCGACCATGTTGTTCATCAGTCCGAGTCGTGCTTGCTCTCGGGGATTTTTTGCTCTAATTATGCAACCTCAGCCCGAGCGGGCTCCCTCTTAGGCCGAGCGTGTACACATCCAATTGTTGTTTCCACTCGAGGTTTGAGTGTTCAATTTGCTTCCATGGTCGTGCACATATCGTCTCTACTCACTTTTTCACGTTTTCGGGGTGGATTTGCCGTAATCTTTCGTGTTTGCTTCAAGTCTTCGTTTCCTACGCAAAACACGAAATAGTAGATAAAATCCTCGAATAAACTCAAATAATTGGTAAAGTCCAAGAAATCTAATAAAAACTAAACCTAAGAATGATGTAAATACTACGGCGGATAACATGTTATCACTAGTCTATTCCAAATCGACCCCGAGATCGAGCACACTTACAGACAACTGAGAAAGGGCAAGGAAGAAGGTAACACAGAGCCGTCAGATAAACGAGATATGGATAATCAGAATAGCCTCGCACAATCTTAATTACCTATCGGTAAATTGGGGCTATGCAGCAACAGCAACTCGCACCTCAACCGCAAGAACCACAGGCTCCTCCACCACGTTGCCTTAGAGATTATGTGGTGCCGAATATAAACAACGCGCAAACAGCCATACGCATGCCTACTGTTGCTAGAGAACAGTTTGATATTAAGCCGGCGATGATCAACATGCTTTATCAAGTATACATATCTCCATGTATATCATTCATTCCTTCATTTGTTGGATATATTTTACTGTTTATGGATTATGCGATGTCCACACGCTTATACTCCACTGTCAATAGGAATAAGTCTCCAACTATTTCAGGTTTACATTGACATGAGTACATTGAGATCGATGGTTCAGGTCTAAGTGTTGGGATGAGGCGTGATTCTACATCCTAAGGGTTAGAATTGATGCGTAATATTTGGTCTAAAACTTTTTCAATGATGCACCTCTTCACTCCGCTAAGGTTACACCTTATGAGTGTCCCATCGGAAAGAAAGCCATCCTCTTCGACTTTGATATCCTAGAAACCAAGCGCGGATCTATAAAAAAAATAGGAAGAAAAGAGAATACGAATGAGAATACGAGTCTAATGATATCTC
This sequence comes from Gynandropsis gynandra, assembly GCA_036759665.1. Lineage (NCBI taxonomy): Eukaryota > Viridiplantae > Streptophyta > Magnoliopsida > Brassicales > Cleomaceae > Gynandropsis > Gynandropsis gynandra. The sequence continues at coordinate 48,833,541 of CM071865.1, read as the reverse complement.
GCGCAAGCTTAGGGGAATTGGTATGGAGATTGCTTGGACGTTGTCTAGGGGTATGAATAGACTTATGTTATTGTAGGATTGCATGGCTCGTGACTTTTGGTTGATATAAGTCTAAACTAGGTACGCTTAGGCTTACATTCATATGACGCATTGTTTTGCATAATGACTAATCCTTCGAAGTTTTCGTGCTAGTGTCCATTGTTGTTAGCTCTTCTTGTACTCGACTCTAGGTTTTGCTCGAGGACGAGCAAAAGGGTAAGTATGGGGGAGTTTCATAACACGTAGTGTGTGTTAGTTTTAGGCTAAGCATTCACATCATTTTCGCACATTTTGCATAACACGATTTGCAAAACCGACACAATCATTCTCTATGTAGTCCCTTTTGTCTATTTTCAGGTTTTAAGACGACAAGGCCTATTCGAGCTTCAGAATATCAATTCCTGGATTCAACTGCACATAATGGGAGCTACAAACCATTCAAAACAACTTCAGGCCACATAACCAAACGGAACACCCGAACATCGAGCCAAAGGAGTGAAAACAAGAAGTTAACACAGCCCACTCGGGCTTGGAAGAGGCCTCGTGCAGGCTGTAACTCCAGCAGATGTTGCACGACTCGGGGAGCTAAAGGCACGCACGGATTTGGCTGAAGTTGATGACCCCGCGCGGAGTGGCAAAGGAGCCCGTGTCGGCTGCAATTCCAGCGGATGTTCCAGCAAAGTTTGCACGAATCGGGGAGCTAAGGAGCCCACCTGGGCTTGTTGAGGAGCACACAGCCCGCGCAGATTGAGACTTACCGCGCGGGTCGCCGTTCTAGGAACAATCTGGTATGGGTTTCAATCAAAAAATAGAAAGAGGGGGAAGCCATCTAAGGCAAAAGGGGACGTCGCACAGACCATGAAAAGAGAAAAGAACATGGAGACGAACCAGACCAGAAGAGAAGAGAGAGAGCACGACTGAAGAAGGAGACTTCGGGAAACCAAACGATTCGTCGGAAGCTAACGCTCGGAGGATAGGGAAGATGCATAGTTTACTAATTTATTTGTTTCTCTATGATTTCTGAGTATTTCTCGTTGCTATGGGTTAGGGATGCCATTATAATGGATTGTTGGTTCTTTAATGCTTGATATCGGTTTTTGTTCAATCGTATTGTTTGATAGGTCGTAGTTGTGCTTAATGCATTCTTACTTTGTTGATTTCATGTTTGAATGAGACTAGATCCATTCGGTGAGATTAGGCACGTTTGAATGAGATTAGAGATTCGTCTAGGCATCGAGAGAGTCAAGCTTGAGTCTCGGAATTAGGCTTCGAATGAATTAAATTAATGAGAATATAGCGATCGGTTAATCTATTTAGGAACGGTAGAACTTCCATTGTTTTTCATGCTTTTAGGATATAGGTTTACTGCATCGAGAGGTGAGTACGTGTATATCCTAGATAGTGGATTTAGGCATCGAGAGAGTTACTTCCGTCAATAGAGCTCGAGTTCCCATTGTTTCCTATAGTAGAGGTTAGGGTTCCCCATTGTACTTCATGCATCTAGACGTTCCACACTGCATCAAGAGATGAGTGATGTTGATTCCCTAGGTAAAGGATTTAGGCATCGAAAGAGTCATTTCCGATAGTTGAGGTATAACTCCCCACTCGTTCTTCATACATCTAGATGTTTCGTGCTGCATCGAGAGATGAGTGTCGATGATTCCCTAGGTAGTGGATTAGATTTAAGTTCCCCATCGATGATAGAAACCGATTTCATGTTCTATAGAAACATCCATTGCATGTCCCGATATTCTCGAATCCCATGGTACTCTATCTTATGGAGTCTAGCTTCGTCATCCTTGACTATCTTCACTTTCTAGTTTGATAACCATATATTGATCGATCTTCTTCTCGTGAATTTTTAGTTGTGACGCTGCACTCAGTCCCCAGAGTTCGACACTGGTACTACACGAGCCGTATACTTGCGGTAGAGCGGTCTAGGAAACTTAAAACCTCTGATTTCCACCATCAAGTTTTTGGCGCTGTTTCCGTGGACTAGTTACGACATTAGAATTAGGAGTTCGTTGAGTCGAGATCCAGTACTTTCAGAGTCTTTTGTTTATTTTTGTTCTCTACATTTTTCTTTTATTTTGGGTCGATTGCATCTCTTCCGAGTTAAGCTATTGTTTATTGCTTTCCTACATGCAGATCACTCGGTATATGTCTAAGAGTGCGAGAGGCAAAGAACTCCTCTTCGGCCCCAATTTTGACAAGACTACGTGAGCGTTAAAGAAACAGCAAAAATCAAGACGAAGTGGTTTCCAGAATATTGAGGAAACGACAAGTGAGCGAGAAACGGATATATCTAGTGAAGAAGAGATGGTTGAGGAGGAAGCACCAGAAACTTATGGGGCGTACACAGCGCCTAAACACACACAGCTTCTCTCCTGTATTCGAAGGCCCGAGATAGACCGGAATAGATTTAAGTTACAGCCAACCTTCATTCAGATGTTGAGTCAATCGCATTCAGGGGACGACCTACGGAGGACCCGAACCAGCATCTTACGCAGTTCAAGATGCTGTGTTCGAACATGAAAGCATACCCTGGGATAAATGACGAAGCAATTATGTTGTTTGCCTTCCCATTTTCAGTTAGGGAGCATGCACTCAAGTGGCTCTACACGCTACTTCCAGATTCTATTCACACGTGGAGCCAGCTCGAAGAACGCTTCATGATGTGATTCTTCTCACCTCACAAGACACAGCTATATGGAAGAACAAGATCAATTCATGTGCGCAAGAGGATAAAGGGAGTCTTCCGGAAGCCTGGCTGCGATTCAAAGGATACCAACGCGAATGCGCACACCACGGGATGGATAAAAGATACCTCATCGCCACTTTTATTGAAGGTCTTCGCGATGAAATACAAGATTGGTTGAATGCCGCTTGTGGAGGTTCAATTCATGACCTCCCATTCATAGCTATTGAGGCCAAGATTGAGAAAATGGCCGAGGAAAGAAACATTATGTCGGGATAATATAACCGAAGGACACCAGCCAAGGGAGTGGACAACAATCCATATTCCAACACCTACAATCTAGGCTGGAAGAACCTTCGAAGTGACTAATCCTTCGAAGTTTTCGTGCTAGTGACCATTGTTGTTTAGCTCTTCTTGTACTCGACTCTTGGTTTTGCTCGAGGACGCACAAAAGGGTAAGTCTATTGGAGTTTGAAAACACGTAGCGTGTGTTAGTTTTAGGCTAAGCATTTACATCATTTTCGCATAGTTTGCATAACACGATTTGCAAAACCGACACGATCATTCTCTATGTAGTCCTTTTTGTCGATTTTCAGGTTTTAAGGCAAAAAGGCCTATTCGAGCTTCAGAATATCAATTCCTGGATTCAACTGCACATAATGGGAGCTACAAACCATTCAGAACAACTTCAGGCCACAGAACCAAACGGAACACCCGAGCATCGAGCGGAAGGAGCGAAAATAAGAAGTTAACACAGCCCACTCGGGGTTGGAAGAGGCCCCGCGCGGGCTGTAACTCCAGCTGATGTTGTTGCACGACTCGGGGAGCTAAGGAGCACACACGGATTTGGCTGAAGTTGATGACCCCGCGCGGAGTGGCAAAGGAGCCCGTGCCGGCTGCAATTCCAGCGGATGTTCCAGCAAAGTTTGCACGAATCGGGGAGCTAAGGAGCCTGATCGGGCTTGTTGAGGAGCACACAGCCCGCGCGGATTAAGTCTTAGCCCGCGCAGGTCGCCGTTCTAGGAAGAATCTATTATGGGTTTCAAACGAAAAATAGAAAGAGGGGGAAGCCATCTAGGGCAAAAGGGGACGACGCACAGACCAGAAAAAGAGAAGAGAATAAGGAGACGAACCAGACCAGAAGAGAAGAGAGAGCACGACTGAAGAAGGAGACTTTGGGAAACCGAAGGATTCGTCGGAAGCCACGCTCGGAGGATAGGGAAGATGCATACTTCACTATTTGTATTTGTTTCTCTATGATTTCTGAGTAGTTCTCGATGCCATGGGTTAGGGATGCCATTGTAATGGATTGTTGGTTCTTTAATGCTTGATATCGGTTTTTGTTCAATCGTATGGTTCGATAGGCCGTAGTTGTGCTTAATGCATTCTTACTTTGTTGATTCATGTTTGAATGAGACTAGATCCATTCGGTGAGATTAGACATGTTTGAATGAGATTAGAGATTCGCCTAGGCATCGAGAGAGTCAAGCTTGAGTCTCGGAATTAGGCTTTGAAAGAATTAAATTAATGAGAATCTAGCGATCGGTTAATCTATTTAGGAACGGTAGAACTCCCATTGTTTTTCATGCGTTTAGGATATAGGTTTACTACACTGAGAGGTAAGTACGTGTAAATCCTAGATAGTGGATTTAGGCATCGAGAGAGTCACTTCTGTCAATAGAGCTCGAGTTCCCATTGTTTCCGGTAGTAGAGGTTAGAGTTCCCCATTGTAATTCATGCATCTAGACATTTTGCGCTGCATCGAGAGATGAGTGACATTGATTCCCTAGGTAGAGGATTTAGGCATCGAGAGAGTCATTTCCGATAGTTGAGGTAGAACTCCCCACTCGTTCTTCATGCATGTAGATGTTCTGCACTATATCGAGAGATGAGTGTCGTTGATTCCCTAGGTAGTGGATTAGATTTAAGTTCCCCATCAATTGATAGAAGCCGATTTCATGTTCTATAGAAACATCCATTGCATGTCCCGGCATTCCCGAATCCCGTGGTACTCTGTCTTATTGTGTCTAGCTTTGTCATCCTTTACTATCTTTACTTTCTAGTTTCATAACCATATATTGATCGATCTTCTTCTCGTGAATTTTCAGTTTTGACGTTGCACTCAGTGTCTAGAGTTCGACCCTGGTACTACACGAGCTGTATACTTGCGGTAGAGTGGTTTAGAAAATTTAAAACCTCTGATTTCCACCATAAGGGGACGAGCGAAAACTTGGCTGTAATCACGCTGGTTCCATCACTACTTGGGATCAGCTTTGCACACCGTTCTTATCACGCTTCTTTCCTCCGAGCAAGACGATTCAGATTAGATGGGAAATCACAACGTTTAGATGCAGAGATGGAGAAATGTTGTTCGAATTAGAGCAGAACGACGGGCAACACAGCAAACGTTATGTACTGTGTGAATTGCGGAGATACGGAGCATGTAGCATATAAATGCACGGTACATGAAGACTTCGAACAGATGAACTATGCCCATCAGCAAGGAAACACACAATTCGGGAATACCTACAACCCGAATTGGAAGAACCACCCGAATCTTTCACATCGAATGATTCAACCGGTGAAGTATTCGGGATTTCAGCAAAGACAACAAATGTTCCAGCAAAACAATCAGCAATTCCAGCAAGCTTAGCAAGTTCCGCAAGCTCCTCAACCTCCTCAAGCCGCTTCGTCAAACCTTTAGGGAGTGATGCTCGAATTTATCAAGGAGCAAAGGCAACAACCATCGAATCAAGCCAAATTCAATGCAGATATGGGGACAGCGATTAGCGAGCTCAAAAGTCATATGGAATCCTTGAGCACACATGTGAAGATGTTTGAAAACTCCATAGCACAACAGGCTGCCTCATCATCTCGGAATCCTGGACAGCTTCCCGGTAAACCCGATCTTAACCCGAGAGAGCACGTGAACGCCATCACCTTGCGCAGCGGTAATGTGATCGAGAATCCGCCCCCGAAAGAGCAAGAGAAAGCTGCTGGAAAATCTGTGGATAAAGGAAAGGGCATTGTGAAAAACCGTATGTTGCTCCACCGGCGTACAAAACTCCAATACCTTTTCCTCGACGGTTAGTGAGCAGCAAGAACGAAGTAAGGTATGGACGGTTTAAAGATTCTCAAAAAGCCTCACATCAATATACCGTTCGTAGAAGCCCTCCAACAAATGTTTACGCACGCCAAATTCGTCAAAGAAATTCAGTCCAACAAATGGCATATCGAAGAGAGTGAGACGGTAGCACTCACCGAGGAATGCATCGTCATTCTTCAAAACAAGCTGTCCCCGAAGTTGATGGACCCCGGAAGCTTCTCCATTCCATGCACAATAGGTAATATTGACATTGACAATGCTTTGTGTGATTTAGGAGCAACCGTGAGCATCATGCCACACTCGGTCTTCAAGCGGATGGACTTTGGGAATCTCAAACCTACAAAGATGTCTCTACGCCTCGCGGATCGCTCAGTGAGATATCCGGTGGGAATTGTTGAAAACGTTCCCACCAAGGTAGGTAATCTTTTCATTCCCGTTGATTTTGTTTTGACTGACATAAAGGAAGATGCTAGGATACCGATTATTTTTTGTAGACCGTTCTTAGCTACTATAGGAGCCATGATAGACGTACAACAAGGAAAGCTTTCTTTACGTGCCGGAGATGAGACAATAGAGTTCAACTTGTCCATCTCAATGAACGGACCCCTTATTCAAGGAGTCTTGCCTTAGAGTGGATTCGATGAACGAGTTAGAAAAAGACACGCTTGATCAAGTAAGTATTTTCGATCCTCTTATGCGATAATTAACACGAGTTTGCGAAGATGCGGGATTTACCAACGGAGGAGCCAAGATTTACATGAAATTCATGAGTACTATTGAAGCACTAGGAGACGCCCCATGTGAGGAGATACCACACGAAACACAGGCTGGTTTCGCAGTGGAGAAGACGCTCGAACTTGAGCCCGACCCTCCTCCGTCTTCTTTTCGGTATGAGTACATTGAATGCGATAAAACATATCCTACTGTTATGAATGCTAGCTTGAGTGCAGATGAGATGAGAAAACAACCCACGCGCGTAAAGAAGCGTAGGAGAGTCAACTCTTCAATATGTACGCACGAAACTTATACGGAAGACATCCACGAACCTTTCACCGAAACTCAAAGGAGGCTGCACCCGCACTTGAAAGAGGTAATGGAAAAAGACATCATAAGACTTTTTGATGCAGATACCATTTATCCAACCTTGGGTAGCGATGGAGTGAATCCCGTGCATGACGTGCCAAAGAAAGAAGAAGTGACTAAGGGATGGCACGACAAAAAGATCTTACCTCATGACTTCCAAATAGGTGACATAGTTATACTCTTCAATTCTCGTCCTAAGCTTTTCTCGGGCAACCAACGGTCTCGTTGGTCTGGTCCTTTTCAGGTACGAGAAGTTTTCACACATGGAGAAGTGGAACTATGGAGCGATTCGAGCGGAACATTCAAAGCTAGGGGACATCGACTGAAGCTCTACCAAGCCGCTCAACCGATCGAAAGTGGAAACTCCATTTCCCTTTCCGATCCACCCATCGCGCATGCATGAGGAATGGAGACGTCAAAGTTTAAAGACGTCAAATAAAAGCTTTCTGGGAGGCAACCCAGCTGTTTGTTTTCTATTTTTCTTGGTTGTTTTGTTTAAGACTCGGTTAATTAAAAAAACAAGAAAAATTACTTTCACAAACGTGACTTCACTCTCTTATCCTCCATCGGAGCTTCACGTCGAGGACGCCTTTCAATTCAAGTCTGGGGGAACAGCTCATGTTTGTCAGGTGACTTTGTATCATTTTCTTTTGTTTTCTCTTTCATTTCATGTTTTTAGATTGTTTTTGCTTTCGTGAGTCAGAGTCGTCCTAGGCACTTGTCCGGTGCCACGTTTTGAGATGAACCTTGAACCTAGGATACTTAAGAAGTTGGCCATTTCCATGAGATTTTGCATGTTTGAGCTAGGTTTTTCCTAAGCGTTAGAGCTTATCTGTCGGCTGAAAAATAATAGGTCGTAATTCTTTGGGAATTCTAGTGTTGCTTGTGGGAGGTTTAGACGAGGTTGCTAGGCTAGTTTATCGTTTAATCTCTCTATCAACATGCCTAAAAGCATGATCTAAAATCGATATGAGTTCATCGACTTTGACACTTTTTTATGGTTCGGGTCTAAGTGGTGGGTTGGCGGTAATCTTTCTATGTTCTAAGGGCACGACACAATAAAAACGCCGCGTACTCCGCTGTACTCTTGAACGAGATGCATGAGTACACCATCATCGGTAGTCTGGGTCTAAGTAGATGCCAGATCCCTTCAAATCCGACGTCCTAGAAGCCTAGTGTGTCTGCATAATATAAAAAAGGGACATAAAAAGAAGAAGAAAAAAACAAAAGAAAAGTAGAAGAAAAAAAAGAATAAAGAAAGAAAGAAGCTCGGAAAAGAAACAAGTATCCTCAATTGTTCTACGTTTAGCATTTGTCTGAAGTCTCGTTTGGTGGAGAGGGTTAGAATGGCTTGTTTAGTTTGCCTTCAATTTAATTTCTCGTAGGTAGCCTTGGTGAACCTAGGATGAAGATTAAAAAATTTAATTAGGTCGAATTTGCTCTCGACTTGCTAGTTGATCGGTTAGGTTCGCTTTAGTGATATTTCTAGGAGAAAGGGGAATTCTCTGTTTTTGTATACCCCAAGTGTTCTACGTTTACGTTTGCTTAACGACAAGAGAACATTCAAGTGTAGGGGATTTTGATCGTTTCATTTTCATACAATTTCTTGCACAATTTTAGAGATGTTTACGATATAGATGTGGTGTTTACGTATGATTTTGTATCCATTTTACTCGTTTTTGTGTTTTCGTGTTCTTACAGGTTTTAATGCGTATTTGGTTCATTTTGGAGCTAAAGGACGTCACGGGAAAAAGTACTAACATCGAGGATCATAACGGAGCAAACAGGACGAGTATCGGCAAGGACTAACACAGCCCACGCGGGGCATTCACCTAGCCCGCACGGGATACAACCTCCAGCAAACTCAGCACGGGTCGAGGCACTCATCAGCACGCACAGGTCTTCAAGGCACTCCTCAGCCCGCGTGGGGCACACCTAAGCCCGCGCGGGGCCTAGTTCCAGTGAACACAGCACAGCTCGGACTGTACATCAGCCTGAGCGGATACAGCACCAGCAAGGGAGCCCGCGCGAGACACAAACTCCAGCCCACGCAGGTCGCGTCAGTCACCTGTAGAAACAAGAAAAGGATACTTGCGGGAAAGAGGAAAAGAAAGTGGTTAGTTGCCTACACAAAAAGGAAACATTGTTAGAGAAGAGGAATGAGAGTTGTATGGCTGGAAAAGAGAATGGAAACGTGCCCACTTACTCAAAAATAGAAATCAATGCAAAGAAGAATGGAAAACTCACAAAAACAGCAAGCTGTAACAAAGAGGAAAGAAGAGGAAAGGAAGTGAACGGTCAAAGAGGAAAAAGAGGAGAAAAGGAAAGGAAAAAAGAGGAATGACAAGGAGGAGGGCTAGGGTTCGTTCACTTAAGTTTGGGGAGGAAAAAAAACACAGCCGTTGTAGAGAGAGAATGTGAAAAGAGAGTTGCAGACAGAGTTAGAGAGAGGGGAGTTGTTCATGAGAGGCTTGCTAGAGACAATCAAGGGCGTTGAAGATCGACTAGGGACTTCGGTTTTGTTTGCTTCTCTATGTTCCTTAAACTATCTATTTCGATTATGTTTTCTTTCCAACGCATGAGCAAGTAGTCGTTTTGTTTTAGGAGAAGGGATTAGCCCTTGGCGATCCCAGAACCGCTTTTGATTTATCTTTTAATGCAAATTCCCGTTTTCGTTTATCTATTCTTTATCTGAGTGCTTGATGACTTGTATTTACCAAGGCCAAGTAGATGCATGTGTTAGGGATTAGCAGAAGGACCGAAAGGAGAATTCTAGTCCTAGAATATCAGGTATAGAACAATCGAGGTTAGGCCACGAAAGTAGGGTAGCAGCGGTTGAGGGTAAAATGGATGAATCACAAACCTTATGGATTTAATTTAAGGTGTCAGCCACGAAAGTAGGGGATAACTTCACTAGATCATGTGTCTATGCCTTGAGATAGGGTAGATATCATGTTAGGATCGTCTGCCTTAGATAACTTAATTGGGATTGCATGATTAAGTAGATTGATTGTTGGTTTCTGTAGTCTTGTGGTGAAACCGGATTCCTAGAACGTTTGCCTTACTGTTAAGAAATCGTAGTTTATTTGTTTTTAGTATTTTAATCTCAAAACCAGTATTCGTCCGTTTGCAAGTTTGATTCACAGTTTGAGTTTAGGTTGTGGTGCGTAGTCTCTGTGGGATCGACACCTAGAGTACTACACTTGTACCGTGCACTTGCGGGTAGTTTAGGTTAATATTTATTTAACTTTGAATTGCATCAACAAGAAGCGACATGCGCATCCTAAGAAACTCGAAAAGGGCATCTCCCGACTCAAAAAATCCAACGTATCGACCTAAATAAAAGATTTTGAGCTCCAGAACGGGGTCGGGCTGCCTCCAGCAACGCGGGTTGTCTTTTTATCTCGATAAGATGAATGAGATCTTAACAAATCAAGTAATTTGGTGATTTGTATACAAAATTATGATATTTCAAAGCTCGTTATACAATTCACCTCATAAGGTCTTGTAACCTTAGCGGAGTGAATACGCATCGACTCTAACCCTTAGGACGTAGAAAAACCGCCTCGACCCACCACTTAGACCTGAACCATCAATATTGATGCACTCATGTCAATGTAGGGCTGAAAAAGTGGAGTGTAAATGTGTGGAAATATAACGATCAAAACAAAACAAAGAATGAACGATATGCTCGGAGATATAAGTGCTTGGGATTGAAGCCTAAGGGGAGGAATACAACTATAGACAATGGATTCATGCACGACCACTAACTAATCGATATCTAAAGGTATATTTCAGCAAACCTAGACTTTTGTTCCCGATTCGACAAAGTTGCACAGAGGTGTCTAAAGTTCGAAATTTTTCGTACTAGATATTTGTCCGTCTAATCCTAACAAAACTAACGTAAAAGCAAATAAAAAAATGAAAAACTCAACATCTAAATCCTAAACATAGTCATGACATTCGAAGAGTACCCCCCAGACTTGAACCGAACACCGTCCCAATGCTAGAAATCTAAGAGAAAGACAAACATGCAAAAACTCGGGGAAAAATATAATAGATAGGAACGTGTGCACCTGATGCGTGCTTACTGTCCCGAGTTGATGCAGCTGGGCGTACGTGTCTTTCCTTATGTTGTGGATGATTTAAAAGTGGAAAACCTGTAACAAAAGTCACACAATCCGAAGGAGACAATACGATACATCGGGGTTAATGGTAAGGAGCATGCTTGTGGAAAGAATAAGAGTCAAATTCTAAAACAACAAAAACGAACAACTAAAGGATATGGGGCTCGGGTTGCCTTCCGAGAAGCGCTTGGTTAAGGTCACGAGCCTGACCATGATGTTACTCATCAGGTGGACGTCCTCGACGTCGTCGTGTGCATAGCGTCTTGCGTGCAGTGTGCTCGATTGGGTATAGCACGTGGATTAGTTGGGTTCCTTGCATGATCAGTCATGCCCTCCCTGAGCTCGGTCATGTTGTTCCCTATGTTGGGGGCTAGATCGTGCTGTCCAAAGAATTTGTTTGAGCTATTCATAAGTCCGGTTATGCACTCTATGAAACCGGTTAGGCGTTCGACTCTTGTTTCCCTTAACGTTTCTGGAATTTGTTGGTGCGTGAGTCCTTGTGGTGAAGGCTTCATCTTCACCTTTGGTGCCTTGTCAATGCTCCAACTGTGTGCTGGATGTTAGGTGTAGCTTCTCGGCGTCTCGGCGTTGTTTATGTACTGATTTGAATCGCATTTAGCTCGGGTTGTGCGGAAGTCTCGGTCGGGGGTTCCTTCTTCTTTCTTTCGCAGCTCGTTTGGTACCTTATATAGTCCTTCTCCCACTGCTATGAGAGTCATATCTAGGGAATCCGTATTCCCAAATTCCTCATAAACTTCCTTGGCTAAATTCTCAAAGACGTCGTCGTGGAACACGAAGTTGATAACGCACGGCTGCTCAAATGTGTCAATTAAGTTGAACTCTACTTCCACCTCGGGTTTCTTCTTATGATCATCAATGTCCATAGCCTTATACGCTGCTGTGTTAGATTCTTCCCCTTTTTCAAATATTGAGGGAGTTGGCTGACCCATCGCTTTCATATGTTGATGTTGTGGGAACGGAAATGGAGGTGGCCTCGGATCTGGTTTACGTATTTTGGCTCCTCTTTCTCTTCGGTTTTCTTTTTGTGCTCTTTAACGTCACTGCCCTTTCCACTGCTGTAGTAGACGTTTCATCCTTTCAAAATGTTGAAGGAACAAGCAGATCTACCGTCTCATCACTCCTTAGGTAAATTTCGTTGACGTGCTCATGGGGATTCGCTTCTGGTCTCTCCGGTAGAATTCCTTGCGGACGTGCTGCTTCTTGCGCTAATTGTGTTGAGTTTGGTGGGAGAAATAAAGTTAGGAATATTTTCTTTGAGGAAGAGTTGGTTTACGTTCTCGAACATATTCGCATTTATTTTGATTTTGTTGCACTTCCAACAACAAGTTGCTTTGATTTTCTTGGGATTGGAGGAGACAAGTAAACATGGTGTTGATGTCGGGAGCTACTTCGGATTGGTTTGGCTGTGGCACACATGATTGATACCCTTGATTTTGAAGCTGTATTCTTGGCTGGAAGTTCTGATTTCGTTGCATCGCTTGCGGCTGAAAATTTCTCAATAGATGTTGTACGTTCAACACACCGTCAGAGTTATTGTACGGGAAGTTTGGGTGATCTCTCCATTCAAGGTTGTATGTGTTCCAGAAAGGCTGATTGTAACTCTTGTAGTTCATTTCTTCATACCCCTGAACTTCTTGTTCCCATGATTGCTCCGAGTAATACGGAAGGTGTGAGTTAGTCAGCATATGATAAGCTCCGAAAGGTTATACCAACATACAAAGGATGTACCTCATTCATGTTACCTCGCAAAAATAAAGAAAACCAAATTCCATTAAGCTCATGAGAGGTTAAAAAATTTGACTCCAAAACAAAAGCAAAAAGAAAAAATACGAAAAACAAATAAAGACTTCGGAAAGGAGTATATCCTAATTCAAAAGTATCATAACTCTAAAGTCGTAATCAATTCCCCGGAAACGGCGCTAAAAGCTTGATGTGGTTAATCTCAAGTAATAAAATACCTAGAGTAACGCTTCCACAAGAATACGGATCGTGTAGTACCAGAGTCGAACACGAGGAATCGATGCAACTCTAAAGCTAGTAACTAATGAATAGAACATGTAAAATCAATAAGGGGTTGGAATATGAATAAAGATAAACTAACTAACTAACTATCAGATTAAACTCAATGAACTAAACATCACAGATTTCGAGAGATGCACGATGATGCAACAAAGTTCTGACGAGATCATGGTTCTAGATATCATTACGTATTCGGGGAATTCAAGCTCATTCCTAGGGATTGAATCTCCATGCCTAAACCCACTATCTAGTATTCGTACTACCAATCTCCCAATTGTGTAATCTCACCTACTAGATGCATTAAGATTGTTATCCTAATTCCTAAGTTCAATTAACCCACCGACCAAGGTTCTAAATCAATTGAGACTTCATATCATGGCTACGTTCCAAAATCCAATTAATCTCCCAATGCAATTAGATTTTTATAAACTTTTGTTCAAGCTATCAAAAAGAATAAAAGCATTACGAAGCTCAGAACAGCTTGCGGACATTCTCACCAAGGCAACAAATGAAAGAGTCTGCAAGAAGCTTCAACAACAAATCAGTTTGTTGCCATTGCACGAGTCAAGCTTTGCTGGTCACGTTGACAAATCCTAAGTGTTTGCACTCTTTTTCCTCTTCCAATTTTTGTCCCGCTAGGTTTTATTGGAAAAGGTTTTAACGAGGCATCACTTAGAGTTTTGTTGACCAGACAAAGCTTGAGGGGGAATGTTAGAATAATTCACATTCTTCATCATAATAAGGTTACTACCTTACTCTATGCTGATTAAATCTTGAATTAAGCCCATAGATCCATAACCTTCAATTAGTGCACAATAGCTGTCACACACTTAGCTCTCATTGTGCAGAACAGCTGTAACTCACTTTGCTCTCTTTGATTTGAATCCCCAATGGCTAGATGAGCCCCAATAGCTATATTATGTTCTATAAATATGTAAACCATGTAAATATTAGAATACAAGTGAATTAAGCACGTTTTGAATGCTATTCTCTCTCATTCTCTCTTATTCTACTCGTTCTGTCTATTCTGCTCGTTCTGAGCTTAATCTCAATCCTATTCTCATTCTAGTCTTTATCTTGGTTCTAATCTCAATCAATCTCAGATTTCTATATGCTATCAGAGCCTGGTTCGATTGAACAAGGACTCTTTTCATTTCTTCCGCATCAATCTTAAAAACACCAAATTCTTCCCAAAACTTTTAACTTCTTTTCTGTTCCTTTAAGCTTTTTCAATGGCAACCAACAATCAAGGATGCATTCCCATTGCATTCAATGGAGGAAACTACCTCATTTGGTCAAGATTAGCGAAATTTAATCTCTGCAGCAGAGGCCTGTGGAAATTTGTGTCATCAAATGACAACGGAAAGGCCATAGCTGATGATTCTACTGAGGAATCACAGCAAGAAGCCAATGCATTGGTCCTAATCCAAAACTCTGTTGCTCCTCACATTCTCCGAGCTTATGGTCATATGGAGAACGTCAAGAAGTTGTGGGATGAGCTGAAACATGTCTATGGAGATGCTCTCAATCTCACTAGAGTATAGGAAATCAAGAAGGCATTGAATCACCTTCAGCAAGAGAACAAGCCATTCAACCAACATCTCGGTGATTTTAAGGATCTACGTGCTGAGTTAAGTGAGCTACGTCCCACGACCACAGATCCAAAAGAAATCATGCAGAGAGAGAATCAAGTCCTACTCTGATCTCGTCAGCCATATTCTCAGACAGAACCCATTCCCGGAGTTTAACGAAGTCTGCATGATGATCCAAAAAGAAGAAGGTTCAAATCGTCTTTTCCAAAGAGAATCAAGTGACATTGCTCATTATAGCAATGCTAGACAACCACGGATTGAAAGAAGGAGTTCATGGTGTGATTTCTGCAAGAAGAAAGGACATGCAAAAGAACGATGTTGGATCCTTCACCCTCACCTCAAAACCAGCAAACCAAGAGAGAACACTCAAATTAAAGATGTTGCCCACGTTACCGAAGCAGATTTCGTCACTAAAGCAGACCTTGAGAATTTCATCAAGATGTGATCAATGCTGGTCGAAAAATCGGGATCTCCACCCGAGTCTGGTAACGTTTCCTCGAACTCTAAACTAGTACATCACATAATTGTGGATTCAGGTGCAACAAACCACATGATTAAAAGTAAGGAATTAATAAACAAACTACAACATTCTGATGGTTTTGTGTCTATTGCTAACGATCATAACGTTCCTATTCAAGGAATTGGCAGACTAGAAATCTTTAAACGAGATACAACTGCTTTATATGTGCCAAACTTTTCTAATGACTTACTTTCTGTCAACAGACTGGCTAAAGACCTTAATTGCATTGTTAGCTTTGATTCTAACAAGTTTTGACTGCAGGATATTAAAACTAAGCATATCATTGGAGGAGGGACTCTCAAGAATGGTTTATACATCTTGGAAGATCTCCACAACGACTCCTCTTCAGCCCTTTTTTCGAATTCTAATATTAATAGAACTTTATGTTCTATTTGGCATGCTAGATTAGGCCATCCGCATTATAAAGCACTTAGTCTTTTGGTTCCAAACATCAAGTTCGATCACGAAAAGTGTGAAGCGTGTATTTTGGGTAAACATTGTAGAACGGTATTTCCTGAATCCAACACGAATTATAACACTTGTTTTGATCTTATTCATTCTGATGTTTGGACCTCCCCATGCTTTACTAGAGACAATAAGAAATATTTCGTATCATTCATTGATGAAAAATCTAAATATACTTGGCTTTATCTACTCTCTTCGAAGAGTGCTGTATTTGACACATTTGTCAAGTTTCACAGATTTATCGAAACCCAATATGACGCCAAACTCGAGATTCTACGCACAGACAGTGGTGGAGAATACACCAGCAACCAATTCAAACAATATCTTGATCAACACGGCATTGTTCACCAAACATCATGTGCGTACACTCCACAACAAAATGGAGTAGCTGAGCGCAAAAATCGTCATCTTATGGAGGTCTCAAGAACAATGATGTTCTACAAGAGCGTTCCAAAGCAGTTTTAGGGAGATGCAGTCATTACTTCATGTCATTTGATCAATCGCATTCCCACAAAATGCTTGAATGATAAGTCACCATACGAGGTACTCAATAACTCTAAACCTGATATTGATTATCTAAAAGTGTTTGGAAGTGTTTGTTACGTGTTTGTAGATGAAGGACAAAGAAACAAACTAGAGCCTAAAAGTATCAAATGCATGTTCATTGGATACTCTACTACTCAAAAGGGGTACAAGTGCTATCACCCTCAAACAAGGAGAGTCTTGGTTTCAAGAGAGGTTAAATTTGATGAGAACAGAGGATATTTTGAAGAACCCAATTGGGAGGAGTTGAAGAGCCTTGCAGTACCCTCAAACATTGGTTTGACTCTACAAACTCTTGTAAATGATCTTAATGTCACTAACAACAATGTCTCAGATTCTTTAGAGCAGGAAATGCATGAAATTCCCTTAGAAGACGAGTCTGAAGAAGCTGATAAGTTAGAACAAGAGGAACCTGAAAACTACGAAGAAAACAACACAAATGATGAACCTACCAATGAAAACGCCTTGAGTGATCAAGATACTCGCGGAGAAGTTGGTTCAGAGCCGAGGAACGAGCAAAATGCTAAAGATCCAACCAGCTCTCATAATAAAGGCACAAAGCAGCAAGATACACAGGTTATTACACTGCGTAGAAGTGAACGTCTTAAATTTCCTGCTGGAAATTGGATAAATACAAGGGTTTTTAAAAATGGTCTTGCTGTAGCTCACCCGATTCAAAGTTTTTGTGCTATATCTCACCTTCCGAATGAGTTTCAAGCATTTTTCAGCAAGATTGATCAGGACCTGGAACCTAACACCTTCGAAGAAGCTAAGAACCAAAAGGAATGGCAAGATGCTATGCAAGAGGAGATTCAAGCGCTCGAAAAGAACCACACTTGGGACATTGTAGAGCTTCCCAAAGCGAAAAAGGCTGTCGGATGTAAGTGGGTCTACAAAATCAAATACAACAGCGATGGAACTATCGAGAGATACAAAGCTCGCCTTGTAGCCAAAGGCTTTACACAAACATATGGAGAAGACTACACAGAAACCTTTGCTCCTGTTGCCAAGCTCCACACTGTACGTATTGTACTTTCCATTGCAACTAACCGGAAATGGAGTCTATGGCAGATGGATGTGAAGAACGCTTTTCTCCAAGGCGAACTTGAAGAAGAAATCTACATGCTTCCACCACCGGGGCTACATACTGATCATGGACAAGTGTGCCTACTCAAGAAAGCTATATATGGTCTCAAACAATCTCCAAGGGCATGGTACCAAAAGCTTCATGATGCTGTTCTCCGATATGGCTTTACTCGAAGCGAAGCTGATCATTCCTTGTTTTCAATTCAGGGGGAATCAGGTACTATCGTTCTAATAGTATATGTTGATGATATTATAATAACAGGAGATGATACCGAAGGAATTGAAAACACGAAATTGTTCTTAAAAACTACCTTTGATATAAAAGATTTAGGAGAATTAAAGTATTTTCTTGGAATTGAAGTAAGTCGGATGTCTAATGGCTTATTTCTATCCCAAAGAAAGTATACACTTGATCTTTTGAAAGAAACAGGAAAGCTTGGAGCAAAACCTGCCAAGACACCAATCGAAGAAAAATTCAAAGATCGACAACAGGGGGAACCATTCAAGGACATTGGACGTTACCAACGAGTTGTAGGTAAGCTAATTTATCTTACAATTACCCGACCTGATTTATGTTTTGCTATAAATCATGTTACTCAACATATGCATGCACCATCACAACAAGATTGGAGCATGGTAGAGAGAATACTCAAGTAATTGAAGGGATCTCCGGGCAAAGGTATTTGGATGGAATGTAACAACCATACAAGTATCGTCGGATATTGTGATGCTGATTGGGCAGGAGATCGAAGTGATAGAAAGTCTACAACAGGGTTTTGCACCTTTGTAGGAGGTAATCTAGTCACATGGAGAAGCAAGAAACAATCGGTTGTTGCTCGATCAAGCGCTGAAGCAGAGTATAGAGCAATGGCAAGCACAACTTGCGAACTGATGTGGATTAAAGCTCTTCTCCAAGATCTTGGCATCACAACAAACTATGCCATTCCACTCCATTGTGATAATCAAGCAGCCATTCACATTGCCGCAAACTCAGTCTTTCACGAAAGGACAAAGCACATTGAAGTTGATTGCCACTTCATTCGTGAAAAGATCAATAAAGGAATCATCTGCACTAGCTACACTCGAAGCTCAGAACAGCTTGCGGACATTCTCACCAAGGCAACAAATGAAAGAGTCTGCAAGAAGCTTCAACAACAAATCAGTTTGTTGCCATTGCACGAGTCAAGCTTTGCTGGTCACGTTGACAAATCCTAAGTGTTTGCACTCTTTTTCCTCTTCCAATTTTTTTCCCACTAGGTTTTATTGGAAAAGGTTTTAACGAGGCATCACTTAGAGTTTTGTTGACCAGACAAAGCTTGAGGGGGAATGTTAAAAGAATTCACATTCTTCATCATAATAAGGTTACTACCTTACTCTACGGCTGATTAAATCTTGAATTAAGCCCATAGATCCAGAACATTCAATTAGTGCACAATAGCTGTCACACACTTAGCTCTCATTGTGCAGAACAGCTGTAACTCACTTTGCTCTCTTTAATTTGAATCCCCAACGGCTAGATGAGCCCCAACAGCAGAACAACTGTAACTCACTTTGCTCTCTTTGATTTGAATCCCCAACGGCTAGATGAGCCCCAACAGCTATATTTTGTTCTATAAATATGTAAACCATGGAAATATTAGAATACAAGTGAATTGAGCACGTTTTGAGTGCTATTCTCTCTTATTCTGCTCATTCTGTCTATTCTGCTCGTTGTGAGCTTAATCTCAATCCTATTCTCATTCTAGTCTTTATCTTGGTTCTAATCTCAACCATTCTCAGATTTCTATATAATTTTCTGTACATCTTGTGCTGCTGAAGCCCTCTCCTTTTTGTCATCTTTCTCCTCTTTCCTTTTCCTCTATTCTTTCCTCTTTGGTCGTCCCCTTTCTTTCCTCTCTAGTGGCTAGAATTTCCTGTTTCTTACAGCAACTGCAATTTTCTTTTTCCGAGTTTTTTCATCTCTTGTTTTTCCATTCTTTTGTAATTGTCAACATTTCCTCTTTATTTTCTAGACTTGTAGCTCCTCTTTCTCTTCTCTAACCATATTTTCTTTTGGATTAAGCAGCCAACACGTTCCTTTTCTTGTTCTGTGAAGTTTCCTTTTTGGTTTATGCAGGTGACGAGAACAACCAGCGCGAGCTGATGTGTGCCTCGTGCGGGCTGGCTTGGAGAGGGGAGCCCGCGCGGGCTGCTGAGGAGCCCGACTCGGGATGAAGCTGCTGGTGCAAGGAGTTGATGGTCTTGCCCCGCGCGCGCTAAGGTGTGCTGAGTTGAGCCCAAGGTGTGCTGAGATTGCGGGTCCATACAGCCCGCACGGGCTAAGTGTCCACCCCGCACGGGTTGCCTCTCCTTTGGCGTGGAACCGTCATGTTTTGTGGCATTCCCTCGTGTTTGTGTCCTGGTGTCTCAATTCTCTGCAAAACACGAGGAAACACTAAAAGAGGACTAAACGATGCTTTAATGCTTGGTAAAATTCAAATGAATGATGAAACTAACTATAAAAAGATACTAAAATACTATAACAAAATAGATGTCATCATATAAGATAGCTCTGATTCATGCCGTGATATGGGCAAAGGCTTTGGTAGCCTTTGAAACATTCCCACGCTTCATATAAACTCTCAGCTGCTGCTTGGAGGAATGTGTTGATTTGATTCTTGGCGAGCTAAGCTTTACTTTGAGGGAATAATCGCATCATGAATTTTTCCTCTAGTTGTCCCCATGATCGTATAGAGTTCGTCGATTAGGGATAAAACCAGTCTTGTGCGTTATCATTCACTGAAAATGGGAAGACAACAAGCATAACATCCTCATCCGATACTTCTTCTCTGAATCTGATAGTTATTCAGAGAATCTTAAAATCAGTAAGATGTTGGTTCAGATCCTCGGTGGATCTCCCAATGAACGCTGTGTTACTGAGCATTTGGCTGAATGTTGGCTGTAATTCAACGCGAGCATCTCTCCTAGTGATGCAAGATAAGACTTGTGTATGCCTAGGGATCGTGTATGATCCATAGGGTAACACAGCTGGAATTTGTGGCGAAACAAGGCGTGGTGCATTTTGATTGATACGTTCCGCCATCTTTTCGTTGTCATTCTCGTCTATTACTTCTTCGGCTTACTATCTAAAGTGGCTGGTGTGTCGTATATCCGTTGACTTGTACTAGCTTTCGATTTCTTTCTCAAATCCCTAAGTGTTTTATCTATCTTTGGACTGTAAACTAGATGAGCACTATCGACACTTCTTATGCACTAGTGTCTGCACAAGAAAAGACAAACACAAAGGAAAACGTGTGAGCCTTGAAAAGTAAAAGAAATTGACTCAAGAAAAAGAAAACAAAACAAAAATCACGAAAAACAAATAAAAATCCGGAAAGGACTATATCATAATCCAAAAGGATCCTAACTTTAAAGCCGTAATCGATTCTCCGACAATGGTGCCAAAAACTTGATGTGGTTAATCTCAAGTAATAAAATACGTAGACTAACGCTTCCGCAAGAATATGGATCGTATAGTACCAGGGTCAAACACAAGGAACCGATGCAACTCTAAAGCTAGTAAATTAATGAATAGGACAGTTAAAATCAAATATTGTTTCGAATGCGAATGAAACTAAACTAACTAATCAACTGGTTAAATACAATTAACTAAATACCATAGGTTTCGAGAGATGCACAATGATGCAATGAAGTTCTAACAAGATCATGGTCATAGATATCATAATGTATTCGGGGAATTCAAGCTCTTTTCTAGGGAGTGACTCTCTCAATGCCTAAACCCACTATCTCGCATGCATACTACCAATCTCCCAATTGCGTAATCTCACCTACTAGATGCATTAAGATTGCTATCCTAATTCGTAAGTTTAATTAACCGACCGGACAAAGTTCTAAACTAATTGAGACTTCATATCATGGCTACGTTCCAAAATCCAATTCCCAATGCAATTTGATTTTTATAAACATTCATTCAAACTACCAACAAGAATAAAAGCATTAAGAACAACCAATCAATCCGAAACGAACGAATATTATAACCAAGCATTAAGAACAAAACTTCATTACATATCGGCCAAGCTCTCTAACCCGTGGCTATGGATCTACTCGGACATGGACTTAGAAAACAAAACACAAAAGATAACTATATTCAACATGGATAAAGAACGAGATCCCTCCCTATTCTATTACCAATGTCTTCAACAGCTTCTCCGTAATCCTGCTTCGTCGCTTCATCTCTATCCTTGTGTACGTTATGCTATCTCTACTCTCTCTCTACTCTGCTATTTCTACCTGTGTCTCTGTCCGAATGAGTCCCTTCTTCTTTACCCCCTTTCTTCTCCTTTCCTCTTTCTTTTCTTTCCTTTTCTTATTCTTTCCTCTTTGGCTGAGTATTTCCTTTCTTTCTCGTGAGTTTCCAATTGTTTTCAGTTGGTCGAATCTTTCCTTTTCTCATATTGTAGGTATGTGGTTTGTCATGCCCGACTGGGCACAATAGTGAGCTTGGTCGGGCACATCCTCCTTTGGGTGAGTGGTCGGGCTTCACACACGCCCAGGTCGTGCTGCACGTTCGGCTTTGTTTTCTGTTTGATGAGCCCAGTCGGGCTGGGGTTGATGCTCGGTCGAGCACCTCATGCTCCTCATGCTCCTCATGCACCCAATCATTCTGATGGGGTGAGATCGGTCGGGCTATGCTTGTTGTCTTCTATGCTCGGTCGTCCTGGTAGGGCTGCACGGTTGGGTACTTCATCTTCCAAATGTGCCCGGTCGTGCAGGTTGTTGGTGTTAGGCATGTGCTCGTTTTTGCTCGTGTTTGTGTTCGTGTTTTCATTTCCTTCAATAACACAAGAAAATGATAAAAGAGGACTAAGTGATGCATAATGCTTGGTAAACTAACTACGAAAATGAACTAAAATACTATAACAAAATAGACGCTATCATTAGATGATTACAACATTAAATTGTACGATGAGCTTTGAAATATCATAACTTTGTGCACGAAGCATCGAATTACTTGATTTTTTCACATCTCATTCATCTTTTTCAGATAAAGGATGCCTCGGGTTGCTGGAGGCAGTCTGACCCAGTTTCCAAGTTTAGGTCGATAGGTTGGATTTTAAGAGCCGGGAGATGCCCTTTCGAGTTTCTTAGGATACGCATGTCACTTTTTGTCAATACACCGCTTGCATTGTGTTTATCTCTCAGATATTCCTTTTGCTTCCTCTTTCCTATTTGCATTTGTTTGTCGTGTTTCACTCCTTTTCTGCTTTTTGTTTTTGTTTTCGTCGTGATTAGACGATTACAACATTGAATTGTACGACAGCTTTGAAATATCAGAACTTTGTGTATGAAGTACCGAATTACTTGATTTTTTCACATCTCATTCATCTTTTCTAGATAAAGGATGTCTCGGGTTGTTGGACGCAGCCGACCCTGTTTCTGAGCTCAAAAGCTGTTATTTAGGTCGATATGTTGGATTTTTAGAGCCGGGAGATGCCCTCTTCGAGTTTTTTAGGTTACAGATATCACTTCTTGTCAATATGCCACTTGCGTTATGTTTGTCTCTCGGATATTCTTTTTGCTTCTTATTTCCTATTTATGTACTCGTGTTGCACCCCTTTTCCGGTTTTTGTTTTTGTTTTTGCTGTGATTAGACAATTACAACATGGAATTGTATGACAGGCTTTGAAATACCATAACTCTGCGTACAAAGCACCGAATTACTTGAGTTTTTCCCATCTCATGCATATTATCAAAATAAAAGACGCCCCTTGAGGCTGGAGGCAGCCCGACCCCGTTTTCGAGCTCAAAATCTTTTATTTAGTTCGATACGTTGGATTTTTAGAACCGGAAGATGCCCCTTTCGAGATTCTTACGATACAAAAGTCACTTCTTGTCAATACGCTGCTTGCATTACATTTTTCTCTCGAATATTCATTTTGCTTCCTATTTTGTATTTGTGTACTCGTGTTTTACCCCATTTTCGCTTTTTCTTTTGTTTTCGTCGTGATTAGATGACTACAACATTGAATTTTATGACGAGATTTGAAATATCATAACTTTGCATACGAAGCACCGAATTACTTGATTTTTTCACATCTAATTCATCTTTTCCAGATAAAGGATGGCTTGGGTTGCTGGAGGCAGCCCAATCCCGTTTCCGAGCTCAAAATCTTTTATTAGGTCGATACGTCGTCAATTTGCCGCTTGTGTTGCGTTTGTCTCTTGGATATTCTTTTTGCTTCCTATTTTCTATTTGCTTACTCTTGTTGCACCCCTTTTCCGCTTTTTGTTCTGGTTTTCCCCATGATTAGACAATTACAACATTGAATTGTATGACGGGCTTTGAAATACCATAACTTTGCATACGAAGCACTGAAGTACTTGATTTTGAACAACTCATTAATCTTTTCGAGATAAAAGACAGCCCAGGTTGCTGTAGGCATTTCAACCCCGTTTTCAAGCTAAAAGTGTTTTATTTAAGGCGATGCGTTGGAGTTTTAGAGTCGGAAGATGTCCTTTTTGAGTTTCTTAGGATACGCATGTCACTTCTTGTCAATACGATGCTTGCATTGCGCTTGTGTCTCGAATATTCCTTTTGCTTCCTATTTCCTATTTGTGTACTCGTGTCGCACCCCTTTTCCGCTTTTTATTTTTGTCGCATTGAATTTTACGAAGAGCTTTGAAATACAATAACTTTCCGTCGAAGCACGAAATTACTTTATTTTTTCACATCTCATTCATCTTTTCAAGATAAAGGACTCCTCTTGTTGCTGGAGGCAGCCCGACCCTGTTTTCGATCTCAAAATCTTTTATTTAGGTCGATACGTTGGATTTTTAGAAGCGGTAGATGCCCTTTTCGAGTTTCATAGGATACACATGTCACTTCTTGTAAATTCACCCCTTGCATTGCGTTTGTCTATCGAATATTCCTTTTGCTTCCTATTTTGTATTTGTGTACTTGTGTTGCACCCCTTTTTCGCTTTTTGTTTTTGTTTTCGTCGTGGTTAGACGATTACAACATTGAATTGTATGACGAGCTTTGAAATACCATAACATTGCGTACGAAGCACCGAATTACTTGATTTTTTCACATCTCATTCTTCTTTTCTAGATAAAGGACTCCTTGGGTTGTTGGAGGCATTCCGACCTCGTTTTTTAGCTCAAACTCTTTTATTTAGCTCGATATATTTGATTTTTAGAGTCGAGAGATGCCCTTTTCGAGTTTCTTAAGATACGCATGTCACTTCTTGCCAATACGCTGCTTGTGTTCCGTTTGTCTCTCGAATATTCCTTTTCCTTCCTATTTCCTATTTGTGTACTCGTGTCGCACCCCTTTTCCGCTTTTGGTTTTTATTTTCGTCGTGTTTAGACAATTTCAAGATTGAATTGTACGACGAGCTTTGAAATACCATAACTTTGCGTACGAATGTACGAATTACTTGACTTTTTCACATCTCATTAAACTTTTCCAGATAAAGGATGCCTTGGGTTACTGAAGGCAACGCGACGCCGATTTCGAGCTCAAAATCTTTTATCTAGATCGATGCGTTGGATTTTTAGAGTCGAGAGATGCCCTTTTCGAGTTTCTTAGGATATGCATGTAACTTCTTGTCAATACGATGCTTGTGTTGCGTTTGTCTCTCGGATATTCCTTTGGCTTCGTATTTCCTGTTTGCGTACTCGTGTTGCACCCATTTTCCGGTTTTTTGTTTTTGTCGTGATTGACGATTACAACATTGAATTTTACGACGAGCTTTGAAATACAATAACATTGCGTACGAAGCACCGAATTACTTTATTTATTTCACATCTCATTAATCGTTTCCGGATAAAGGACGCCTCGGATCACTGGAGGCAGCTCGACCCCATTTTTTAGCTCAAAATCTTTTATTTATGTCGATATGTTGGATGTTTAGAGCTGGGCGATGCCCTTTTCGAGTTTCTTTAGATACGAATGTCACTTCTTGTCAATATGCCCCTTGCACCGCGTTTGTCTCTTAGATACTCCTTGTGCTTCCTATTTCGTATTTGCGTACTCGTGTTGCACCCCTTTTCCGCTGTTTGTTTTTTGTTTTCATCGTGATTAGAAGATTACAACATTGAATTGTCTGATGAGCTTTGAAATATCATAATCTTGCGTACGAAGCACCGGATTACTTGATTTTTTAAAATCTTTTTCACCTTTTCCTGATAAATTACGCCTAGGGTTGCTAAAGGCAGCCCGAACCCGTTTTCAAGCTCAAAATCTTTTATATAGGTCGATACGTTTGATTTTTAGAGCCGAGAGATGCCCTTTTCGAGTTTCTTAAGATACACATGTCACTTCTTGTCAATACGCCTCTTGCCTTGCGTTTGTCTCTCGGATATTTCTTTTGCTTCCTATTTCCAATTTGCGTACTCGTGTTGCACCCCTTTTCCGCTTTTTGTTTTTGTTTTCAGTGTGGTGAGATGATTACAACATTGAATTGTACGAGGGGCTTTGAAATACCATAACTTTGCGTACAAAGCACCGAATTACTTGATTTTTTTCACATCTCATTCATCTTTTCCAGATAAAGGACACCCCGGGCTAATGGAGGAAGCTCGACCCTGTTTTCGAGCTCAAAATCTTTTATTTAGGTTGATACGTTAGATTTAGAGCCGGGAGATACCCCTTTCGAGTTTCTTAGGATAAGCAAGTCATTTCTTGTTATTATGCCGCTTGTGTTACATTTGTCTCTCGGATATTACTTTTTCTTCCTATTTCCTATTTGCGTACTCGTGTTGCACCCCTTTTCTGCTTTTTGTTTTGGTTCTTGCCGTGATTAGACGATTACATCATTGCATTGTACGACGAGCTTTGAAATACCATAACTTTTCGTATGAAGCATCGAATTACTTGATTTTTTCACATCTCATTCATCTTCTCCAGATAAAGGACATCTCGGGATGCTGGAGGCAGCCCGGCCATGTTTTCCATCTCAAAATCTTTTATTTAGGCTGATACGTTGGTTTTTTAGAGCCGAGAGATGCCCTTTTCCAGTTTCTTAGGATGTGCATGTCACTTCTTGTCAATACGCCCGTTGCGTTGCGTTTGTCTCTTGGATATTCCTTTGCTTCCTATTTCCAATTTGTGTTTATTGATCAAAGAAAATATTCAAGGACATTTGAGCAATAATTCAATAAGTATGGAATTATTCTTAATCATACTTATTAGAATTAATTTAACAATCAAATCTATAAAGGGAAGTCAAAGGTGCCAAGAACAAGGGAGGTCACTTCCACACATAGGAGACCGTTCACACCTAGGAGACCGTTTTCAACCTAGGAGACCGTTCACACCTAGAAGACCGTTTTCACACCTACCTAGGAGACCGTTCACATTGTTTTCTCTATATATAGTGAAATCTCTTGTAACACAAACATCAATTAATAAACAACTTTTTCTCATATCCTCTCTATTTTTTCTTCATTCTACAACAAAGATGGAGTTCAATCCATCTTGAATCTAGTTCACATTCAGATCTCATTCTCTTATTTTCAATCTATTCTCTAAAAGCTTACATGGTATCAGAGCGTTTTGGTTTCAAATCTTAAAAATTTCTGGGTTTGTTCTTCACTTTCTGTCGAATTCTTCATAAAAGAAGTCATCTTTCTTCAAGATCTGAGATTATTAATCTTGGACACTCATAAAGGAAGCAGATTCCTTCTTATTTGTGGAATAGAGATCAAAACTTTATCATGGAAGACATGACACAAAGTTGTTTTAGTCTCAAGCCAATTGTTGTTGCTATGATTCTCAAAGGATCTAACTATACTCTTTGGTCAAGGGCTATCAAGACTTCTATTTGTGAAAAAGGGCTTTGGCAACACATTTTAGAAGAAAGGAGGATAGATGATGAAGAGAATTCGGCTAAAGGCAAGAAGGATGAGGAGACTAGGAAGGACGATGGAAAATGGTTTCAAGAAGATCAGCTTGTGCTAGGCTTTCTTCAAAACAGTTTGGAGCCATCGATATTAGAAGAGGAAGAGGGTATGGTTGAAGAGGCAGAAGCTGCATCGATTCCATCCTTGACAAGAAGTACTAGATTGAGACTCGGACCTGAGAGTTGGAAGAATACTACGAGTCTACTACAACAATCAAGCGGTGGCTCATCCTATTCAAAGTGTGTGTTCCATTGACCTTTTGTCTGAAGCACATCAAGCTTTTCTTGTTAAAATTGAGGAAAATCAAATTCCCAACCCTTATGAAGAGGCTAAAGACAAAAAGGTTTGGGTAGATGATGTTGAAGATGAAAGAAGAGCAATGGAAAGAAATCATACTTGGGATGTTGAGGGTCTCCCTAAAGGAAAGAAAGCGGTTACATCTAGATGGGTGTTCACCATTAAATACAAGAGTAATGGTGACATTGAAAGATATAAGGCTCGCTTGGTTGCTAGGGGATTCTCTCAAACGTATGGAGAGGATTACAAGGAGACATTTGCTCCCGTGGCTAAGCTCAACGCTGTAAGGGTTGTGCTTTTTTTTCCACTAATCTATCTTGGGATTCGTGGCAAATGGATGTGAAGAATGCTTTTCTTCAAGGAGAACTCGAAGAAGAAGTGTATATGGTTCCACCTCCTGAACTTGAAGATTTGTGTAAACCCGGACAAGCACTTCGGCTAAGGAAGACTATTTATGGTCTCAAGCAATCTCCAAGAGCTTGGTATCATAAGTTGAGTTCAACCTATTGATAACGGTTTCAAGAGATCACACTCAGATAACACTCTCTTCACACTCAAGACAACCAACGGCCTAGTAGTAATCTTGGTGTATGTTGACGATTTGATTGTAAGTGGGGATGATAAAGAGGGTATTGAAGCAGCAAAAAGACTCTTGAAGGACGCTTTTGACATCAAGGATCTTGGAGAGTTGAAGCATTTTCTTGGTTTTGAAGTTTACAGATCGATGTGGGCTTCTTTCTCTCTCAAAGAAAGTATGCTCTAGATCTCTTAAAAGAATGAGGAGAAGTTTGCTGATGTTGGTTGCTATAGAAGGATCATTGGTAAGCTAATCTATCTCACTTTCACATGACAAAACTTGTGTTTTGCGGTGAATCAAGTGAGCCAACATATGAAAGAGCCTAAGGTGTATCATTGGAGTATGATAGAGATGATCTTGAGGTACATAAAAGGGTCTCCATGTCAAGGTATTTGGATGGGAAGGAATGGAAATACAAAGATTGTGGGTTACTGTGATGCAGATTGGGCAGGAGATAGGATTGATCGGAAGTCTACTTTGAAGACAAAGAAATAGAAGGTGGTTTCATGTTCAAGTGCAGAAGCAGAATAGAGGGCCATGAGAAAGCTCACCAATGAATTGTCTTGGCTCAAGATTCTTCTCAAGGACTTTGGAATCGAGCACGATTTTCCTATTATCTTTCATTGCGACAATCAAGCATCAATACACATTGCTAGTAACTCATATTCAATGAGAGGACCAAGCACATCGAGATAGATTGCCACAAGGTTCGTGAAAAGATAGAAGAAAGGGTAATTCTTCCGTGCTACACAAGGAGTGAGGATCAACTCGCGAATATCTTTACCAAAGCTGCAAATATCAAGGTTTGCAATCACATTTGTGAGAAACTTGGACTTGTGGACTTGACTCTTCCTCATTGATCAAATGTCCCCCCTGGCTCATTAGATCATACTCTTTTTCCCTCAATGTGGTTTTGTCCCACGTGGTTTTCTATATTGAGGTTTTGAATGAGGTGATACTAATGAGCTCTTTCCTCCAAGCTTAGACTTTTCGGGTCATTCCAAAATCTAAACTTGAGGGGGAGTATTGATCAAAGGAAATATTCAAGAACATTTGAGCAATAATTCAATAAGTATGGAATTATTCTTAATCATACTTATTAGAATTAATTCAATAATCAAATCTATAAAAGGAAGTCAAAGGTGCCAAGAACAAGGGAGGTCACTTCCACACCTAGGAGACCGTTCACACCTAGGAGACTGTTTTCAACCTAGGAGACCGTTCACATTGTTTTCTCAATATATAGTGAAATCTCTTGTAACACAAATATCAATTTATAAACAACTTTCTCTCATATCCTCTTTAATTTTTCTTCATTCTACAACAAAGATGAAGTTCAATCGATCTTGAATCTACTTCACATTCAGATCTCATTCTCTTATTTTTCAATCTATTCTCTAAAATCTTATAGTGTTCTCGTGTTGCAACCCTTTTCCGCTTTTTGTTTTTGTTTTCACCGTGACGAGACGATTACAAAATTGAATTGTACGAGGGGCTTTGAAATACTATAACTTTGCGTACAAAACACCGAATTACTTGATTTTTTCACATCTCATTCATCTTTTCCAGATAAAGGACGCCTGGGCTGATGGAGGAAGCTTACCCCGTTTCCGAGTTCAAAATCTTTTATTTAGGTTGATACATGTGATTTTTAGAACCGTGAGATACCCTTTTCGAGTTTCTTAGGATATGCAAGTCACTTCTTGTTAATACGCCGCTTGTGTTGCGTTTGTCTCTCGGATATTCCTTGTGCTTCCTATTTTCTATCTGCGTACTCATGTTGCACCCCTTTTCCGCTTTTTATTTTGGTTTTCCCGTGATTAGACGATTACAACATTAAATTGTATTACGAGCTTTGAAATACCATAACTTTGCGTACAAAGCACCGAATTACTTTATTTTTTCACATCTCATTCATCTCATCAAGACAAAAGATGCCCTAGGCTTCTGGAGGAAGCCGAACCTCGTTTTCGAGCTCAAAATCTTTTATTTAAGTCGATACATTGGATTTTAAGAACCGGGAGATGCCCTTTTCGAGTTTCTTAGGATACACAACTCACTTCTGGTCAATACGCCGCTTGCGTTGCATTTGTCTCTCGAATATTCCTTTTGCTTCATATTTCCTATTTGTGTACTCGTGTTGCACCCCTTTGCTACCTTTTGTTTTTGTTTTCGTCGTGATGAGATGATTTCAACATTGATGGAGGCAGCCCGAGTGATATGATCATGGATAGCATCAAGGATCCCGAGCATGAAAGAGACGCCTCAACATTACAAGAAGGTCTCGTGATCCGAGCTGAGGGAAGAAAGGAGGACACGACCCGTGCTGAGGCAAGAGAAGAGGACGCGACCCGTGCTGAGGCGAAGGAAAAAGACGCGACCCACCCCAAGGAGAAAGGCATATGCGACCAATCTTAAGAAGAGAAAAGAGGACACTGGTCCCGTGACCCATGCTAGAGATAGAGAGGAGGATGCCTTAACCATACCAGCTACTCACGTGACCCAAGCTAAAGTTCAGACGCTCAAGGAAGCTATCATCAGATTACTCACGGTCAAGGAAGCATGTTGTGAAGTTTCATAGCTTTGTTCTAACCAATATAATGCTAAAATTAAGATTATCCGCACAGATAATGGTGAGGAATACGCAAGCAAACAATTAAACCAATACCTTGAGCAACATGCAATTGTCCATCAAACATCATGTGCTTACACTCCTCAACAAGATGGAGTAGCATAACGCAAAAATAGACATCTCATGGAAGTTGCACAAACAATGATGGTGTACAAGAATATACCAAAACGATATTGGGGAGATGCAGTCATCAGTGCTTGCCATTTGATCAATCGTCTACCCACCAAGTGCCTAGGCGATATCTCACCATATGAAGTACTAAATAACACAAAGCCTGAGATTGATCATCTAAAGGTTTTTGGTTGTATTTGCTATGTTCTTGTAGGTGAAGGACAAAGAGATAAACTTGATCTAAAAAGCATCAAATGTTTATTCATTGGATATTTCATTACTCAAAAGGGCTTCAAATGTTATCATCCTCAAACAAGAAGAGTCATTGTCTCTCGAGAGGTCAAGTTTGATGAAGAAAAGCTTATTATGAATGCAACAATCGGGATGAGCTTGAAGGCCTTACCAATTCATCAAATATCAGTTTGACACTTCGTACCCTTGTGAATAATCTTAATGTTACTAATGAAAGAGTCTCATCCCCTCAGGTTGTTGTTCCTTCTTCATATGAACCAACAAGTATAGATACTTCAGAATCAGAAACCAAGTCATCACACCCAACACAAGAAGGAGAGGATGAACACAATTTCGATATTTTTAATGAAACTCCATTGGAGGAAACACAACAAGAACACTTGGAGGAAACACAATAAGACACCATGAAGAAACACACGAAGAGGACCAGAATCAGAATCAAATGTAGATACCTATACCTCCTCTTCGTCGCAGTGAACGACTCTGTAGAAAAAGAGAATAATACCAAAGAATAGTATGAGAATAAGAGAGAATAGAATGAGAATAAGAGAGAATAAGACTAAGAATATTTTAACTCTATGTGTTTTCTTATTCACAAGAGGTTACATATTTATAGGAGATTACAAGCAATAAATAGAGTGCTTGCATGGAGAGTGAGAGTAATGAAGTGTAGAGTTACAAGAGAGAAGACTAAAAGTGCTCTCTGAACCGTGCCTAAATTAGAGTTTCCTAAACTTAACGAATTATGCTAGCGCGAATTGCCTTCTCTATCCACTGGTACATCTCCTTAAGATGGCCTGCTTTCTGCACCTATTTCATTGCCTTCTTCGATGCGGTTTCACCTTCCGTTGTGAAAGAAGCTGTCATTTGAGACTAGAAATTGCTTGACCTTCATAATTGATTCGGTTCAAAGGCTTTGTTGCTACCCAGATTTTATCACCTTCAATATCTTTATATATGGGTTTCCTTTTGTTATTCTTGCAAAGCCCTTAGTCTTGCAAGAGACCATTCCCTCACAGTCGATGCTTATGATTCACTTCATCTGCACCTTCTTGCTTGCGGCATCCATTTCGGTCCTTATGAACTAATTGTTCTACACTTCTTACTTGGTGTAGCTTGTTATATGGGAACTGAAAATGCTGTTTGACTTTAGAACTCATCAAACTGATCAATGTGGTCTTTTCTTCATATTAATTTCGTCCAAGACCATATTATGAGCATATTGAACTCATTTCAACAGTCCCCCTCAAGCTCGACACAATCAAGACGAATCATGGTGAGGTGCCTCGTTAAAAACCTTCTTGATAAAACCCATTGGGGCAAAACTCGGAGAAGGGAAAAAGAGTACACTCCCACACCATTATGGGATTGGTCGAACTTGCCATTTGATAATGGTTGGTGAATGTCTAGTAAACCAAGTTGCCCCCAACAAATGCAAGCTCCCAAGGTTCACCATTGGAAAATGGTAGAACGGATTCTAAGCTACCATAGTGGAACCACAGATCAAGGAGTGTGGATGGGATGCAACAAGAACACCTAGATTGTAGGATATTGTGATGCGGATTGGGCCGGTGATCGAGTGGATAGAAGATCAACTACGGGATATTGCACGTTTCTAGGGGGAATTTAGTCACTTGGAAGAGTAAGAAGCAAAAGGTGGTATCATGTTCAAGTGTCGAAGCCGAGTATAGGGCAATGAGGAAATTAACCAACGAGCTAGTGTGGATCAAAAATATTCTCACGGACTTGGGCATAAAGACATCATCACCAATGACTATGCATTGTAACAATCAAGCCGCGATCCACATTGCATCTAATTCGGTGTTTCATGAGAGGACAAAACACATTGAGGTTGATTGCCATAAGGTTAGACAAATGATAGAACAAGGAGTAGTTCTACCATGTTATACAAGAAGTGAAGACCAATTGGCCGACATCTTCACCAATGCGACGAGTAAGAAGATTTGTGAGTCCATATTCCCTAGACTTGGACTCATAACTCTTAGGATCTAAGTTATCCAACAATGAGTTGTACTCTTTTTCCTAAAGTGTGGTTTTGTCTCAAAGGGTTTTCCCACTTAGGTTTTAATGAGGCAATGAGTCATTGTATCAAGCTTAACTATAGCATAATCCTATAGCTATGCTTGAGGGGGAGTATTGAGATTTAATTCTACTTGTGTGATTAATTATGCAAGGATAGAACTAATTTTTAATACTACTTCATATAATTAGAGCCACTTCTATAAGAAGAAAAGGAAGATGGCTGTTGGTAGTTACATTAGGAAGTTGCTATTTTGGGTAAAGGAAAGTCACATGTACAACTTAAGAATAAGCAACATGGAGCTATCCCTTTCTCCCTTGATAGTCGTTGAAGACAAGTCCAAAATAGATTCAGCTTTGCATTTATTAGTTGTACTAGGTCCTTTAATTATCTTTGTAATTATTCTCTTGGTTGCTCTACTTAAAGAACACGCTCATGTAACACTTAGTTATCATGGAACGAAAAATGTTTGTTCCTTGTTCTTAATCTCCAAACTCTCTCAATCTCTCTTCACTTGACAATAAACTCTTAATCTCTCTAAATTAATCTACATATTCTTACACTTAGGATGTAGAAAGATGATCGCCAACCCACCACTTAGACCAAAACCATCGAAAATGTATCAAGGTCGATGCACTCATATCGATTTTATATCAAACTTTTTAGGCATTATTTCTATCGGTAGCGGAGTGTTAGTGTGCGCTCTTATTTTTTTCAAAACAAGCTCAATTCATACGATCAAATCATCCTCGTTAAAATTAAGTAAAGCATCGTCTATATGAAGTATAATCATCTGGATAGAGAGAATGATCAAGAAACTAACTTAGCAAACTCGTCTAAACTTCCCATAAATAACACTAGGATTCCCAAAGACTTACGACCCACTCGTTCCTCAACCAACTAATAAGCTCTAACATGCAAGATATCATAGAAAAGTCTAACTTTTTAAGCATCCTAGGTTCAAGGTTCATCTCAAAACGTGGCACCGAACAAGTGTTTGAGACGATTCTAACTCAAAACAACTAAAACTAACCTAAGAACTACAAACACAAAGGTAGATGAAACGAGATCACCTGACAGACGTGAGCTACTCCCCCAGACTTGAATTGACCGGTGTCCTCGACGTGAAGCTCCGATGGAGGATAGGAAGGTGAGGTCACACCAAGTTCGAAATACGAAACAAAAGAAAATAAATGCTGGGTTGCCTCCATGAAAGCCCTTGTTTAACGTTGTTAAGCTTGAAATCTCCATGCTTCATGCGTGCGTGATGGGTGGATCGAATAGGGAGATAGAGTTTCCACTTTCGATCGGTGGAACGACTTGATATAACTTAAGGTGCTGCCCATTTGCTGTGAATGTTCCACTCGAATCGCTCCATAGTTCTACCTCTCCATGTCTGAAGACTCTTGTACCTAAAATGGACCAACCCAATGGGGATGTAATCTCCCCGACAAAGAATTTAAACGAGAGTCAAACAGTAGAACAAAATCTCCTGGCCGAAAGTCATGAGGTAAGGTCTTTGTATCGTGCCATCTTTCAGCGTGGTCGCCTTTCTTATTGCGCAATGCCGTCGTCACTCATTTCTCTTCCAAATTCTGGTGCAGCTTCCTTCGATCGTCGATGAATGTTTTGCGGTTGTCCTCTTAGGCATCCAGCGCATACATATTGAAGGGCTCACTTTCCTACGCTTCTTGAGACGAATGGGTGGCTTCACGTCTCATGCCGAAAATAAGAGGGAAGAGGTTCAAGCTGAAGCTTAGACACCTTCTTTACCGCAAATTTAGTGAGTGTTTCGTGCGACGTCTTCTCTTGTGGAGCGTCTTGCAGTGCCTCAATGGCACTCACGAATTTCGTGTAGACATTGGCCCCTTCATTGGTAAGTCCTGCAACATTGTAAACTTGCGTTAGCCCTCTCTCAAAGGGATCAGAATTACTTACTCGATCTAACTGTCATTCACCGACTCGTCCAGCACATCAACTCTATGACATGAATCCTTGGTGCTGTACAAATGGAATTCAATATTCTCATTACCCATACGTAGAGAGAACTTTCCTTGTTGTACATCTATGTTCACACCTGCAGTAGCTAAGAATGGTTTTCCAAGAATTATATGCATGTTAGCATCTTCTTCAATATCGAGTACAACAAAATCAGTGGGAATGCTAATACTACCTACCTTGGTGGAAATGTTTTCAACAATTTCCACCGGATACCTTACGGAAAGATCCGCTAGTCGTACACACATCTTGGTAGGCTTGATATTCCCGAAGTTCACCTGCTTATAGACTGAATGTGGCATTATGCTCACACTTGCTCCCAAATCGCAAAAAGCTTTGTCGATGTCAATGTCTCCTATGGTGCATGGTATGGAGAAGCTTCCAGGGTCCTTCAACTTCATAGGCAGCTTGTTTTGGAGAATAGCGCTGAATTCCTCCGTGAGTGCTACTGTCTCACTCTCTTTGATATGCTTCTCCGTGGAAAGAACCTCCTCAAGGTAATTTTCTCGATTAGGCATCTTTTGGAGGGCTTCCACGAACGACATGTTGATGTCGAGCTGCTTCAGGTAACGGAACAATTTTGTCGCGCTTTCTCGATTCTTGCTGCTCACCAAGCATCCAGGAAATGGTACAGGAGGTTCGTATGCCGGCGGAGCAATATATGGCTTTTCTAAATCAGGCTCATACCCTTCCATGATTCAATTCTGCCCTTTCCTTTGTCCACTGAATTTCCAGCAACGTTCTCTTGCGATTTGGAGGGCGGGTTCGCAATTGTATCCTCGCTGCAAAAAGTGATGGCGTTTACATACTCTTTCGGATTAAGATCGGGCTTTCCTGGTAGCATTCCGGGATTCCGAGAGAATGATGCAGCCTGCTGCGTAATGGAGTTTTCTAGCATCTTCAAATGCGTGCTCAAGGAGTCCATTTGAGTTTTCAGCTCGTTGATCGTAGTCCCCACTTGAGTTTTGAGTTCATTAATCGCATCTCCCATTTCCACAATGAATTTTGCTTGAATTGATTGCTGCTCCTTGATTTTGTCTTGATGTTGCCTTTGCTCTTTGATTAATTCGAGCATCACCGCCACAAGACTTGACGAAGGAGCTTGAGGAGGTTGAGGAGCTTGCTGGAGTGGCTGTAGTTGCTGATATGGCTGCTGCCTTTGCTGAAAACCCGAATATTTCACCGGTTGTGTCATGTGATACGAGAGATTAGGGTGGTTCCTCCAATTCGGGTTGTATGAGTTCGCGAATTGCATGTTGCCTTTATGTTGGGCGTAGTTCACTTGTTCCATTCTTTCTTGAATTGTGCATTGGTAAGCCATATGATCCGTATCTCCACAATTCACACAATAGATGACATTCACCACATGGTGTGGTTCATGGCAAGATTGTCAATAAGCTCTTACGCCTCTTTAATGCTTAAGTCCATGAATGATCTTCGAGCAGCGTTGTCTAACGTCATTCTATGCTCATAGTGATTCTATTGTAGAATGTTTGAATCACGTACCACAGCTCTAGATCGTGATGAGGACACATTTGCAATGGGTCCTTGAATATTTCTCAAGCCTCAAATAATGTTTCTCCCTCTCGGCATCTAAACATTGTGTAATCGCCTCTCATTTTGATCGTCTTGCTCAGAGGGAAGAACCGTGATAAGAATGTTGTGCATAGCTAGTCCCATGTAGTGATTAAACCAGCGGGAAGAGATTGTAGCCAAATCTTTGCTCCTCTCCCGATGGGGAAGGGGAAGAGACGTAGCAAAATCGCATCTTCCGAGACTCCATGTATTTTGAATGTGCTTGAAAGCTCTAAGAAATCTCGTAAGTGTTGATGAGGGTCTTCGTGATTTCCGGCCATGTATGTTTTTTATATAACATGTTGATCATCGCGGGCTTGATCTCGAATTGTTCCCTCGCAACATCAGGCATCCTTATTGTAGTTTGGACGTTACTCATATTCGGAACCACGTAATAGCGAAGACGACGTGGTGGAGGAGCCTGCGGTTGATGTAATTGCGCCACATTACCGATGGGTAATTGGGGCTGTCCATGACCATCCAATATATCGTTTTCATTGTTCATTGCTCGTGGATAGGTCATGTCTACTCTTTCTTCTCCCTTGTCCTTCTTTCGCTGTTTAACCGTTCTCTCAATCTCAGGGTCAATTTGATACAAATTCGAATTACCGCGAGATCGGGTCATGCACCTACAAAGTGTTGAAATGAGCTCAATATGCTCATTATAGGGTCTTGGACGAAATTAATATGAAGAGAAGACCACATTGTTGAGTTTGATGAGTTCTAGAGTCAAACATCACTTATTTCTTCTCTCTTGTAACTACACTTCATTTACTCTCATTCTCCATGCAAGCGCTCTATTTATTGTTTGTAATCTCCTATAAATATGTAACCTCTTGTGAATAAGAATACAATACAGAATTGAAATATTCTTAGCCTTATTCTCTCTTATTCTCATTCAATTCTCTCTTATTCTCATACTATTCTCTCGCATTATTCTCGTTTTCTACATGGTATCAGAGCTTTTTTTATCTTTTGCACACGATTCTTAACTTTTTTTTTATTTTTGAACTTTCTGGCTCTAGTTCATCGAACGTTTTTTACGTCGATTGAATCCAGAATTTGTTCAAACCTTCTGAATTTGTTCAAACTTTCTGTCTTATCCTTTATTTCACCAATAAACAAATTTGTTTCTTTTCTCTCGTTTATCATGTCAACCGTGAATCCAGGACCAATTCCCGTTGTTTTCAATGGAAAAAACTATTTGAATTGGTCTCGGGTGGCAAAAACAAATCTTGGAGGCAAAGGCTTGTGGAAATATGTCGTGGAGTCTCCTCAACCCAATGGGAAAGCTGTGGCAAGTGATTGTGCTGAAAAGGTAGAACAAGATGTCATGAATGCTTTGGGAATACTTTAAAGTTCTCTTGCTCCTCATATCCTCAAAACATACAATCACAAAGAGACTCCAAAAGCACTTTGGGATGAGCTGAAACAAGTATATCGAAATTCATCAAACCTTACAAGGGTTTATGAAATCAAACATACTCTCAATCATCCCCAACAAGCTGGCAAGGAGTTCAATCAATATATCGCAGATTTTAACAGTCTCAAGGCTGAGATAAAAGAGTTCTGCCCGTTCACAACGGATCCTGTGGACATTGCTGCACGTAATTAACATGATGGCGTGTTTCAGCTTCTTCTAACCTTGGACCGACCCTACAATGATCTCATCAATCATATCCTCCGATAAATCCACTTCCCAAATTTTCTGAAGTTTGCATGCTGGTAAAAAAGGAAGAAGGAACTAATCGGCTCTTCCAAGGCCCAGCAAATGATGTTGCTCACTTAGTCGAGCAAACCAGCGCTACGAGAAGAAACCAATGTGGGTGAGTATTGCAAGAAGAAGGGCCACTCCAAGGAAAAGTTTTGGATTCTCCATCCCCATTTGAAACTATCTCATCCAAGGGATAACTACCAGCCAAAAGAAGCTGCTCATAGAGCTTCCAACACTAACTCTGTTTTGCAGGATCAAATCAATGAGATACTTCAAACTCTTAAAGTTCGGGGTTAACCTCAAACACTTCCGGCAATTCCGGTAACGCATCTCTTACTAAGAGTCCTAACAATTATATGATAGTGGATTATGGAGCAACTAATCATATGATCAATCAAAAAGAGCTAGTAAATGATATTAGACCTTATTTTGGTTATGTTACAATAGCTAATGGTCAATAAATACCAATTAAAGGTATAGGGAACCTAAAGTTATTCAACAAATCAACATCAGCTCTTTATGTTCTAAATTTCTCAAGTAATCTAATATCAGTTCACAAACTAGCTAATGATCTTGATTGTTTAGTTTGCTTTGAATCTAACAAGTTTTGGATTCAGGATATTAAGACAAGGAAGCTCATTGGAGGAGGTTCACTCAAGAATGGCCTCTACATCTTGGAGTTCTTTGCTTCAGCAAATTATCCATCTTTTGATTTCAATTATGCATCAATTAAAGCTTTGTGTTCAGTGTGGCATGCTAGACTTTGTCATCCACATCAGAAAGCACTTAGTTTGTTATTTCCTAATATTAAGTATGATCATGAGAAATGCGAAGCATGTATTCTAGG
>CM071865.1:48766222-48776549 GCA_036759665.1 Gynandropsis gynandra | reverse complement strand
CAACGGATGTCCGTTGGGATTGTTGAAAATCCTTAAATTTTTTCTAAGTGTCGGGTGCGAATTCGTGGTTCAACAACCGTTAATATTTTCAATGGGCAACCTTCAACATTGGTATTAGATTATTTTAATTTGTTATACATCAAACATCGTTTATATAACATGTTCGATTGTATTAACATTTTGATTATTCGATTACACATCATACATCAAACGTGAAACATCGTTCATTGACGGTATACGTCATTTACATTACACATCATCAACATGTATTACACATAGTAAACATTATTGTATTTACATTTCTTCTTTAGTATATTCATCGATGGGCGAGTCTTCTTTCGCTTGTTCATTGAATTCATCGCCGTTTTCATCTTCAGCATCTTCTGGTTCAGCGTCTGCATAATCGCGTATGAGTTCTCCGTCTATGTCATTCCACGTAAAAATCTCCTCGCAATCTGTATCAATTAAACGAATCGACTGCGGATGATCGGGTTGCAACGGATCTTCTTTATCATCAGAGCTTATGATCCCTCGTGGCTTGATATTTACTACGGCCCATCATTCCTCTCTTTGACGTTTCAATGTTGTTGGATATTGCACGTAACATACTTGATCTGCTTGATCTATTGTGATGAAGGGATCATACTTACCATATTGTCGTGACATTGTAGTCTGTTTTAATACTCATCAATCTTGAAGATAAAGATAAACGAGACTGACCTTCACGACAACCTTCATATATAGGTTGTTTCGCCGAATCCAATAGGTTGAAGAATCGACGTGCATCGATGTTCGGTATCTCTTCATGCGTTTGTTCATTAACAACTCCAGGAAAAGCATCTGACACCATTTCCACATATGGATTGGTCGTTGATTCTTCATAAATAACTTCTTCATTTCGTTGTACTTGTGCATCTTGCACACTATCTCTAACACCGCAATCTTCGCCGTGAAAAAACCAAATTTCGTAATTTTCAACGAAACCCACCTTATACAGATGTTTGCAAACAATTTCTTGACTTCGATACTTCATGTTTTTGCATCTTTTGCATGGACATAACATTGTCCCACGTTCTTGACACAAAGGCTGCATCGATGCAAAACTCATGAATTGCTCTAATCCGTGTAAGAATTCTTGCGTAATCTCTTCGGTTACAGGATCTTTTCTTCCATACATCCACTCCCTTGATCTATATATATTTCGATTTGAAGACGGTGACATTTTTTCGAAAATTTTTTTGTTATTGATGGTTTGATGCACTCTTTGGTAAGATCTAAATAGTTTATATTCCAACGCACATCCGTTGCAATTTGCACGGGTTCGCCGTTGCGAGTTCACGTGAAATTATTTAAACCAGTGCCCTCGAAATTCACAAAATCAACGGTTATCCGTTGCGATGTCTAACGGGCTTCTATTATAAATTGTAACGGAAGACCGTTTTAAAGATTTCTAACGGATTTTCCAACGGACACTGCCGACGGATGGTTTCCGTTGCCATCCGTTACAATTTCTGACGGACTGCCAACTGAATTTCTAACGGTGCATATCCGTTACAAAACCGTTGCAAATTTTAACGGAATTGTAACGGATTTTTGCCCGTTGCAATATCCCCACATTCAAAACAGTATTTATGATGTTATCGAAAAAGTTCTTCTCGATATGCATAACATCTAAATTATGACGTAATATCAATGACTTCCAGTATGTTAGTTCCCAAAAGATACTACGTTTATACCAGTTATGCCATTCACCTTGACCTTTTGGTTTACGATGCCCAGGATCTCCACCGCATTCTACTGATTCTTGTAAATCCTCCATTGCGTTCAATCTTTTGTAAAGGATTTGTCTTCCGGTTTGCATGCATGGTGCCTTTTTTTTTAACCACGTTCTTCCGAAAATGTTTTTTATCTTTCCGGAAAGCATGACCACGAGGAAGAAATCCTCTATGACAATCAAACCAACATGGTTTCTTACCATGTACTAGTCGAAATGAATCTGTATCCTCCATACAATAAAAACATGCTAATCTTTCGTGCGTACTCCATCCTGATAACATTCCATACGCAGGAAACCGCTAATTGTCCACAACAAGACCGCTTTCAATCTGAAATTTTGCTTAGTACTGACATCATAAGCAAGGATTCCTTCGTTTCACAACTGTTGTAATTCATGAATTAAGGGCTGCAAAAATACATCGAAACTTTTCTTCGGATATTCTGGTCCTGGAATAAGCAACTTCCGAAACATTACCTCTCTTTTCAAACACATCTTGGGAGGTAAATTATAAGGAGACAAAATCACCGGCCAGAGGGAATATTGACTTCCCGATTGTCCATAGGGACTAAAACCATCCGTGCACAGGCAAAGATAAACATTTCTCGTTTCACGCGCAAACTCGGGAAATATTTCATTGAAATCTTTCCAAGCCTGACCATCCGATGGATGTTGCCTTACACCTTCGGTCGTGGAGTGTTCTGCGTGCCATCTCATTGCTGCAGCGGTTTTTTTTATTCATATAACCTTCTCAACCTCTTTGCTACAGGCATATAAAACATTTTCTACGTATTTCCGTGAAGATGGTTTTTTAGGCCGAAATCTGTTTGCACCGCAAAACTTGCATTCCAACAAGTCTTTATCATTTCCCCAAAACAACATGCAACTGTTTCTACAAACATCAATTTTCTCATGTGGCATTCCCAAGTCTTTTAACACATTCTTTGTTTCGTAGTATGTCTCGGGAGCTTGGTTATTATCCGGTAAATATTCCCGCATTGTTTTACTGTTTTACTCCATGCAATTTTCAACCACATTGTAGTCTGTTTTAATACTCATCAATCTTGAAGATAAAGATAAACGAGACTGAACTTCACGACAACCTTCATATATAGGTTGTTTCGCCGAATCCAATAGGTTGAAGAATCGACGTGAATCGATGTTCGGCATCTCTTCATGCGTTTGTTCATTAACAACTCCAGGAAAAGCATCTGACACCATTTCCACATATGGATTGGTCGTTGATTCTTCATAAATAACTTCTTCATTTCGTTGTACTTGTGCATCTTGCACACTATCTCTAACACCGCAATCTTCGCCGTGAAAAAACCAAATTTCGTAATTTTCAACGAAACCCACCTTATACAGATGTTTGCAAACAATTTCTTGACTTCGATACTTCACGTTTTTGCATCTTTTGCATGGACACAACATTGTCCCACGTTCTTGACACAAAAGCTGCATCGATGCAAAACTCATGAATTGCTCTAATCCGTGTAAGAATTCTTGCGTAATCTCTTCGATTACAGGATCTTTTCTTCCATACATCCACTCCCTTGATCTATATATATTTCGATTTGAAGACGGTGACATTTTTTCGAAAATTTTTTTGTTATTGATGGTTTGATGCACTCTTTGGTAAGATCTAAATAGTTTATATTCCAACGGACATCCGTTGCAATTTGCAACGGATCGCCGTTGCGAGTTCACGTGAAATTATTTAAACCAGTGCCCTCGAAATTCACAAAATCAACGGTTATCCGTTGCGATGTCTAACGGGCTTCTATTATAAATTGTAACGGAAGACCGTTGTAAAGATTTCTAACGGATTTTCCAACGGACACTGCCGACGGATGGTTTCCGTTGCCATCCGTTACAATTTCCGACGGACTGCCAACGGAATTTCTAACGGTGCGTATCCGTTACAAATCCGTTGCAAATTTTAACGGAATTGTAACGGATTTTTTCCCGTTACAATATCCCGTCATCCGTTGCAATCCGTTGGTTTTGCTTTCCAACGGACGGATCCGTTGCCCCGTCCGTTGGAAAGTCCGTGTTTTTTTGTAGTCCCACTACCAATAATCAAGCAACAAACTTTATTTTTGACCAAACACCTCGTATAAAAGATGTTTTCGCATTGGATTATCTCCTCTTCTTTTGTTCGAAGACTCAAGGCTCGTCTCACCACTAATAATTC
The DNA here is from genome assembly GCA_036759665.1 of Gynandropsis gynandra. Taxonomy (NCBI): domain Eukaryota; kingdom Viridiplantae; phylum Streptophyta; class Magnoliopsida; order Brassicales; family Cleomaceae; genus Gynandropsis; species Gynandropsis gynandra. Next base: position 48,772,578 of record CM071865.1, on the reverse strand, counting down.
CCCTTTGACAGCCTCTTGTTCCACAATATCATCCTCCCCAGATGACATTGATTCAGATTCATTCTCAGGCTCCGTTTCAATCGTTCCATCATCATGAACCATTAAAGCTCTTTTGTTTGGACACTCAATAGCATAGTGTCCCAATCCTTGGCATCTAAAACACTTAATATCTCGAGTACACGATGGAAAAGTGTTAGAGGTACCTGATTTCTTAGGCTGTGACGACTCAGGCTTGCCCTCATGTTTTTGAGTTGATTTGGAGCCTACAAACCGTCTTTCTTCTTTGTTGAATTTTGGTCGAGGGTTTGCTGAGTTTGAACTGTATCTTGGATATGATCTTGTCTTCCGTTTGATCTGCCTTTCAAACTCTATGGCCAAGTGTAGCAGATCCTCCAATTCCACATAATGTCGAGTTGACACTTTGTCTTGAATTTTCTGATTCAAACCGCCAAGAAATCTGTCCATGGTGGATTCTTTACTCTCCTCTGTATCAGTTCGAATCAATAGCATTTCCATTTCTTTGTAGTACTCATCTACACTCCTTTCACCTTGCTTCAATTCTCGTAGCCTTTTGAGGTTGTCTCGGTGAAAATGGTGGGGAATAAATCGTCTTCTCATGATGGTTTTCATTTCCCGCCAAGTATCAACCGGATGCTCTCCATTCCTCCTCCTAGAGAGTATAAGTTGATCCCACCATGCTAAAGCATAGTCGCTGAATCTTCCAGCAGCAAGTTGAATTTTTCCTCTCCGAATAATGATGCAGTTCAAAAACCATCTCAGCTTTGCGCTCCCATTCTAAATAAGCTTCAGCATCGTTTCTTCCATGGAATGATGGAATTTCAAGCTTAATCCCACTCAAATCATCATCCAATCGTTCTCTTCCTCGTCTAACATGCCTTTGCCTCCTTGGTTGCTCAAATTCTTCAAATTCAGCATAGGTTGAAGCATTCTCATCACTACAGCTTCTTTGTGGTTCTCTAGCTCTTGGAGGTGCGTTAGGGTGCCTTAAAGGACGAGTTGTATTTCTTCCATTCTCTATGCGATCCAACCTCTCCTCGATTGCTCCCATAGCTTGATTCACTAGGCGTTGTATATGCCAAGTTAGTGCCTCCATTTGTAAACTGTTTGCTTCCCCTCTTCGTGGTTCTACATCATGTATGTGTTCCGAGTTCGCAGCCATTGTTTTTTTTTTCTAAAGGAAATGTTAGTAATAAACAGAAAGAGATCAAAGAAAAGGAGAAGATGTTAAAACCTCACAATCACTCGGAAATGTGTTTCACTCTATTTCACTCACTCTCCTTGTTTTCTCTAATATGTTCTCGTGCAAACTAGCTAACAAACTCAGTCAGACACACCAATCAATGAAATTCACACTTAACCTGTCAAATACGTTAAAAATGTAAAAAAATGCTAATGATTCTAATATCTGATTTTCTTCAAGGATTCAAAATAGGCTCATAATAAGCATAAATTTTCACAAACAAATCAAAATAGACTCAAATAACACGAATTTAAGCTCAAATCAAACCAAAAGAGCAATTCTCAATGTATTCTATGGACTCAACTTCTTTTTTTTCTTTTTTTTTTCTTCTTTTTTTGATTCTTTTGTTTCTTTTTTTTTCCTTTTTTTGTTTTCCTTTTTTTTTTCTTCGAGCTAATCACAAAAATGAAGTGAAAAAAACTTGAAATGAAAATATGAAAAATAGAATGAATAACTAATAGAACCCCAAAAATAAAAAGAAAACAGAGTAAACAATGATAAGGATAATCCTATAGGAAGAACCTAGCTCTGATACCAAATGATACGAAACCTAGATCGAAATTCTTCCTAAAGGCGATGGAATTGGTTCCCTAAACCCTTAATCAACTTGCTATCTTAAAGAACCTAAGCCCACGTTCGAAATGAACGGTCCTAGACCCCGATAGAACATGGATGAAGAACGTAGGGGAATCGAATGACACCATAACTCGTTTGCAGAATAACGAATTGATAAGTCGAAGCACGAATGCCACAGATGATAATCTGATAAGTTCGAAATCTAGCTCTAAAAGAAAATTTAGAGAAACCTCTCAATTGGTAAAATGAAACTTGATACTTGATCTTAACATAATGTAGCTATTTATAGGAAAACAAAAGACAAAGAAGTCGGTGAAAAACATTAATTAAAACAACTTGTAGGTGGAGGAAAAATAAATGGGGTAGTTGAGTTGTAGGTGGAGGAAACTAAGTGGGGTGGTTGAGTTGTAGGTGGAGGAAAGTAAGTGGGGTGGTTGAGTTGTAGGTGGAGAGCTTCTAGAACATCTATTTTCATCCAACACTCTCTTCTTGACATTTGAAGCTTCATTTGGGCTCAATATGGGCTGAAACTAGATGGACTAAAGCTTGGTGATGTAATTGATGTGGTCCACTTTGGCTTTCTTCAAATGTTGCCCCCAAAACGCCCAAAACATGCTCAGCACACAAAGCTTGAAGTTTCTTAGCTATAGCCCTTGTGATTGGACCAATTAGCTCTGAATTTTGTTTATCAACATTCAGTTCTTCTCCAATTTTAGTTTTAGCTTGTGTTTTCTCCAATTCAGATCCAAGTGTGTTCTTTACGATGTCCTCATCAAGTCATGACTCACGCAAGATTACTTTCTTGTACATTAGTATCAACGACACGTCTACAAAAGGTTGTAATAGAGCAAAAACATCTCCATTGATGATAACAAAAAGCTACTGACTTTGTAGCAAGGATTCGAGTTGCGTCTTCCATAGGATCGATAGAAGATAGTTAGTATCAATGTGACAAAGTGGGATATATTGATATGAGTAGTAAAGGGAAAGGGATCTTGGTCAGCCATGATTGAAGAACTATGGAAACCCTAGATGTAAAACATGTCTCATACCATGACAACCAAAAAAGGACAAAGACAAAAAAATTAAATTTTTTTTTTGTATTGTTTTTATTATTTCTAACTGAGTTTTACAAGTAAAATTGATCACCCATTTATAACCATTGATGGGAATGAAATTGAATCCTTAAACGTGTAACAGTTCTACTGTCAATGCTCTATTTCTTTATTTGTAGAAGATGTCATTGTTTTAACCTCTGTCATAATTTAGGTATAAAAACAGCCTCAAACAACTCCAGGAACAAAAACATCCTTCAATGGTCTCGTACAATACTTTGTCTTGGCAACGATCAAAACATTTGCTGCAAAACGGTCGCGTGCTACTCATGTTCCAAGCAATCTTAACCTTAATTCCCTGGTAAAATGTGAAACAGCATACGGAGGAAGAATATACACATCCAACATGAAGGGTGGTACAACATTTGTCGCATGTGTAGAGCATCTTATCTTCCACGCCTATTTTCTTCTCACATACCTCACACCAATATATATCACTTCTACATTCTTCATAACATAGAGTGAGGGGATGACTGTCTGTACTTGTAACGTACCTCTCGTGGCAAAGTGCCACGTCTTAAACACATGACAAAGTTGCATCCATCTTCAAAACATTTCAGATAATAATCTTTAGAACGAGAACTTGAAATTCTACACGTGTTGTATGCGCCTGCCGCAGAATCGATGAATAGAGAATGCTTATGAAGATTATGAACAACCGGTTCAGAAATTGATGAAGCACATCTTAAATCTATTGTGAATTTGTCTCTACAACCCTTTTCAGTGCACTTGTACCTGAAGCATGTATTTACCCGTCTACAAGCTGAACAAGACATTTTACTATAGTGTCGTTCGGGAAGAGGATCCAGGAAGAGTGGGTGACGGTGTAGCTCATGATACATCTTCCGAGGAAGATTTGCACATTCTGTGTGGAGGAAGAATTCACATTGCTTACAATTGTAGAAATTACCAGAATCGATAGGAAGGATACAAGCTTGACATTGTTTGATTGCATCATGAACACCACCATTGTAATCGATGGAATGGAGAGAATGTTGAGGGTGACTGAAATGTATTATCTCCACAAACGACTCCATTAGTTCCTCTGGTTCACATATGTCTTTGCGAGTTGCACATTTAGAATGGAGGGCGTAAGAAGAACCACTTGTGCAAGAATATGCGCCGTATTTGGCATCGATTCTGCGGTGGCAGACTCTACAGGACCAGTCTGCAGGAGGAGAAAGATAAGAGACAGGAGAGAGACGATGTTGAGGATGACGTGTGATCTTAATGATGCTTCGATGGATGACGTAAAGACACTGGTGACAAGCATACGTTGGATCTTTGGGATCGTCAAAGTCACGGAAATTGCTGTGGGAAACAAGGGTTCCGTCGGGTCGGAGAAAAGAGAAAGAGAGAGGGTGTTGAAGGTGAAAAGGGTGTTTCATCTCTCTCGGCCATCTTTCACATCCAACGTGGAACTGAACATCGCAGATCACGCAATACCAATGACAATCAATGAGTGCACCACGTGGTGAAGAATCACGTTGGCCGCAAGTGTAGCAACCAGAGGAAGGAAGTGGAGGACCTAATCGACGCCGTAGGAAGTGAGGCTCTCAATCTTTTGGATCTGATAGTAAGCATCTTGATTTTTCTTTTCGATAAATGTAACCAAAGTATGGTTCCAAGGAAGAATTCATGGCATAAGAGAAAGAGAAAGGTCGTTCGTTTTGTCACAGTGCTCACCTTCACAACAGCAATCAATTTATATAATTTCTTTTATATGTATCGAGATTTGCAATTAAAAAATATTAAATCACAAAGTCAACTTTCATCGAGATTTGCAATTAAAAAATATTAAATCACAAAGTCAACTTTCATCGAGATTTGCAATTAAATGTTTATTGAATTTTTAATCTCACTGCAAGTGTTGTCATATTCAAATAAATAGTGACTCGTTATATATATATATATATATATAGGGGTGTCAAAAATGAGCCCGGCCCGCGGGCCTACCCGAAGCTCGCCCGAAAATAATTGGGTTCGGGCCGAGAATTTTAAGACCCGAATGAAACCGGGCTTTCGGGCTCGGGCTTTTTAAAAGCCCGAAAATTTACAGCCCGGCCCGTCGGACTTCGGGCCCAAAAAATACCCTAACACATTACCCTCCCCTCCCCTATTTTTTTCCTTCTTATTCCCGTGACACTCTCTCTCTCGCGCTCGCCTTGGCTTCTCTTTTCCAGATCTAGTACTACTAACTTCACTTCTTCTAGCGTTGCAACGACAATAGCTACGAAGAGAGAGAAACGATCGGGAAACCGAGAGGAAGAGAAACGAGAACCTGAATTAGGGTTCGAAACGAGCGGGCCGCCCGGCCCGGCCCGAAGCCCGACGGGCCGGGCCCGTTTCAAACGGGCTTTTAGTCGGCCCGAGCCCGAAGGCCCGGTTTCATTCGGGCTACCAATTTTACAGCCCGAGCCCGCATATTTCGGGCGGGCTTCGGGTGGGCCCGCGGGCTCGGGCTGTTTTTTACACCCCTATATATATATAAAGGAGTTTGTTTTTCTCTTTTCTACTACAAGCACGCACGTCAATATATAGAAAAAAATTAACAAATAAAAAAATATTTGGTCTTTTTTTTTATATCATGAATCAACATCAAAATAAATTCGTGCGTTTTTTCTATCCTTATGCTACGATGTGATACAATGAATCAATAATAAAAAACTAAATTAAAAATCTTTATTAATTATTGTTTCATCTATTTTAAATGGCGGAATATTTTTACAGGACTAAACCACTTCAAAAATATCATTTTTCAAAATAATTATTAAATTCGAAAAAAACTGAAGAAAATACAAACTTACTTAATGTTCGAACGTGGAAAAATGGAAGTTCGATAGTTTTTCGATGTGAAAAACTGCCGAAAACGATAAAGTCGAACAGTTTTTCGCCAAGAAACCTGTTTAAAAGTTTATAGCAAGAAAGAAATAAGTGATGTCGAACTTGAGAGGGATCGATTTGAAGTTGGCGAGAAGAAAAATGGCTAGAATCAGCAGCATCACTGGCGAAGGGAGCACGAGTCAATCTTCAATGGCGTCAATAAGTGTAAGTAGTTCGATTTCTAGGGTTTTGCAAGCTTTCGAGTCACAAAATGGTTTATTGATTTGAAATGGGTGAATGTCAGTGTCGGTTAGGTCGCAAGGGTCGCAGGAGTTGCATGAACATCTTCGACTCAGTGAGTAGGTTGAGTAGCAAGGGTCGCAGGAGTTGCATGACCATATTCGATTCAGTGAGTTGGTTGTCTCAGTGAGTGGGATGGGTTGCAATGGTCGTTTGAGGGGCGTGGGTCGGTTGAGTGTCGCAGAGTGTCTGAGGGTCGTTTGAGTCGCATGGGTCGCACGGGTCGGTTGAGTCGCATGGGTCGCTGTTGCGTCGCATGGGTCGGTTGAGTCACATGGGTC
>CM071865.1:48753327-48763851 GCA_036759665.1 Gynandropsis gynandra | reverse complement strand
GACAAGGGTCGCAGGGGTCCAAGGGTCACAGAGGAACAAGGGTCGCAGAGGGACAAGGGTCGCAGGAGTCCAAGGATCGCAGAGGAACAAGGGTCGAAGAGGGACAAGGGTCGCAGGGGTCCAAGGGTCGCAGAGGAACAAGGGTCGCAGAGGGACAAGGGTCGCAGGGTCAAACTGGGTCGCTGGGTCGAATTGGGTCGTAAGGTCGCAGGGGTACTTTGGGAATATCAACATTTATAAGAGTATTTTTGAAGTTAAAAATTTTTCTTTTTCGAGAAGGGTATTTTTGAAGTGTTTTAGCTCTACGAGGGTATTTTTGAAGTTACCCCATTTTAAATCATGTAATTTTTCATCTTTTCGCATTTTAATTTAGAGCATCAGATACTATAACCTTTATTTATGTCCCCACATTTTTCATTTAATGTTTCAGATCCTGCAACTTGTTTTTCTTCTGACATTCTTCATTTAGCGCTTCAATTAAACGTTTACGGTTCCAAAAATAATCTGAAAAGATACGAAAGCGTAAGAAATCATAGATCTAGAAATCCAAAATCCAAATTCTTCAACTCTCTATAAACCCTAAGCAACCACTCCTCTGCATCGACACACCACTAACCTCCATCGGAATAAAGTTCAAGGTTTTAGAGGTGACCCAAAACTAAGCAAGGTCCGCAAAATCAGTGAGAAAAGAGTGATAGGTGCATTCTCCTGCATGCCTCAATCTCCATCGTCGCTCGCGTACCTCGAGCGCTTTTGTTGCATTTGTGATGTTTTGTGTGTTGCTTATTTCAAGTAATCTCTCTCTCTTTTTTTTTGTAATTGAATGTTTATTGTATTTGCAATTCAAACACTCATTTATCAAACATTTGCACTTGTTAGATTCAGATAAATTTCTATCACTTAGTTGTAATACCCAATCAAAAAAAGTTTGTAGTTCGTTTGAAGAATCAACATTCATTTGTAATCGCGTATTTTTAATTAATTTCAATACACAATAATAGTTCCAAAGATAAGAGGAGTTTATACATGTTTGGACAGTTTCATACTTGTTTCCTTTTATAATTATTGATAAGATCTAACGAAAATCGCCTCCAAATACTATTGTTTTGCCTTCAATGGTTTTGTTTTACGAAAAAAAATTTATTAAACCCATGATATTTTTTATACTTTTATCAAGAGTTCCAAAGCAATATTTATGAATCATCGAAGCCTCGTCTCATATTATAAGGCGTGTTTGTTTTAGATCTGGAATTTTTTCCCTAATTTTATGTTACAAATTGAATCTTCGTTAATATCTTTTGGTATTGCGAACCTCGAATGCACTGTATGGCCTTCTTCCAATAAAAGTGATGCAATACCACTTGATGCATTGTTTAGTACAATATGCCTACGGGATCTTATTGCTACAGATAATGTTTTTCATAGAAAAGTTTTTCCAATTCCTCCATTTTCATATAAAAAATACTTGTCCAATGTTTCGATCTACCGTGTTTACAATTTCGTTATAAATCGAGCATTGTTCTACTGTAAGATATGATTTAAGATTGATAAATTCAATTTTCATTTTCTTTTGGTCATAAGATAATTCTGACTCGTTAAGCCCAAACCGACCAAACTTAACAACAACATTTATAAAGGGCCCATATAAATGCCTTAGCTAAACTGAAATTGAAAAACATTTAATAACTACCTATGCATAAAAAACCGAAAACCGTAGGCCCAAAATAATAGAAAATCGAAGCTCATTGTCGTAAAATCACCATGTCTTAAAAATACATTAACAAAGAAGCTCATGTAATCATAAAAGAAATCCTCAAAATCAAAACCCACAACAGGAATTTTCCAAACATGACATAGAACAAAAACCAAACGTTTAAAGAATCAAGGTTCAATGGATATGTAAACACCAGAAACAACAGAATAAAACAAATTTAGATCCACAAAAGACATACGATAAGAAAATAAAACAAACACAAATACGATTACAATATAAACACACAAAATGGCATCGGCGAACCTAGGAAAAGGAAGCCCCAAAACCTCATATATTTCACCATATCATCGTATCAAACTGCCAAAAAGTTAACGAAACATAAAAATAAAATGACCATAATAACTAGTAAACAACGAAACAATGAACCGCAAAGATCCGAAAAGCACACATCGAAAAAGATCTTTGCAACAAATCCAAAAATAAAACAATGCAAAACAAATAGAATCACATAAATGATATCATCAAAGCAACCCAAACATCAAATCTACGGAAAAAAATCATAACCAAGGATAAAAAAAGGTGAATCCTTAGTAAAATACCAATCGAATAAAATAGACATGCAGCTATACGAATACCCATAGAATAAGAACAAAACAACATGAAAAGATTCAATGCAAAACGGTAACTAACAGTAAACCCTTCGACACTAGATCTACAACACATGAATGATTATAAACCCTAAACAACCAAAAATAAATCCCTAAGGATAAGAACAAAACAACATTAAAAGATTCAATGCAAAACGGTAAACAACAGTAAACCCTTCGACACCAGATCTACAATATAGGAATGATTATAAACCCTAAACAACCAAAAATAAATACAAATACCTAAAAAACAGAAAAACCCAGGTCACTAGTAAGACCATAAAAAAACACGAAAACCATGACAAATGCCTATAAATCTGGAATCAACCGAACCGAAGAAAAATCAACACAAATAAGAAGACAATGAACCTAAGAAAACCTAAATCGCAACCCAGAAAATTGGCAAAAATCCGAAAAAAAAATCTAAAAGAGAGGAAAATTTTAAAAACGACTAAATCCGGAAGAAATTAAAAGTAAAAAGAGGTATGTGAATGCAATAAAAATAGGATTGCATATTTAAATTGCTATTTCAGGAAGTTGAGATATTTAAGGAGTATGAATTCAAATCAAGGATGACTGGAGGAAGTCAACGAGTAGATCAAGGAGAAGAAGGAGGAGTCAAGTTGAATAGGACTATTCAATGCTGAAGAGAGATCAGCAAGACGGCGCGGCTGAAGAACCGGAGAAGGTTGCTGAGCCGAGCGGAAGACAGATAAATTAACCTAAAAAAGAAAAAGAAGGTTAATGATTCTGGGTGGTATCACTGAAGTACACGAAACATAGAGGAAGAGAGTTCTAAAGTCAGATACTGTACTGTGCTGAGAAACAGTTGCGGTTGTATTTACGTCTAACTCAAGGGGAGTTATCTGTAGAGATCTTTAGTACATTGTATGAACTGACAAGTGTACTTAAAGATTGACAAATAAATAAACGAATATTGTTTGATATTTCTGATCTCTTTGGATTATTGGTTCACACATTATCTTCCACAAGTTTTCAATTGGTATCAGAGCTGGTAACCAAAATTTTTAGAGTAAATCTAAAAACACTGGTTTGAGATCCGAGAAGATTATGGAAGGACCAAGAGACATGTATTCGTTTGGAAAACATGTTATGTTAGATGCATCCAACTATGGATATTGGAAAGTTAAAATGAAGGCAAGTATACGAGGAATTGACGAAGATGCCTGGAGTGCCGTGAAGAATGGGTGGATGCCACCAACTGTCATAGATGAAAATGGAAATGAAAAAGAGAAGCCATCAGATCAGTGGACACCGAGTGAAAAACGAAGTTCAACCTTCAAAGCTAAAGCCTTGACAACTATTTTTTCATCAGTGGATATCAATGAATTTAAACAAATTCAGGGTTGTGAGTCTGCCAAAGAAGCGTGGGATACGTTGGAGACTATTCATGAAGGTACCACTAGTGTCAAAAGGACACATCTCGACATATTAGAACATCAATTCGAGAAGTTAGAGATGGGAGAATATGAAAGTGTAAAAGAGTTCAGCTGTCGGATGAATGCAATCGCAAACGAGGTAAGTGTACTTAGATAGACTCTTAATGATAAGAAACTGGTTAAAAAATTACTGAGGTGTCTACCTAAGAAGTTTCATGCACAGAAGGTTGCTATGAACATGTATTTAAATACTGACACAACTAGTTTCAAAGAAATAGTTGGAATCTTGGCAACATATGAACTTGAACTTCAACTCGAAAAAGGAGATACAACTAAAGATTGAGGCAAAGGAGTTGTATTACAAGCCACCTTAGAAAACACAAGGTTGGACAGTATTGAAGAAAACATTGTGTTACTGACTAGAAAATTTGGAAAATTCATGAAGAGAAGGTCAGGGATGAATAAACGTCAACTGAAGATTCTGGGTACAAAAAGGAGAACAAATCTGGATCTCAATGTCATGAGTGCAAAGGTTTTGGTCATTTCAACTCAGATTGTCCTAGCATCACGAGAAGAGAAAATGTTTTGAAAAATCTCAGAGAAACACAGTGCTTCAAATGCAAGGGATTTGGTCATACAAAGAATGAATGTGTTGATAATAATCTGGTAAAAGGAAAATCACTAATCATGCTTAGTGAATCCAGTTCTGAATCTGGAGAAGAGTCTATAGAAGAACAGTCGAGCTTGGTTGCTTTCATTGGAATTATTGATGAGGACGATAAAGAAAGTGAAAAAGATCAACTTGATGAAGAAGATGAAGTTGATGTAGAGATGATATACAATGAGTGGATTAGGATGGGAAAATTGAATGTTCAACTGATCAAGGAAAATGAGAATCTGGAAGCTTAGATTCAGAATATGAAGAAAGAAGTAGTTGCTAAAGAAAAAGAAGTGAACTTCGTCAAAAGGCAGCTAGAGGAGACAAACAAACAACTGAAGATGCTGTCAAATGGCACTGATAAATTGGATCACTTGCTTTCTATTGGAAAAATGAAAGGTGATAATCATGGAATCGGCTATGTTGGGAATACAAGCAAGACAGAGAACAAGTTTGTTTCTGGAGGAGACCTGAAAGAAAGCCTGAAATGGAAAGAAAGACAACTAATTTATGATACTCCAAATAAAAGTCAGAACAGACAAAATTCCGACAGAAGAAGAAATTGGATTGATCATGTTGTTGATTACAGACCTTAAGGACAATATCAGAAGTCCTATCAACACTACAACCAGAGAAGAAAAGTGTCAACACAGAACCACGGACATAACCATTGGAGAACACATTATTGTAAGAATAGAAAGAGGAAATCAGTTATCTGTTACTTTTGTGGAATTAAGGGTCACAAGCAACGCTCGTGCTACAAGAAACACAGGTATGATGCGAGTAAGTCATCAAATGTAAAACAAATTTGGGTAAAAAAAAGTGAGTTATACTGCAATGTTGCATACATTTCTGCCCAGAATGAAAAATCAAATACCTGGTACTTTAACAGTGGATGTTCGAGACACATGACAGGTAATAAAGAGTTACTCTCAAATTTTGTTGAAATTAAGAATGCAGGGAGTGTAGTGTTCGGAGATGGGAACAAAGGAAAAATTCTTGGCAGAGGAGATCTCAAGTCACCTGGACAACCAGCGTTGACAAATGTTCAACTTGTTGCGGGTCTAACGGCTAATTTGATTAGCATCAGTCAACTTTGTGACAGCCATCACCAGGTTAAATTCAGTAACAAAGAATGTATAGTGATGAATTCTGATAATAAATGTGTACTTACAAGGTCACGGTCTTCAAATAACTGTTACGTGTGGACTAAAGAGAAGGTGTGTTTTAAAGCAACAGATGATGCACTATCACTGTAGCATCAGCGACTAGGACACGTTAACTACAGATCATTGGTGAAACTGTCTGACTCTGCGGCAGTAAGAGGTATGCCTAAGCTAAAGCTAGATAAATCAGAAATGTGCAAACCTTGTCAACTAGGCAAACAAATAAAAGTTCATCATAAACGAATGCCCGAAGTGAAGACTGCAAAAATCCTGGAACTGGTGCATATGGACTTGATGGGTCCAATAAGAACAGAGAGTTTTGGAGGGAAAAGATACATTTTTGTTGTTGTGGATGATTTTTCTCGGTACACTTGGGTAAAATTTCTGAGAGAAAAATCTGAAACATTTGAGCTGTTTCATTTCCTGTTTCTTCAATTGAAAAATACTAAAGGCTACATTGAGAAAATCAGGAGCGATCATGGAAAAGAATTCGAGAATGATGTATTTAAAAAATTCTGTCAAAAACATGGTATCATTCACGAATTCTCAGCACCCAAGACACCGCAGCAAAATGGAGTCGTTGAAAGAAAGAACATGACACTGCAAGAAATGGCTCGAGCAATGCTGCATGGAAAGTCCATATCTATCAGGTTTTGGGCAGAAGCCATAAACGCAACATGTTATATCATTAATCGTGTGTACCTTCGTCCAGGTATGTCTAAAACACCATATGAGCTGTGGAAAGGTAAGAGCCCAAATTTAAGTTACTTCCATGTATTTGGGTGCACTTGCTTTGTACTAAACGATAGAGAATATTTTGGTAAATTTGATGCTAAAAGTGATGAGGAAATTTTTCTCGGATATGGAAGTAACACAACTGCTTTTCGAATCTTCAATTTACGTACAAGGAAAGTTATTGAATCAGTAAATGTTGTTTTTGATGAGGATCATTCAACTGATAGTGTTATTTTTCCTTTTTCGTCAGAAACTGTGCAAGAACAAACAGAGTCAACTCATGAACATTTAAGTGCACCTGCTGATCAACATACGATTGAATGTGAAACGAATGGAGATACTTTGGAACATGAAAGTCCTCGAACAAATTTGGAGCAAATAACGGTACACAAACCACGAATAAACTATCATGACATGGTAAAATTTGCATGCTTTACTTCATAAATTGAACCAAAGTGTGTCCGTGAAGCGTTAGACGATGAATCCTGGATTAAAGCTATGCATGAGGAATTATAGCAATTTGTTCGAAATGATGTTTGGATTTTAGTTCCTAGACCAATGCATCTGAATGTGATTGGCACGAAATGGGTGTTTAAGAACAGAACCAATGAGCAAGGGGAGATTGCTCGGAATAAAGCAAGATTAGTAGCACAGGGATATACTCAAGTAGAAGGAGTATATTTCGATGAAACCTTTGTCCATGTGGCTAGATTAGAATCGATCCGTCTATTGCTTCGTGTTACGTGTTCCTTTGGTTTCAAACTGTTTCAGATGGACGTGAAGAGTGCTTTTCTTAATGGGATTCTTCAAGAGGAAGTCTATGTAGAACATCCGAAAGGATTTGAGGATCCACATAATCCAGAGCATGTTTACAAGTTAAAGAAAGCCTTATACGGACTAAAGCAAGCACCCCGTGCTTGGTATGAAAGGCTTACAAGCTTTCTTGTGCAGAACGGATACAAAAGAGGGGGAGTTAATAAAACATTGTTTATTCATAATTTCGATGGAATTTTATTGGTTGTGCAGATATACGTTGATGACATAGTGTTTGGCTCTAAATCGCAGGAAAAAGTGAACTGGTTTGTGGAAACTATGAAGAGGGAGTTTGAAATGAGCATGTTTAGAGAACTAAGCTATTTTCTTGGTCTACAAGTCAAACAACTCGACGATGGAATGTTTATTTCTCAAAGTAAATATGCCAGAAATTTGGCAAAAAGGTTTGAACTTGATCACAGTAAATCGGCGAGTACCCCCATGTTAACAACAACAAAGTTGACAAAAGATGCAGATGGTGAAGATGTTGAGGTTAAACTATACAAAAGCATGATTGGTAGTCTTCTTTATCTCACTGCAAGTAGACCTAATCTTTGTTTGAGTGTAGGGATTTGTGCCAGATATCAAGCTAAACCGAAGAAATCTCACTTGCTTGCTATTAAGCGAATTATCAAATATGTCAAAGGTACCGCAGAGTATGGCATCTTATGTTCAAAAGATACTAACTGTGAACTTGCTGGTTTCAGTGATGCTGATTGGAGAGGTAATGCTGATGATCGCAAAAGTACATTTGGAGGCTGTTTCTTTCTTGGAAACAATTTGGTTTCATGGCATAGCAAAAAGCAAAATTCGACATCTCTTTCTACTACTGAAGCTGAGTACGTTGCCTTGGAAAGTTGTTGCACTCAACTGGTATGGATGAATCAAATTCTAATGGACTACGGTATGAAATCCAGATTTTTCACTGCATGGTGTGATAATACTAGTGCTATAGACATTTCGAAAAATCTTGTTCAACATTCTAGAACGAAACATATAGAAATAAGACATCACTTTCTAAGAGAAAAAATTGAACATAAACAAATGAAAGTGGAGTATGTGTCTACGGAACGTCAGCTCGCAGATATTTTCACAAAGCCTTTGGATTTAAATCGGTTTGTCTCTCTGAGAAAATCACTTGGTGTTTGTGAGCTTTGATTGTTCCTTGCATATTAAATTGGTAGAATTGTGTTTTGGAGTGTCTAATGATCGTATGTAGAAGAGGGAAATTACTAAAATATCTGCTTGATTTAAGTACACTTAAATGGTTTCTGTTCTGTGTTTTAACACTGTTATCATATTTGCAAGTTAAAAGTCCTTTGTCTGGTGATTTAAGTGCACTTAAAACTCTACTTACTCCTCTGAAAATTTCTATGTGTATTCGTATGCAAAAATAAAATTCGTTTGTCATGAGTATATGCTCGGATCTAAGTTGGGAGATATTCAGTTTCAGTTATAACGTCCTATGACACAAAGCTAAAATTGTGCTTAAATACTCCTCTATGCGTGCATAAGAGTATACCTAAAAAGGGTAGTCAAGGAGCTTGTTATATGAACAAAAGGATATCTACACAACGTTCTAGAAGCTGTAAATGAGTGGTTAAAATAATAATAATAAAAACGAACAAAGAGAAAATAAAAATGATAAGGAGTAATGCAATAGAATAGATTGTTTTGAAGTGGAGAACAATTATCAATAAGTGTACTTAATCAATCAGTCGTTTATAGTTCTTGACTAATTCTTAACGGTCTGATTCTGCTTTGATTCTTTCTATCATGTTTATGACAAGGAGTTCATGTTGATCTAATGAGCACTTGAGTGTTTTTCTCTTTAAGAGTAACCAGACAGTTTTGTTCTAATGTGATGGGATAGTTTGTGGGCTAATGTGACTAGTGCATGTACTTCAATTTTTTTAAAATCCCTAATTTTTCTCTGTCACTGCACTTAACTTCTCTTAAACTGTTGTATTTCACATTTTGCTTCCATTCCTGAAACCCTAACCCACTTTCTCTCGAGAAACAGAGCAGCCGTTTTTTTCATTTTGCAGATTCTTCTTCCACAAAAAATGCAGACTCGCAGCAACAATTTCGGCCTCCATGAAGACGACATTCTCCTGGTTGATGATCAGGAGGTAAGGATGGGGGATTTGGTGTTTACACGAAATCCTTCTCGTGTAAATGGTCGCCGCTACAAGGTGACAGCGACGAAATTTTTTGCATCAAATAAACGTGAAAAATTGAGATCAGGTGCATCTTCTATGGTCCACCTTCACACATATCCTGATAGCGACATCAGAGTCCCCTCCGTCTCGACCCCACAGAATGACCCACATCAACATTCTACTGAGCCAAGGGAAACGTCTACTTCTTCAACCCCACCACGGGACACCAATACTACCTCGGTTCCTCCACCGAGTGCTGCTCCTTCCACCATTCTATCACCGCCGGCGTCAACTGGGAGACCTGTGATGCGTTCTCAAAGTTAAATAAATAACCTAAACTACCCGCAAGTGCACGACACGTGTGTAGTATTTTAGGTGCGATCCCACAGAGACTACGCAACACAATCTAAACTCGAACTATGAATCAAACTTGCTAATGAACGAATATGGTTGAAGAATGAAATACTGAAAGTAAATAAACGAATTGGTTCTTAACGATACGACAAACGTTCTAGGAATCCAGTTTCACCACAACGATTAATCTATCTATCATGCAATCCCAGTTTAAGCTATCTAACGCAGACGATCCTAATATGATATCTACCCTCTCTCGTGGCATAGACCCGTGATCTAGACAAGTTGTCCCCTACTTTCGTGGCTGACACATTGAACTAAACCCATAAGAACTATGATTCATCCGTTTTACCCTCAACCGTTGCTACCCTACTTTCGTGGCCTAACCTCGGTTGTTCTAAACCTGATCTTCTAGGACTAGAATTCTCCTTTCGGTCCTTCTCCTAACCCCTAACACATGCATCTACGTGGTCATCGCAAACACAAGTAAATTAAGCACTCAGATAAAGAATAGATAAACGAAAACGGAAAGATGCATTAAAGATAAATCAAAAGATGGTTCCGGGATAGCCAAGGGCTAATCCATTCTCCCAAAACAAACAAACTACTCGCTCATGCGTCTGTAAACAAACATAAACGAAATAGAAAGTCTAAGGAACATGAAAACCAAACAAAACCGAAGTATGAGTTGATCTTCAATGCTCCTCGTGTGCCTCCTCGCAAGAATCTCCTCAATCACGAACTGAAAGTAAAAGTGTCCTCCAATGTCGTCCTCTGGTCTCCTTTTTATGTCCTTTAAGTCGGTCTACTTTTTGCCTTAATCCCCCCACGAACTTCCTTTTATTTTAAGTTAAATTAACTTAACTTAAGTTGCT
>CM071865.1:48658885-48736266 GCA_036759665.1 Gynandropsis gynandra | reverse complement strand
TTATACTTAATTTGGATTAATTAGGATTAAATCAAGTCAAAATTGAGATAATAATTTATTATTATTAAAATTAAAATTAAAATCAAAATTAAAATCAAAAATAAAATTAAAATCAAAATTGGGTCAAAATTGAAATCAAAATATGGTCAAAATTGGGTCAAAATCGGAGGGGGTTTTAGGCAGATTTGTGATAATTGAGGGGGGAATAGGATGAGATCAAAATCGAGGGGAGAATAGGACTAAACATGATAATCGAGGGGGAAATAGGCTGAAAGTGAAAATCGAGGGGGAAATAGGATGAGGGTCAAAATCGAGGGAGAAATAGGACTAAAGCATGAAAATCAAGGGGGAAATAGGCTGTTTTCCCTTGTATTAACTTCTTTAATACCTTGTAGACCGAACCAAAGCCGCCTTCTCCAAGCTTTTCATCAGACGAGAAGTTACTTGTTGCTGCAGTGACTACGCTAAGCTCAAAGAAAGGTAAGTCTCGATTTCTTCCCTTTTCGTCAAGCTCTTCTCCTCTAAAGGAGTCTTCAAAATTCAGAACTCTCTCCGTGAAGGCTAATGATATATTTCGCCTTTTAGAATCTGCGTTCCGTGAATGATTCAACGTATAAACACATATATGTTACTTGTAAACTAAACATCACAAAGAGCGTTGTTACCTTTTCGCTTCTTTCTTACGAAACAAAACATAAGTCCGATTAATAAGAGTATAGCAACAATAGAACTAGTAAGAGCTGAAACAATACTCTTCTTCCGAGACGTATTTTTCTTGTTCCATTGAGCTGAAACATATAGATTCCATGTTAGATTCTTGTTTGTTGACATTACTTTCAAGATACAAAGACTTTATATAAATATATATATATAGTGTGTGTGTGTGTGTGTGAGTACCTAATTCATTCGCATCTACGCGTACGTAGAAATCTTGTCCTGAATTCACATAGATCCTTGTATCTAACATGCCGCCATGCCATGTCAAGCAACCTGTTACACCTTCTTTCTCGTGGTATGCACTTGCGTAAGCAACGCAAGAACAATTCTTCAAACATATCTTTTCACAGTCCTTCAATGTTATATTCAAGTCTACGGCCGCGGCCGCTGTATCAGGAATCTTTACATGCTCTAACTTCACAAACCCTTCTCTACCATGACACATCGAAGCTTTGTTTTTCTGTAGACATCCACCTGAAGCGTCCCGTATGAACCAATCCCGTGGAGACTTGGGCTTGAATCCTGGTAAACATGTACACTCAAACATTTCTGAGCTCGTTGGATCACAGTAACCATTAAGGCCACAATGAGCGTAATAGTCACATTGCTCTTTAGGGGCGGACCAAAATCCAATCCATCTATTGTCCCTTGCATTCCACGTGAACCGTTGTTGGGCTCCTGTCTCGTTTATAACCATTCTTGTTATGAGTGAAGGATCTGTCACACCATACGTGATTGATACCTCATCTTGGGTATTCACAAACGTAACGTTGAAGATAAATCTGTTTGTCATCTCAGGCACGCCACTCCAACGCCGACCAGTCCACGTCCCGGTTCGCCATAACGGGTTTAATCCATCGTACAAAATCAACTGTGGAAACCCATTTCGGATTATTCGATACGAGAAGTTTCCAGAACTTGGATCATAAGGAGATTTCCAAGAGGTTAAAACCCTATCCAAACCATCTTTACGTGTAAACCCTAGTTTCAAAAACGGAAGCATGGTGTTTGTAGGATAATCAAAACTCTGCCAAAAAACTCTTCTTGTGATAGGATCAAGCAAGATAAGGTTGCCTAAATCGGTAACTCGAGCAACAAGAACAGGTCTTGAGACAGTATCTGAAACATTAGTGGACCAAACAGGTTCAGTTTCATTGATTCTTGCATAAATACAGAGATTCCCTCTGCTGCTGAATTTGATAACCCCTGATGTATCATTAACAGGATGATTCCTATTTGCAACCCAAACAAGGGTTTGCTCAGAAACTTGAGCAAACCAAATTCCGACGTACCGGTTTTTCGAATTTCCGACGCTGAAGAAGCCGAAGGCGAATTTCTTCCCGATCGAATACACGACATCGCCATCTTTCAAGGGCTTTGTTTCGATGATCGTGTCATCACTTGAGATGCAAGGTTTGATGAAGAGGAAAACGATGAGAAGTATCTTCCCAAGAAGCAACATTTTCTTTTTTTTTTCTTTTTGGCTTAAGATGTTCATACGATTCATGGTTGTTTTTTTTTAATAAATATGATGAGAGTTAGTCGTTGAGGGTCCTGAAGCATTAACTGCAAAAGTTCTCGTCTTGTCTTCAATGTGCTGTTGGGAAGAAATCCATCACATCCTCGTAACACTTATATAAAGATCTTTTTTCACATTTGTCCATGTTCGACAACTTTCCAACAAATCATCTCCAAGATATTTATTTCATCAAATTATTACCTCTCTATTTAACAAAATTTAACCAAATTGCACGGCATCATCTTTCAATATGGATCTTTTTATTGAAATGAATCCAAATATATATCATTGAAATAGATAAAGATAATTTAAATTCTCGAAATCAATATGATAACACCTTCAACTTAAATATATGAGCAAAATAGAGTACAAAACTTAATATTTCATTGAAACAATCACTACAAAGAAAACAAACATATATTAATCGACTGATCAACGGATCCGTCCATTGATATCATCCCAACGGATTGTAACGTATTTCGAAAAATTGTCAACATTCCGAAGTTCGTTGCAATCCGTTGGAATAATCAACGGATGCCATACATAGTGAATGTGGTAATAGTTTCGTTGAAAACCGCATTTTTAGTCCAACGGATGCCTGTTGCAAAAAACAACGAGCATTCAACGGATACTATTGGAATGTTTATAATTTCGAGAGTGTTGTTGGAATAATTCAACGTTGTATTTCAATGGGTACCCGTAGGTATTATCAATGGGTAGCTGTTGAAAAATTCAGTATTTAATGATCAAACTCGAAACTTTTACCATCAAGTCATCAACGCAAAATATATTTTCTAACAATATTGTCATTTCAAATAGAGATATATAAAGATGAGAGAGTGGATGTATAGAAAAACATCTTGTAACTGAGGAAATTAGAATTCTTACACAGATTGGAGGAATTCAAGGGTTTTGCATTGATGCAACATTTGTGCCAAGAACACGGGACAATGTTATGTCATGCAAAAGATGCAAAACATAAGTATTGAAGTCAAGAAATTGTTTACAAACACCTTTATAAGGTGGGTTTCGTAGAGAATTATGAAATTTGGTTATTTCACGGTAAAAATCGTGGCGTTAGGGATACTGCAAGAAGCACACGAAATAAAAAGAAATGAAGAAGTTATTTATGAAAATACTTACGACCAATCCATATGTGGAAATGGTGGCATATGTTTTTTCTAGTGTTGTTGAGCAACTGTATAAAGAGATTCCGAACAATGAGGCACACCGATTTTCAACCTATCAGATTCAACAAAACAACCTATATATGAAGGTTTTCGTGAAGGTCAATCTTGTTTATTTTTGTCATCAAGATTGAAGAGTATAAAAACAGACTACAATGTTGTTGAAAATTGTATGGATTCATTTTGTAAAACAATGCATGAATATTTACCGGAAAATAATCAAACTCCTGAGATATATTACGAAACAATGAATGTTTTAAAAGATTTGGGAATACTACGTGAGAAAAATTGATGTTTTAAAAATAATTGCATGTTGTTTTGGGGAAAAGATAAAGACTTGTTGGAATGTAAATTTTGTGGTGCAAGCAGATTTCGTCCAAAAGACCATCTTTATGTAAATATGTACTATATAAAAAGATGTTCTATATGCCTATAACAAAAAGTTAAGAAGGTTATATAAATAAAAAAAATTTTGCGGTAATGAGATGACACGCAGAACACTCGACAGACGAAGGGATAATACAACATATATCGGATGGTAAGGCATATTTATCTTTTTTTTACACAGTTTTAGTACATATGGATAATCTAGAAGTCAATATTCTCTATGACCGGTGATTTTGTCTCCATATAATTTGCCTCATGATATGTGTTTGTAGTCCTACTATTATTCATTATAGTAGAAGAATCTTTATTTCGACAATTGTACTCTTGTGCCCCTATTACAAAGCGGGAAAGCCGAGATTTCCTAACAGTGATATCAGATCTCGGTTTTATATAGTCGTAATTAAGCTTGTGTAGTTCAAGATGGAGGATCATGTCACTCATGATAGAGAAATTTTGAAGCTCACAACCAACAACTACTCATACTGAAAACATATGATGGAGGACCACTTATATTGTAAGAATTTACATGAGGCCATCATCCACAAAGACAAAGTATAAGGCAAGAGTGACACTCAGTGTGAGTTATTGAATCGAAAGGTTGTTTCTATAATCCGAAAGTACATTGACAAAGCTTTATTCGAACATGTTTCTACTTATACAAATGCTTATGAATTATGGACGAAGCGTGTGTCCATAATTCAAAAGCAAATGCTTCGTAATAAGATCAATTTAGTTCGATGGTTGGTGAAACTGGAGTATAAGGATGGTCATAGTATGCTTGAACACTTGAATGATTTCACAGGTCTTCACATACTCGTTCGAAAATATCTCCTCCATGATGTGAGAGATAAACTACTTGATCCTTGTGCCCATTGTCCAGCTGAAAAACAATACAGAGTTGCTTCTCAAAGATCTTCTTCACCCACAAGGAGAAAGAATATTCTAGACCTCGTACATATCGACGTGTCGTCGATGTCTGGGCATTGTGTTATATCATATTCATCGATGTGAGACTAGAAAGAAGATCAAGTGTGTACGATCAGATAATGGAGGTAAGTATAGAGGTCCTTTTGAAGTCGATTGTAAGATATATGGCATTGGGCTAGAGATGACTCCACCCAAGACACGACAATTGAAAAGAATAGCTGAGAGAATGAATTAGAAAATTGAAGAAAGAATTTGTTGCATGCTCTCTCATGCTAAATTACTCAAATCATTTTGGGGAGAAGCCACCGTGGTTGACATTTTAAACCTCACACCATCAGTCCCTCTCGATAGGGCCATTCTAAAGGAAGTTTGGACGGACAAGAAGGCTTCATACGACCATCTCAAGGTGTTTGGATGTAGGCATTTGTTCACATCCCCAAAGAAGAGCGAGCAAAGCTTGATGCAAAGACAAAGGAATGCATCTACCTTCGCTACCTTAAAGATGAATTTAGGTATCGGTTCTAGGATCCGATCAATAGAAGGTTATCTGAAGTAGAGATGTTGTATTCTTCAAAGACCAAACAATTTAAGACATTCAAAAATTGGAGAGGCCAAGATTAAAAAGTAATAAGAACACAGAATCTATTCCAGCTCAACATGAGGAAAATAACACACAAGAAACTAGTGATGTTGAAGATCATGAACCTGTGTTGGAGCAAAAGCATCCAGGAAATTCATGATAGATCAGTTCAGGAAGAGCCACAATCCAATCCTTCAATCGCAAAAGAGACGAGACGATCATGGAGGGATAGAATATCGTCTATTCAATACAACATAGATGATGTTATGCTCACTGATGAGATGGAGTCTCAAACCTATAAAAAATAATGAGTAATTATCAAAAAGAATAGTAGAGAATAGCCATGCAAGAAGAAATGCAATCCTTACATGAGAATCAAACATATGAAGCTACCAAAAAGGAGAAACGCCTTGAAGACTAAGTGGGTATACTGAATCAAGATCAAAGATAGTAGCTCAAAACCTCGCTACAAAGCTCGATTGGTCGTCAAAAGATTCAGTCAAATAAAAGGTATCGACTTTAAAGAGATATTATCTCCCGTGATACAAAGATCGAGTTATTCTTGGTCTAGCAGCCATGCAAGATTTGGAGATTGAACAACTCAATGTCAAGGCAACATTTCTTCATGGAGACCTAGAAGATGAGATCTGCACGGAGTAGCCTAAACGATTTAAAGTTCTAGGCAAATAAAATTTAGTTTACCGCCTAGCGAAGAGTCTATATGGACTTAAGCAAGCGTTGAGGCAATGACTTAAGAAGTTCAAATCATTTATGGTGAAAAATGATTTCAGAAAGACAGATAATGATCATTGCGTCTTCATAAAGAGGTAGAAAAATTAGCATTTCTCATACTCCGACTATATGTTGATGACATGTTGATTCTTGGACAAGATCGAACAAAGATAGCCACATTAAAGGAAGATCTAAGCAAGAGTTTCACCATGAAATATTTGGGACCGACTAAACAAATCTTTGGGATGAGAATCACACGTGATAGATCAAAGCGGCTGCTATGGCTATCCCAAGAGAGGTATATTGAGAAAGTGTTAGAAAGGTTCAACATTCAAACTTCAAAGCCGCTTAACACCCCATTCGTTGGATACTTCAAGTTGAGGATGAAGCAAAGTCCAATAAGTGAAAAAGACATGGAGGAAATGAAGAAGATACCATACTCATCTACAGTAAACAGTCTCATTTATACAATGATATGCACAAGACTAAATATCACCTATGTAGTGGGTGTTGTTAGTGGTTTCTTGGCTAATTCATGAAATGAACATTGGGTTGCAGTTAAATGGATCCTCTGATACCTGCGTGGAACTTAAAAAAGATGTTTATGCTTTGGAAAAGGAAAACCCATATTAGAAGGATACACATATGCAAATTTGGCCGGTGACAATGACTTTAGGAAATCAACATCAACATATCTAACTACTTTTTCAGGGGAGCTATTTCATGGCAGTCAAAGCTGCAAAAGTGTGTTGAATTATCCACAATGGAGGCAGAGTATATCGCAAATACTAAAGCTTGAAAAAAAATGTTATGGATAAAGAACTTATTGCTTAAATTTGGAATAGATCAAAAAAGGTATGTCATAAAGTTTGATAGTGAAAATGCAATTTACCTAGCAAAGAACAACATTTTATTCGCATACAAAGCACATTGATATAAGGTATCATTGGATCTGACAAGTTCTCGGGAAAAAGAGAATACATCTTGACAAGGTTCACACATATGAAAACTGGTCTGTTATGATGACCAAGGTGATACCAACGAAGTAGTTTGAAGATTGTTGTCAAGTTTTCGGTTTACTATTACCCCCAATTAAAGCTAAAGGAGATTTTTTGGGATCTATCCTTAATTGTAGAGTTATTTTCTAGAGATTTCTAAAGAAATGTAGAAGTCTGTAGAACGTTACGGAGAATTCTAGAGCATTGTAAAACTCTAGAAGTGTGTAAAAAAAATGTGGAACTCTCCTAGAGATGTATGGAACCTTACGGAAGTGTATGGAAGGATGATGAAGATGGTGGAAGAGTGTTAAGATTCCTAGAGTGTATGGAGCATTCTAGATAATCAATCTCCACAATTGGATGCAAGTAATCTCTATCATTCATTTGGAGGTGGATTTGTATAAATAGGGATAATGACATCCATTTCTAATCATCTAAAAACTCAAGGATCAAGAGAAAATCCACTTAGAGAAAATAAATTTAAGAGAGTCTCCCAACAAACATATGCATCGAAAAGTGGAAAACAGTAAAACAATGGCTACCAAGATATAGACATCTACTAAATACACGTGAGAAGGGCAATCGGCGATTCCAACTTTCGTGATATGATCATGGACAACGTCGAGGTCGCAACCCATGTCGTGGCGAATGAAGAGGATGTGACCTATGCTGAGGAGGAAGTGACCCTTGCTGAGGAAGATGTGACCTGTGTTGCCGAGGATGCAACCCGCACCACATAGGACGCGACCTGTGCCGCAGAAGAAGTGACTCAAGTTGAACTGAAGGGACGGAAGGTGGACGTGACCCGAAAGAAGGACGTTGGTCTCGTGACCCATGCTAGGGCTAGAGAGGAGGAATTCTTGACCCTACCAGCCGGTCTTATGACTCGAGCTAAAGCTAAGAAGCTCAAGGAGGCGATCGTCGGGATTCTCACGACCGTTCGAGTTCAAGAAGAATACTCGAGTCCTCAAGAAAATTTCAATATCCACATTACACTTCAAGCCGAAGCACAACTCGCAATGATCAACAATTAGGTTAAGTGTTTCGTGTGTGCTCTTTTCCCACGTTGGTTTTGTCCCACGTGGTTTTCCAACGGCGGGTTTTTGACGAGGCTACAACTCACTTTCGTTTCCTAATTATTGATCCGAGACTTCATACGTTAATCGTATCGAAGTAATATATCTAACGTTTTAACGTTTTTTTGAATTTAAGATATTTTTATTTCATTTAATTCAAGTCTCGCATGGCTTCCTAGCATTTAATGTATATTGAAGTCCGCATTTTGCTTACTTATGGCCGGCCATGCATGTACGAAAAACAAGTTAGAATTTTGAATTTTATCTTTGAATTTCTCTTTGAGAATTCCTTTTTGTTGGTGTGTAATATCCAACAAGTGTTGGTGCGTAATATCCAGCAAGTGTTGGTGTGTAATATCCAACAAATCGTTCGTTCTTCGTAGGTGCGTCATATCGTCGAAGACGAACCGGTAAATCGAGAGGTTTTCCACAACTCTCTGTGATCATTCACCCCACACGCTTTGTGTAAGGAGTCTTTCGATTCGGCTGCAGCAAGGACTATCCTCCCTGCCTGTGTTCTAGAGTGTCGTTCCAGCGAAGATCGCGTCATTTCATCGCGTGTGCAGAAACAAATATATCATTCTGTGATTTTTTTCTATGTGGAGTTCCTAACGATCTGTGGCCATCACTGACATAACAAACAACAAACCCGAGGGGAATATGCATTCGGGTTGTCTCTAATATATATTTAAGATATTACGAAAGTATAATATTTTATTCATTAAAAATTATTTAAAAAAAAAGTTAATAGTCAACGTCAAAGGAACTCTTAACAATTTTTGTGAAAGGTTTATCAATCAAATTTCTCGACAGATTTACCAACGACGTTTCCAACAGATGTCTCGATGACTTTTCTGATGGGTTAATCGATCGTAAAATGGTTGATTTTACTGACTCTGTTACTGACGAAGTTTCTTCGAAATTGCGGATAGGTATATCGACAGATAATCCATTTGTACTTCTTGTCAAATTACAAACAGATTGGAGAGATACTCATTTATCGTACCATCACTAGCCAGATTCCTAATTGTAAAGGATGATGCTTCAAAGATGGAAGATCTATGGTGTTATTACCCAACATGAACACTACGAAGTAGGATTGTCCAATCCAGATTTCAGTTCAAATTTCTTGATTTTTGAAAAATTGGATCCGAATATTTTGGTCCTATTTTGGTTTAAATTGTTCAGATTCAAAAGAATTATACCTGAAATAATCCACATTACATTTGGATAGTTGGGTTCTTCGGGTAGTTCAAGTTCTTTGTGTCATTTTCTTTCGAGTTCTTCATGTATTATACCTAATTTTGGTTATTCGATTTTAGGGTTCTTTGGATTTTTTTTAATAAAAAATAAAATATTATATATAACATAAAATTATATAAAATAAATCTAGTAGGATTTTTTAGTATTGTTTATTTTAATTAGGGGTGTAAAATGACCTGCCGGCTCGCGAGCCAGCTCTAGCTCGGCCCATATTTAAACGAGCCGAGCTGGGTATTTTCTAGCTCGTTTAAAAAACGGAGCTGACGACTGAGCCCAAAACGAGTCCGAGCTTAGACGAGTTGGCTCGCGAGCTGAAAAAAATCATGTACAAAAGTAAAATATTTTCTTTTTTTGTATATCATATATAATATTGTATTAAATAAAACATAATATATTTTTAAACATAGTATACTATTATAATGTAGTTTTTCTTTTTCTAATAACTGATATAACAAAATAAAACAACAATTTAGTAAAGTTACGAGCGGTCGAATTTAGTATAATGGTATTTTATACTTTTTATTCGAGAATGTTATTTTTTATTTAATACAATAATAATTTATAACATTATGTTTGAATTAATGTTTTCATATTTTCAATATTTTATTTGGTTCATTTGATATATTTATCATATATGATATTACAACTCATTCAAAATAACTAAATAGTCTGGCTCGCGAGCCAACTCGTTTTTTGGCGAGCTAGAGGCGAGCCGAGCTGAGCTAGGATTTTCCAGCTCGTTTAAAAAACGAGCCGAGCTGAGCCAGCTCGTTTTTTGGCGAGCTGAAGGCGAGCTGAGCCGAGCTAGCTCATTTTACACCCCTAATTTTAATTGGGTTGTTTGGGTTCTACGGGTTTTTCTCGAACCCGAATCGAACATAACCGATACAAACTCGAATAATTTCTAAAATTTGAATCCATATGGATTCTTAGTATAACACATATTCCAAATGATTCGAGTTTTTCAGATTGGTCCGGATAATCTGAATTGGACACCCCTACTACGGAGTACGTTGTTTATGTCTAATCCACGTTCATACATGTGCAATAAACCGATTTACATGAACATCAAGATTTCTTTATAAGAGTTTTCTTTAACGAGTTGTATTGCTGTGCAAACGAAACAATGACTAGATCATCATAGAGAGATGTTATTCACATTAATGGTGATTAGGTTAGAAAGATATGTAATGAATTGTAAGTTCTATATAATTTTTCTTTCGAAAATGTATATAAAAATGAAATGGTGGCTAGATCCACCTTATTCGTTTATTGTTCTTGATACATTTTTGTTACACACATTCATTTGGAATATAAGAAAACATAGATGTAAACAATATCATAAGCTTTAGATTGTTTATGTTAGTTGAATTGAAAGGTTGAATCATACATGGCCCCGGGCTTCCACTTGTATGGAATAACATTGGTGGCTTGCATCCATGAATCTCCATAGACTCCATGAACCAAGAACTTCACGGACAAAGGTCCTTCCGGTGGATTTGGTAAGTCGAACACTGCTCCATACGCTCTCCTCATCTCTTTCCACTCACCCGAATCGTTCTGTATTTATACATCGTGGTGAATAATTGAATCAGATAACCCAAAAATTTCATATATCGAATCACAAATTATTAATTTCATATATATGTTGAGATTAAATACTACTTTGTTCACACTCCTAAACTATTATTCTAAAATATCCAATAAAATCGTCATTTTTTTTACGATAGTTCCTTACCTTGATCTAGTTATATTAGTAAGATCATAATTTCTTACCTTGATCTCAAGGGCTAAGATGTCATTAACACCAGCGACGTTTAGAAGAACGATGGATAAGTAGTCATAGAAACGACTATTCTCGTGGACTTTGATGAGAACGTTCGAGTTAGAGAACTTGCAAGGCACCCTTTTATACATTACATCGACCACACCATATGAAATGACTTTCTCTGCTTCCCCTTGACGAGCTAGCTTTGCGAAAGCGAGTTTATTCATTATGAAATCGGTACGATCTCCTTCTCCATAGTCTGTTACGGCCACGACCACTCCCTTTGTGTTGCAATATGGTGAGCTTGTACATTTCACCTGTATAATTCATCAATAAGTTTTGTATCAAAATACATATAAATTGTTCTACTAATTGATTGTATAATATTGTTCTAAGTTTGATAATTCACAATACTAATATATGATTAAATAATATTTACGATTTATGCTATAAAATATAGAGTAAATGGTGCGAATAATGGTTTAAACCTTAATCATTCATATCATATTCGATGTTCAAACTATAAATCCATGAATGTTCAAACTATGAATCCATGAATCGATTTTTTTAGAAAAAAAATTGATAAACATTAATATATATATATATATATATCTATCTCGGAGAAATTTTTTGAAACACCATCTTTTTTGTAATATCTAAATTTTTAGAAAAAACAATTGAATTGAGATAAAACCAAACTCATTTGATATTGTAAAACCTATATATATATATATATATACATACCTGATAACAAGTTCCACAACCAGTTCCATTAAGCCAAAGCTTGGAAACACCAGCTACTTTAGCATGATTCATATTCCTCCCAAATTTACCATAACCACAAGCTCCACCTATATATACAACACAAGAAAACATGAATGTTATACATGTCTGAAAAAATCATATATATTTTCAGTAATTTACAAAAATTTAAATGATAAACTTTTTTGAGGTGTAAATATATATTAGGGGGACATGGGCTTGAAATATCAGATAATTTTTTATCATTATTTATAATTTTATTTGAATCCAACCTATATCAAATATCTAATTTATTTTTTTGTATTTATATTCTAATATATATATTGAACTTACTCGTCGTGCCTTTCCCATCGGGGGTGCCATAATAAGTTGCCCTCGAAGGTATGAAGCCATGAGAGTAGCAAATCACAGGCAAAAGAACACAAGCAAGAAGAAAATACAACTTCTTCATATTATTAACTTAATTATAATTTCTGTGTATATATATATATATCTTATCTTATTTTATTGATTGATAATTCTTACGCTTTAAGTGTACTCTAAGAGGTGGGATGAGAATTGTGTGGGAAGTAATCCCTTATTTATAGTCGAAGCCCCTTCAGTATAATTATAATTAAAAAATTATTACAATATTAACTAAGTTGATGGGTTTTGATTTGTGGAAGAAGAAATATAAACAAAAGAAAAATTTGATGGATTTTGAATATTTTTATATTAATATAGTTGATGGGATTAGACAAACCACCTATTCACCTCGGTATTCATGTACTTGGTAAATCTTTTTTAATCTTTTGTTGTATATAATATTACAATTAATATGGAATATATGTTAATTTAAAAAATGTATCCTCCATTTGCTATATAATTTAGTAGATACTTTCGAATTAAATGTAAAGCTTTTCGCACACAAAAAAAGAGTTTGACTTCTAGTACATGTATAATCTAATATAAATATATATATTACAAATTATGTTTAGTTTGATACAAACTTCCAATATATCCGCCTATATATTATGACAAGAAGAAAAATTAACTGTTATTTTAAGCATTAGAGTTTCTTATTGATACGTTTTAAAATGTTAACGAATTTTCGGTTTAGACCTTTCATTCATTGTAGAAGATAATATTTATAATACATTTTTCGTCCGCAATAATCTTAGTCTATTGTTTCCTATTAGAAGTTTTGTATTTTGACTACCATAGCATATATATTCCTGTCGAATCCTTTTTATAAATTCTGTATTTTTTATTAATACAACATGACATGCACTGACTAGGGAATATGCAATCCACTCTATCTATAATTCTACATACACATTGTTTTCACCTTTTTATGGGTAAAATTTGTCGCCGGCAATTATTAAATAAATAAATAAATAATTATGCGAACTAAAAAAAAAAGTTAACAATGACCATAATGATAGACATGGACTTGCTTATCGCCTTGGGTCCATTGCTTATAAAATTCTTAAAAAGCTTTTATAAATTTATAATTTTCACATCCAAATTTTAAGCTTAAAAAACTGTAAAAATGGGTCGGTGTAATTCTATGAATAGATTCTATCTAAAAAATTAGAATACACTTATATTCGATGATTTGAAATTCGATTTGAATCTATCTCAAGAATAAGAATATTTGTATTTTTGAATTCAGATTTATGTAATTCTTGAAATCGCATTGAAATATTGATTCATTATTACAAAATGTAAATTTAAGGATAAAATTTCGGGATGGATATGGATCTGTCCCTAAATTTCGAATGAATTTTTAGTCCAGTTTTTAAATTTTGTATAGATTTTTTGTATGTCTCTAAATTCCGAATGAATTTAGATTTTTCTTCATATCTAACGGATTTAAAATCCATTCCTAAATTCCAGACGATTTAAGATCTTTTCTTAATTCCACACAATTTTTTTTTGAAAAATAGAACAACATGAAATCAGTCTCTAAATTCTGGACTAATGAGAGATGTGTTTTTTTCAAAATAATTCAGATGATATAAGATATGTCCCTAATTCCGGACAGATTATGGTCAAATTCTTTTTTCTTTTGAAAAAATCAGACGCTTTGATATTCGTCCACAAATTTATGATGGATTAAGTACATATTTAAAAAACGGATCATTTAAGATCCATCCCTAATTCTAAACAGATGAGTGACAAATTTTTTATTTTTTCGAAAAAAATCCGGACCATTTGAGATCCGTCCTTAATTTTTAACGAATTAGGTACAACTTTTTTAGTATTTTTTATTATTTAACTATTTGAAGAACATAAATTTTGGGATAGATTTAAGTATCACTAAGGGAGAGGATGAAGAACATATGAATTATTGATGATAAATTACAAACGGACAATATCCATCTAAAAAACGTCTAGAACTAATTTTTTAAACGAATTAGAGACGATTTTGTCATCTTAACATCCATTTTTTCTCGTAGTGATTATCAAACAAATGTTCATATATACCTAAAAATATTTGAAATTTTCATATTTTTATCTAGTAATATAAGATTTGATTGTTGATTTAAGTTCAGATACGAATATTTGGATTTATGTTAGATTTTTAAAATCATATTTATCATATCATGTTGAATATATTATTTTAGTTTTATTTATTTTTATATTATTCTTGTAAAGGTACAATACAAGTACATATGAATAATTAAAATTACATGTGAAATTTATCGGAACCCAAAGTTCGGATTTGTCAGATGGTGAACACTAATTTTTGTATCATTTTTTACATTTTAAAAAATCAAAATATAATAATGAATTTGTTAAGAAATTTAATTAGAAAATTGTATCAAAATGTTTTTAGAAAGTAACATATATAAGAAAATCAGTCTTATGTTGAACTAAAAAGTTCTAAATAATCTCGAACAAGAAACTCAAACCACACGATCGTTTTCACTGCCGATATATCGTAGCCCCATTCCCATTTTGGGCGGAACCGATCTACTATTTGATTCCAGTTAGTTCGTAGTGCCATAAATCACCCATGTCGTTATAGTCTTTCATATCGATGATCAAAGCAAACAACGTGAAGAACACAAAGTTTCCAAAGCTCACACGGGATATATGACTTGTTGTTAATACCATCCTTCAACCCATCCAAAATTTTTAAAGGATAAATAACATATTGTTTCATATAATTCTTACTCTCAAGAGAAGAGGGTTTTGGGGGGTCTTGGTTTCGCCACAGATGTCATGGAGTACTCGTAGACTCCTATCTTTACGCAATGAAGCAAGCACCTTTGTTTGTTGTATTTTAGGCAATGGTGAGAAGTGCTCTTTATGGTGGGATAATTGGACAGGTCTTGGTCCGTTGATCGATCTCATTGGCAAGGAAGACACGAGGATGTTCGGATTCTTTTGTGTGCGAGGGTTATCGAGGCTATTTTCGAAGGGAATTGGCGACTCCCAGGTGCTAGAAGTAGTGAAGTAGAAGGAGCTCTTATCTGTATTTTTTCTATTGTACTACCGTCAGTTGATAAATGGGAGGACATCTTTTTATGGAAAGCATCACCAACCATCTTCGAACCCGTGTTCAAGTCCAGCAAGACTTGGAATCTGATTCGGACAGCTAGCTCGGTCCTCCTTGGACCGATGAGATGTGGTTCAAGCAAGCGCTTCCTAAATTTGCCTTCACGTATTGGACTGCAATGTGGTCTCGTCTCCCTACGAGGGTCGATTAGCTCGATGGGGTGTTCCATGTGACTTGAGCTGCCTCTCGTGTCTAACAGAAAATGAGTCTCACATCCATCTATTTTTCTTTTACCAATACAGCAGAGATGTTCTAACTCACTTTCCAGGGACAAGGTGGTCGAATCTCCCTACGGATTTGCATGGTATTAGTCATTGGTTAGCAGAAACAGTGATCTCATCGGATGAGTTGATTGTAGTAAGAATCTTGATACAAGCAACTGCCTAATTTATTTGGCAGCAGAGGAACATTCGATTATTCCACACCGGTGTGTATTCGGTCTTGAGGCTCGAGTTCAAGTTGTATCTATTTGGCATTCTATTTTGGTGTAGTTCTTGATCCTTAACTGGGTGAGGATATTTTTGTTGTTTGTCTTGTATTTTGTGTTCATGTGTTCATTAGGTTCTGATTTTTGTTACCTTTAGTGAGGGTTCTGTCTTTAAAGCCTCTGCCTATGCAAGGCTCTATGGTGTAGTGAATTGATTCTTCTTTATTTCATAATTAACATTTAAACAAAAAAAATTACCATTGCGTATTGTTGCACCTTTTTCTCTTCGAACTTGTTATGGCCAAAAGAGAACAGTCTCTCATCAACACATGTGAAACTTTTTCGATTGACACATTTTCCTACAAGTCCCATAAAAATGATATTTTTTTATGAACTTCGAGTGAAAGAAAGAAAGAATACAATATAGCCTCAAGGACTTCAGCTTTGTCTTATATGTTAGTTTGTTTTCTGCAAGAAAATATGCATAAAACATATCAGGATATCGTATTTATTTCAACTCAATTGTGTCGTCTATGACAAAGAAATGTATGTAGTGGGATGTGTTTTACAAATGTGGCAACTAGCCCAAAACGTTTGTGATCCATGTTGACCACGGGTCACTCAAACAACTAAAAGGTCAATACAAACTTAATTGCATGCATGCAAAATGAAAAGAATTTATCGACAAATTTCCAACTGTGATTAAGTACAAACAAGGTAAATAAAACATGGTTTTCATTGTATTCTCTAGGCGATATACCTTGATTTGTTCTTTAGATACAATAATGTCAAGTTTTGAGCATGTTAAGAATTTATATGAATCTCATCTAGATATTGGGAAGTCATTTAAAGCTTGTACAAAATTTGTGGTATGAATCTCATCTAGATATAGGTTTGATGGGTATTTATTCCATGAAAATAAATTGTAAGTACCACATCGTTATATGTCGATTTACTTGCGTGATAGATATTTGGAGGTGGACTAACGGGGTCATTTTGGAGTGGTTAAAGCTTTGTATACCTTGCAAGACCATTTCTACTGCCCATACATGCAAAGAAACGTGAAATGGATTTGTGGTCGATGCGTGATTTCAAAAAGGAAAAATCACAACTCAATCTGCATGGTTTGTATACTCTTTTCCTATCCCTTGTGAACCTTGGATTGAAATGTCCATGGATTTCGTTTTGACACAATATATGACATGAAAAGATTTGATGTTTGTTATGGTCGATAGGTTTTAAACAAATCATATACTTTATTTTTTATAACAAGACAAATGACACCTCTCACGTTGCAACCTTATTATGTAGGGATATGTACATCTGTATGAGATTCCTAGAACGTTTGTTGCATGTGAAATTTGTGTACAATAGGACAGTTCATAGTGAAATTTTTATACAGTAGGGCAGTTCATAGTGTATCCAATTTTCTATAACAAGCTTCAGAACGTATTCGTTTGTATGTCATTGAAGAATTTGAAACTTTGTTTTTGTCAACAAGACTCGATTCCAAACTTTAGGAGTCATCCCCTTTCCATTTCTAGACTCTAAATGGATTTTATGTCTTTGAGACATAAACAACGATGTTTAAACACATCCAAACCTATTGTATAAACATGAACATTCACTACTAGAAAATTTAATTTTAGAGACCGAAAAATCGGTTCCTAATCCCTAAACCTGTTTAGAGACGGATTAGGAACGACCAGAAGTAGTATCCAATCGCGCGACTCCAAATTCTTTCCGTCCCCAATCCGTTCCTAATTAGGGACAGAAATTTCAGTCCCCAATCCGTCCCCAATTAGAGACGGAAAATGTATTCCCCAAATAGTCCCCTGGATTGGGGACGGTTGTTTTCGGTCTTTAAAGTTTGGAGACGGACCACACAATCCGTCTCCAAATTTGGAGACGGGAAACTGCCGTCTCCAAAATTGGAGACAGAATAGTGTCGTCTCCAATATTTTTTTAAATAAAAAAAATTAAATTTTAAAAAGTTCGATTACATTAAAAGATACATATAACCAACGTTCATAAACTAAGTCGTTCCGATTACATATTAGTACATAAAACATTACAAACCATACATATAACCAACGTTCCGATTACATATAATCCTAAGCTGTTCCGATTTGTCGTGGTCGGAATCACTGTTCTGAACTGCATCCCAATCGATGTTAGGCATTTGCGCTTTCATCATGCGCAGAAGCTTTTCCATTCGCCTATCTGATCGTTCGGCATGCTTTCTTGATAGTTCAGCCTCCTTTAGAGCTTGTTCAATGCGCCTATCGGATTCTTGGAACCTTTCGTCCATTTGATGTCGGAGCTCGTAATCCGATACTTTTTCTTTACCTTTGGATGAGGTTGAATGTTTTGAGGCCATTGTTCCAAGTCCGAAAATACGACCTTTGTATGGCGTAACTTGCTGTAAAACAAATATCGAGAATTAATAACATTTATAAATAGTGAAATTAGATTATAGTAGAATTTCATTATTACCTCGAGATACAACTCGTTGTACTCTTCCTGACTAAGAGTAGTTTGTGAGCCGTCTTCTCTCGGGGGAATTTGCCATACTCGTTCCGCTGCCATGTTTTCAATTTCATCGTAAATGCTTTTCGTCTTAGGATCCACCCACGAACCATCTGACTTCTTCACGTGCGTACGTTCCAACAATTCAATATACGATGGTTCGTATCCATTCTCTTTCGTCTGAAAAAAATAAAAAAGACATAGTTTAATAAAATGTTAATTTTATATAAATGCATAAAGTTGAATAAAACTTACCAGATCTTCGTATACTTCCGCAAAAGAACGAGATCCTGCCGTGTGCACGCTTATCCCGTATCCCGCTCTATCAGAACGCCGGGATTTACTTGCTCGCCGCTCTTTGCCTTAAATTTTGGGGAATCCCAATGTGCGCACATCTGATCCCAAATATCTTCTGACATCCATTTGGGTTTTCCTTTTACATATCGTTCTGCGTGTAATTTACCTACGATAGACTTGAGACGCAGTGCCGCATTTGTTTCAAATTCGGACATTACTAGTCCGGTAATGGCGGGATTCCAATAATATTTTTGCTGAAATAATAATAAGCTTATTAAATTTAAATTACTTTTTAAATTACTTGATAAAATTAAAAATTGTTTAAAACATACCACAAATGATTTCCACCATCGTTGCTTAATATCTGGATCGGTATGTGTCCAATTGTAACAAAACCGATCATAATCAGCTTTTATCGTAGTTGTTATTTGCCGATTAAGTTGCTTAACTCCAAACCTACAAATCACAATTACGGATAAATTAACATTTAGTTAATTATTTATAGTTGAGATTTGAAATTGAGTATACCTACCATAGTCCGCCGATTTTTCGATCAGGGTCTATAAGAGGAAGCTTCTGTCGCTCTTCATCCATTGCTAAAATTTCTTCCACCGTTGGTTCCTCGTATATATGTGGATCGTCATGCTGTACTTGATCTGGTGGTGGTTGCACTTGCGGATAATACGGCATATATTGGCCCGATTGTGTTGATCCAGTGTTTCGGAAGAAATTTGGATTCATGTAATCATCATATCCTGAATTGGAATGTCGGGAATGAGACGAAAGGTTGCCACTTTCCTCGGATTGAGGGCGGTTTCTCGTTTTACCGCATCTTCCAACACGTCGTGACATACTGAAATGTAAAAACAAAATATTGTCAACGTACATTTCTAAATTCTAACCTCTAACCGCTAACATCATTCTAACGTCTAACCGCTAACATCATTCTAACATCTAACCGCTAACATCATTTCAACGATGAATCCTAACGTCATAGAACCGCAAACATAATTCTAACATCAACGTCTAACGTCTAATTTCTATAACCACATATACACATTCTAACGTCTAATTTCTATAACCACATATACACATATACACATAACCACATATAACCACATATAACCACATATACACATATACACATAACCACATATAACCACATATAACCACATATACACATAACCACATATACACATACACATACACATACACATACACATACACATACACATACACATACACATACACATACACATACACATACACATACACATACACATACACATACACATACACATACACATACACATACACATACACATACACATACACATACACATACACATACACATACACATACACATACACATACACATACACATACACATACACATACACATACACATACACATACACATACACATACACATACACATACACATACACATACACATACACATACACATACACATACACATACACATACACATACACATACACATACACATACACATACACATACACATACACATACACATACACATACACATACACATACACATACACCAATTGGAGACGGCAGGAAATATTCCAACATAATCCGTCTCCAATTGGAGACGACAGAAATTATTCCGTCTCCAATTGGAGACGACAGA
Organism: Gynandropsis gynandra; assembly: GCA_036759665.1. Lineage (NCBI taxonomy): Eukaryota > Viridiplantae > Streptophyta > Magnoliopsida > Brassicales > Cleomaceae > Gynandropsis > Gynandropsis gynandra. Next base: position 48,715,892 of record CM071865.1, on the reverse strand, counting down.
AAATCATCTGTTCCCAATTGGGGACGGTTCACCCTTTTGTCCCCAATTCCGAGATCGGTGATTGATCGGGACGATTGATCGAGATTGAGACGATTGACCGAGGACTGAGCCCGAGACGATAGAACGGGATCGGGACGATAGATCGGGACGATAGAACGGGATCGGCACGATAATCATCAAAAAACGTATTGAGAAACAATTCTTAAACATATAATCATTGAGAAAATAGAAACAATCATTAAAAAGTATATAAAAAACAATTCGTAAACGTTTTAACATGATTCATCATCAGAGTCACAGAATTGTTCCGTCGAATCTTCTGTATCTGATTCAAATTCCACATCTTCTTTTTCTTCTATATCTTCATGAATATCATCTTCATTTGTTTCGAGTTCCTCCATTTCACCGTGCGTAAGTTCTTCAACGCGTACATCGTCAATAGCAATAATCTCGGTCATTTGTTGTTGCATTGGCAATTGTTGTTGTTCTGTGTTGTCGATAAATTTGCCCATCGGAAGTATCTTCATTGCGACACGCCAACCTGAAGATCTTCTAATATGCGGATAGGAAACGTAACAAACTTGATCGGCTTCTGAAGCAAGAATAAAAGGCTCGTATTTTGCATATCTTCATGTGGAGTTAACTTCTACAACGCCTAGTTTGTTTACTCTTGTTCCACGACCGATTACTGGATCGAACCAATCACATCGAAATAACATCACTTTTAAACCGACATAACCTACAAAAAATATCAAAATCCGAGTCAATATCCAAAATGACATATGTGGTAAGGATAACATTGTTTTAAACTTATTTTCTATACCTGGATATTCCAATTGCAAAATTTCCTTTAAAATCCCATAAAAAGCTGGTTCATCGACCGATGCACAATAGCTTTCACCTTTCACACATACACCATAATTCATCGTCGACTTCAATTTCCCATGATCGTAAGTGTGAAAATTATAACCACGTGTAAAATACATAGGCCAACTCATAACTTTCACAATCGGTCCTTTGACAAGATCTCATAGCCACAACGGGTGATTGCCCATCTCAACCTACAGTACATGTACAAACTTAGACACATCGTCAGAATATTATAAAAGTTATTTATGTAAAATTTCATTACTTACATATTGTCGCATCCATGTCGAGAAATCTTTTTCTTTAAGTTCTTGGAGCTGAGAATCATCAATGTTCGTATATGTATTCTTCAATATATCCTCAAATGTCCTATAAAAAGAAAAAAAATTCTACAAATATTATAACAATAAACAAAATTGTCATTGTGATAACCATAGTTAATTATGAGATTTTACCTTTCAAAAGGCTGTAGATATTCGCAGTTCAATAAAACATATGTATGTGCGATATGAAGATCTCGTTGTGATAACCATATATCTTTCGCCTTACCAGCAGCTCGACCAATTCCGCAAAATATGTCCGGAACATCTGGTACTGGATATGAATACGCCACACCACCATCAAAATATCTGTCTGGATTTCTACTCCGCGTTTGAACATGTGGCTCGAAGTAGTATGACGTAAAGAACGATATTTCCTCATTGACGTATTGTTCAACAATTGAACCCTCCGGTCGAGCTTTTTGTTTGGTTTTTTTCTTCAGATGAAACATAAATCGCTCGAACGGATACATCCAACGAAATTGAACTGGACCTCCTAGTGCGGCTTCGTGCGGTAAATGAACTGTCAAGTGCTCCATAACATCGAAGAATGATGGTGGAAAAATCTTCTCCAAATTACATAGTACAGTAACTATGTTATTTTGCAGTCGACGAACTACATCCATACTCAGATTTCTCGAACATAAATCTCGAAAGAATAGGCCAACACCTGTAACATTAAAATATTATTCGTGTATTTAACAAATATTCACACTACATATTAATATAAAATCAACCACATACCTCCAATTGCTTCGTGTGCATGTTTGTCCATCAATTCAGAAAAACATATCGGAAGAAGTCTTTGCATGAATACATGACAATCGTGACTTTTCATCCCTAATAACTTTCCTCCTTGAATGTCAACGCACCTTCCAATGTTAGACGCATAGCCATCGGGGAATTTCACATCTTCTTTCAACCACTTCAACAATTTATATTTCGTTTCATTTGACAATCTGAATATCGGGACTGGCGCTTTACCGTCATCACCTATATGTAACTCCCTTCGTGAGCAATATTCTTCTAGATCTTTGCGTGATTTAATATTGTCTTTTGTCTTCCCCGTGACATTCAGTACTGTATTGATGATGTTATCAAAAAAATTCTTCTCTATGTGCATCACATCAAGATTGTGGCGAAGTTTCAGATTTTTCCAATACGGCAAATCCCAAAATATGCTCTTCTTGTACCAGTTATGAGTAATTCCATAACCACCAATTCTCGGATGATTGTTCCCTCCGCAATCTATACTCCTCGGAATACCCAAAGCAAGAAGTCGTTCATATAAAATCTCTTCGCCGGTCAAAACTGGAGGAGGAGATTTCCGCACAACTACATTCCTTTTAAAATTTCTCTTGTTGCGCCGTAATGCATCATCAACAGGAAGAAAACGACGATGACAATCAAACCAACTCGTCTTTCTTCCATGTTTCAACTGAAAAGCATCTGTTTCTTCCATGCAATATGGACAAGCCAATCGACCATGCGTTGTCCATCCAGATAACATACTATAAGCTGGAAAATCACTTATTGTCCACATGAGAGCACCTCGTAACATAAAATTTTGTTTCCTCGAGACATCGTACGCTTGAACTCCATTCCATAATTCTTTTAATTCTTCAATAAGTGGTTGAAGAAATATATCCAAACTTCTTTTCGGATGATTAGGCCCGGGAATCATTATTGTTAAAAACAAAAATTCCCGTTTCATGCACATATCCGGTGGTAAGTTGTAAGGTGTCACTATAACTGGCCACAATGAATAATTCTTTCCAGACATCCCAAATGGATTAAAACCATCGGTACAAAGACCTAAATAGACATTTCGACTCTCAGCCGCAAAATCAGGGTATACCTTGTTAAAGTGTTTCCACGCCTCACCATCTGAGGGATGACACATCTCTCCTTCCTGACTTGAATGCTCAGCATGCCATCTCATGTCGCTTGCGGTCTCCACAGATTGATACAATCTTTTTAATCTGTCTGTAATTGGTAAGTACCACATACGACGATATGGAACCGATTTTCCATTCTTTGTTAAATAAAACCGATCTTTTCCACAAAATAGACAATTACTCATCTCCGATGTCTCTCTCCAAAAAATCATGCAATTGTCTTGACAAACATCAATCTTTTGATATGGCAATAAACCCAAAGATCGCATCATCTTCTTTGTCTCATAATAGGAGTCTACTGCATTATTATCTTCTGGCAAATAATCTCTTACTAATTGCAATATCGAATCCATGCAATTCTCAGACAAATTATTTTCAGTCTTCAAATTCATCAAACGTGCAGACAGAGATAACTGTGATAAACCACTCCTACAACCATCATAAAGTGGATTCCTAGCACTTTCTAGCATTTCAAAAAAACTTTTTGCTTCTTCATTTGGATCTTCTTCAATATTTTCGTTTCTTTCACGGAATACATTTTGCATCATTTCCACATAGGGGTTCATTTCTACATCTTGAGAATACTCAAATTCATCATGTATAGTGCCCCTACTAAAGTTTTCCACAACATTACTAGGTCGTGGTGCAAATTTTTCTCCATGACATAACAACATGAAATAATTCGGGGTAAATCCTCTTAAATAAAGATGCTTCCAAACAGTTCTCTCATTAACAAATTTTTCATTCTTGCATTTGACACATGGACAAACCAACGTACCCGTTTCTTTGTAAACTTGTTGATTCGTCGCCATTGTCATAAACTGTGTGACGTCTTCTATAAACTCTTTTGATACGCTTTCAGATTGTGGATCAATTCTTCTGTACATCTATTGTCTAGAATCGAGAATGTTCGATCTTGATGAAGATGCCATTATATCGCAAACACTATAGAAAATATGGGGTGAAAAATATGAGAGTTGCTTATGAAAAACGTATAAATGGTTGAGGGGTTAAATAGATTATTTATACACGAATTAGGAACGGATTAGGGACTAAGAGATTAATTTTCCGAAAAATCGTCCTCAAACCGTCCCTAAAACGGTTTTTGAAGTCCTAAATTTAGGGAAATTTGGAGACGGATGACATGCCGTCCCTAATTGGTCCGCATTTAGAAACGGATTAGACACGACTCTTCTGTACCCAAATTTGGGGACGGATTAGTGACGGATTTCATTTTTCGTCCCTAATCCGTGTATAATCCGTTTCTAAATTTAGGGACGGAAGTGTCGATCCCCAAATTCCGTCCCTAAAATTAAATTTTCTAGTAGTGATTACATCTCTGAAATTGCTTTAATCATACAAAAAATTCCATTCTATGTCTCCGATTATGAATCCTTGTAGCTTATATTGTGTACGTGCTAGCCCATGATAGCTTACATGAGCTCTCGACTTTGTATATCTATGTGGATTATTTATCTAATGATTCATTCTTTGATTATATCTAAAATATGTTTTGTGGAATTTTGATTAAAAAAACGAATTACTCATTATTGAATTGATTTATATCTTTTATATATTATTGTATTATGTAATTTATATTTTTAATGTGATATTTGTAACATATTTTTTTTTTCATATTGACTTTTAGGTATCCAATATCCAGTTCAAATTGAATGTTAAGTTAGATTTAGTATTTTTTTATTAATCAAACTTTTATAACATGTTAAGGTTTGTGAACTTAAAACACAACCAGTTGTATTGGATTATCGCATATATTTTTTTATGATGTAGAATTTGTACCTTCGGTTATATTTTTTTAAAATTTCCATATATCACATTTGGAGGAAAAACCAAAAAAATACGGTGAAAAAAATACGTACGGAAGTATGAGATAGAGCCGAACGGACTCATTTAATGGGCCAATGCTGCTAGGCCCATTGACCAACGGGAATAAGCTCGCGGACTAGTTCAATTTTTGATAAAATTATTTTGTAGGGGTCAAACTGAAAAGGTTTTAAAAGTATGGGAGCTAAAACTAATAACTAATACAAAAGTGAAAAAAATTTCTCCCGCTTCCTTCGAAAATTCATTCCCTCCTAACGTCTTCTTTTTTCTGGTTTTTAATTCGGTAACTCTAAAATCTTCTACGCAACTCTCTCCGTCGCTCAGTCTCTCTCTCTCTCTCTCTCTTTCTCTTCTCTCTCTCTCTCTCTCTCTCTCTCTCTCTCTCTCTCTCTCCGTCGAAGATGAGTTGCCGCAGCAAAAGGATGAAGCGGGCTGAGCCCGACCCCGATCCGGGTTTCGTCGGACCACCGGTCTCTGCCGCTGAAGCCATGGAGAAATGGCCGTTTCGCTACAAATCATCAAAGCCGAAGAAACTAGGGTCGGTTGAAGTTCCAACCAAAGGGTATTGTTTCCTCCATTCTTTGTGGTTGTTTCTGTCGATTTACTGTTTGATTATATCTTTGGTTTGTTGTTGTTTTGATTCTCATCCGATGTATGTATCGATTTTGGTACAGTGGGTGGGAAGAAGAGAAGGAGATTATGCAAGCTAAGCGTCATTATCTAAAAGCAAAGGTCGATGGTGTTATGTTCAACATACAGGACGATGCTTATGTCAAAGTATGTCTTTTTGTGAATCAAACTCTGCTCTAATTTGATTTCTGTTGCAGAAAGTTGTCCGCTTGTTTGAATTAAGGATCTTCATTGTTTGGGAAATTCTCATTCAAAGTTGTTTCTAACGTTCGAATTTTTCATCTAGAGATGATGTGTTCTTGCATATAGTTGTTATGATAAATTGTTCCACATAGGCTAGTACATAAACTTTGGTTTCGTATATATTGTATTGGGCAACCCTAAAACTCTTGAGCTAAATTTTGGTATTAGCTAGGCCCAAACTCATCTTTGACATGGTATAAGAGCTAGGTTCTTCCTGATTTGAATATACCGAGGTTGGCCCCATCGGTTATGATGTCCATGCTCCAAGACCGAGCCCGAACGTGAAGTGGATTGTTATGATAAATTGTTCCATATCGGCTAGAACATGAACTTTGGACTCATATTGGTCAAGCCTAAACTTTTGGGCTAGCTTTTGGGAAAAGTTAAGTCCAAACTTATATTTGACAATAGCGTAGCACCTTTTTGGAATGCATTGTTTATGTATAAGTGGATCACATTTTATGTTTGAGAATCTTGGATTGTGGGTTTTAAAAGGTAGAACTGGAAGTAATGCTCAAACACGATTCTATATTGAGAATGTTCTAACACTCTCCCTTGCTCGCATATTATAATATCATTACTTTTCTATGAGCTGTCTTATCTTGAGGTTTGTGATGTATTGTCCCACATCGGTTAAGGATATGAATTTTAGAGTCATATATATGATACTTATCTTGAGTTAGCTTTTGGGATTAGTTAGATCCAATCCATATTTGATATGGTATCAGAGCCAGTACGCCGATGTTGGGTCCTGGTTGTGTGGGGTGTTGTGATGTATTGTCCCACATTGGCTAAGGACAAAGTTCATCAATCCTAAACTCTTGAGCTAGCTTTTGGGATTAGTCATATATATATATGATACGGTTTGAGCTTCTACTTTCTTAAGATGCAATGCTATGTGTCTGAGATATCAATGCTGACTATTGCATATGTATTTCCGTTTAGGGTGAAGATGGAAAACCGAATTATATAGCTAAAATCCTCGAACTTTTTGAAGGAGTAGATGGAGAATCATACTTCAGAGCTCAGTGGTTCTACAGACCTGAAGATACTGTGAGAGAGTGCTTTCAATTTACACAATTTTCATGTTGCAGACGTCTATTTTCCAGTCTCCTTATGTGATTTCCTTTTGTTTTGTAGGTAATCATGAGCCATGCACATCTTGTGCAAGAAAAAAGAGTATTTCTATCTGATGTTAAGGATGACAATCTTCTTTCTTGCATTGTTTCCAAAGTAAAGATTGTTAAAGTTCCACCAAAGGTATGAAAAACTCTAGTAATTGACATGGATGAGCAAATTTGATAATTTAGATCACATGATTTTTTTTTCTTTTTTGTTTAACAGATTGCTTCAGAAACAGAGGAGAGAGTCATACCACCATGTGATTTATACTATGACATGAAGTATCAGTTGTCTCACTTGACCTTTTCAAGTGCAGATAATGGTAATTAAGATGTTTAATTATGTCCATTTATCTGTGTATTACTATTATTATCAAATCTCGTGTATCCTTTTAATGGGTATTCACATCTGTTTATGATGCTCCAAGAAATTGATGGTTTGCATCTGACCAGAAAACTCCAATGCTGAGAGTGATGCATCATCAACTGTTTCAAGTGAAACTGGTTCAAACTGCATTGGTGATTCATACAAGGGTGGAAAATTTGTGCTGGATTTATATTCTGGTTGTGGAGCAATGTCAACTGGACTGTGCATGGGTGCTTCTTTATCAGGCTTAAACCTAATTACTGTAAGCATGTGACTAAACATACTATGTTTAGATTGTCTGTATTACAGTACTTGTGCAACATAAGTCTTTTTTTATGGTTTAGTACAAGATATCACCTTAAATGTTCTTCACATGTCAGAAATGGGCAGTAGATATCAACAGTTTTGCTTGTGAGAGTTTGAAGCTTAATCACCCTGAAACCGAGGTAAATTTCTAGTGGTTATGTGATTATTGTAAGTCAGGAAAATTGATTAAATGCCTATTTTCTCGTATGATCAGGTACGAAATGAAGCTGCAGAAGACTTTCTATCATTGCTAAAGGAATGGAAAAAGTTATGCCAAAAATTTTCACTTGTTGCATCAAGTGAACCAATAGAAACAGATAATGACACAGAAGATGAGAAAGAGGATGAAGATGAGAAAGAAGATGAAGATGATACAGAGGAAGATGACAATGGATCTGAAGAGTTTGAAGTAGGAGAGTTGCTTTCAATTTGCTATGGAGATCCAAATGGATTAAAGGCATCTGGACTTTATTTTAAGGTAAAAAAAATTCATTCTATATGAGAAATTTTCGCTTGATTTTACCAAATTTTATCATTTTTCAAAGATGAAAAATGAAAACTTAGTTTCCTAATGTTTTTCATTACTATCAAAGACAATATACTAACAACACAAACTTCTCAGGTGCGTTGGAAGGGTTATGGTCCAGAAGAAGATACATGGGAGCCTTATGATGGACTAAGGTAAATATTTGTGCCATATTATTTTGCCTATGTTAGTTTTTTCAGATTCATTAATGGACTAATCTGTGCTTCTGCTCCACATTCTATCCAGACAATGCAAAAAGAGGTTGAAAGAGTTTGTGATAAAAGGGTTTGAATCAAACATATTGCCCCTTCCGGTTAGTCACTTAACTTGCTTTAACATTAACCAGATGAGATAATTCTACTGTCATGTATTTGGGAAGGCTTATTCGTCGATCTAAAGTCCCGAAAACATGTCTGGTTTGCACAAAATTTGCCTTTTGAATGACCCTTTTAACTCTCTGTTCTTTTTCAGGGAGATGCTTATTTTATATGTGGGGGTCCTCCATGTCAAGGTGTTAGTGGTTTCAATCGTTTTAGAAACAAGAACGCTCCACTAGAAGATGTGAAAAACCGACAATTGTTGGTTTATATGGATATCATTGATTACTTGAAGCCAAAGTATGTTCTTATGGAAAACGTTGTCGATATTCTGAAATTCTCCGAAGGATTTCTTGGTCGTTATGCAGTTGGTCGTCTTGTTTCCATGAACTATCAAGCAAGATTAGGTATGATGGCTGCAGGGTCATATGGTGTTCCTCAATTTAGAATGAGGGTCTTCTTATGGGGTGCACAACCAACAGAGGTATTGTTGTTTTTATATAGTAGAAGAATAAATTCAGATTATTATATCATTCTTTTATCCTTTTTTATTACAGAAATTGCCTCCTTATCCTTTGCCAACTCATGAAGTTCTCTCTAGAAGCAATACTCCTACAGAATTTGAGGTAAGCCTCTTTAGCTTTACATCTGATAGTACCATCTTTGCTTAATTAAGTTGTAAATTGCAGGAATTAGTAGTTGGCCATGACAAAAAGCATCTCCTTCAGTTGGAAAAGGCACTTACTCTTGCTGATGCTATAAAGGATCTCCCTCCGGTTTGTACTTCTTTGAATGTATTCTTAAATCAACAAAATGCCTCTTTTTGGATGGATTCATAGTTGCTTATCGTATTTTTCGTTAATCGTAGGCAACAAACTTTGAGAAAAACGATGAACGAGAGTATGGAAAAACTAATCCTCGAACAGAATTTCAGAAGTATATCAGGCTTAGAAGATCTGGTAAGGCTTCATTCATGCCATTTTCACATTCTTATTGTTCCGCTGTTACAACACAGTCTCTTAGATATAATCCAACATTTATTGTTTTAGATACAGTAATCCACAAAGAGAACAAAAGTGAATCACAATCAGAAATGTTATATGACCATCAGCCTCTGCAACTCAATGAGGATGACTTTGACAGAGTTTGCCAAATTCCAAAGAAGAAGGTACATGAAAGAAATTGATGATATTCCTTCATTTTGTAGTTTGCATATTAACATTCAATACGAAATAGGCGTTTATTGGGTAATTTTCTCACTTTATTTTGCTTTGTTCATAACATATTCTTTAAACATTTGCAGGGTGCTAACTTCAGGGACTTGACTGGTGTATTAGTTGAGAATAACAGAGTGAAATGGGATCCTTCAGTTGAGAGAGTATATCTGAAATCCGGGAAGCCTTTGGTACAGTTGAATATATATGTTTAACTCATGAATTTAAGGTCCTCTGATTTGCAGCTTTCATTAAAATCGAAGTGTTTTTTTCGTTTCTTTTAGGTTCCTGATTACGCAATGTCGTTTGTCCATGGAAGATCAACAAAGTAAGTAACCTTGGACTCTATTTTATGTAACTTTGTAACATTAGATTCACTAATTTGGTATAAACTATATGAACTTCAGGCCATTTGGTCGCTTATGGTGGGATGAAATAGTAAACACAGTTGTGACTAGAGCAGAGCCCCACAACCAGGTTTTTTTTCATTTCATGTGTTTCTTTATTCCTCTAATGGTCATTTGAAGCAATTTTTTGTTATTGAATCTGTTTTTCTCAGTGCATACTCCATCCGTTACAAGATCGTGTGTTGACAATCCGCGAAAACGCAAGACTACAAGGATTTCCTGACTTTTATAAGCTCTGTGGCTCCATCAAGGAAAAGTGAGTACTAAGATTCTTGTGGAAATGTGATAATACTAATCTCGAAAGCTAGTTTATAGAAGATGGTAATAAGTGTCCTTATAGGCACCACCTAATTGCCTTGTGAATCATAACAATACCGCCCCTTTAGAACAGCTACATCCATAGTGCTAGCGACTTGTACACGGGCTTCTCTCTTTTGCGTCCCTTGTATATATTTCGTTACCCTAAGAACGGAACAGTTTTGATAACACTCTAAAAGGACCACCTAGGTAGAATTCTGTCAGGATCCCACATCGACTATGTATAGGAATAGTTGGTGCCCTATGTCGTTACCCTAAGAACGGAACAATTTTGATAACACTCTATAAGGACCACCTAGGTAGAATTCTGTCAGGATCCCACATCGACTATGTATAGGAATAGTTGGTGCCCTATGTCGTTACCCTAAGAACAGAACAGTTTTGATAACACTCTATAAGGACCACCTAGGTAGAATTCTGTTAGGATCCCACATCGACTATGTATAGGAATAGTTGGTGCCCTATGTCGTTACCCTAAGAACGGAACAATTTTGATAACACTCCATATGGACCACCTAGGTAGAATTCTGTTAAGATTCCACATCGGCTATGTATAGAAATAGTTGGTGCCCTATGTTGTTACCCTAAGAACGGAACAGTTTTGATAACAGTCTATAAGGACCACCTAGGTAGAATTCTGTTAGGATCCCACATCGGCTATGTATAAGAATAGTTGGTGCTCTATGTCGTTACCCTAAGAACGGAACAGTTTTGATAACACAATATAAAGACCACCTAGGTAGAATTATGTTAGGATCCCACATCGGCTATGTATGAGAATAGTTGGTGCTCTATGTCGTTACCCTAAGAACGGAACAGTTTTGATAACACTTTATAAAGACCACCTAGGTAGAATTATGTTAGGATCCCACATCGGCTATGTATGAGAATAGTTGGTTCCTTATAAGACCATGGTCCTTCTTCCTCTAATAAGCTGGATTTTGGTGATTTGGACCCATGGGTTTCGGGGATTGGTCTGGGTCTAGTATGGTATAGGTTCTTATCAAATTCATTTTAGAAACTAGCTTATAGAAGATGGTATCTAAGGGTCCTTATAAGGATCACATTAGGGTTTATTTCATCGGCCCCTTTCGCTCTTCTCTTGCAGCCATTTCGTCACCCAAGGATCGAAATGAGTTAGAATTCATCTAAAAAGCTTAAGCTTATAGGAGGGTAGTCTATTTGAACTCATGTAGAACTTTGTAATTGATTTGTGGAATCATAAGAGAATGTTTTTGGGAGTTTTTCAGGTACATTCAGGTAGGGAATGCAGTTGCTGTTCCTGTAGGGGTTGCTTTAGGATATGCATTGGGGATGGCAAGTCAAGGTTTATGTGATGATCAAGCAGTGATACATCTTCCATTTAAGTACCCTAAATGTCTCAAGAGAATCGCCAAGCCTGAAGATTCTGATTGATAACTGTGGAATGATTTGTATCATCATCTTGATTCAGGAGAGTTAGATGATTGATCACATCAAAGTTTTTAATGACACATTATTATTATTGATTCCTCCAAACTGACCATGAGCTACTTTTTCCCTGAATGGCAAGAGTGATCTACCATCATATTTATAAAACAAAATAAATGTTTTATTTTGAAATAAAAGTGGTTCAAACCATATAATAAAATAAAATATATAAAATTATAGTCATAATAAATAAATAAAATAAGTATGACATGTATAGTAAAACTTATTGAGACCTATTGCACGTCTCTTTCATCAATCTACTGTAAACTCTAATGTTATTATCCAATCTCATTGCTATTTTTTTTGTCATATCTTGTCTATCCACGAAAGTCTATAAATAGGGTGAGTATCAAATAGATACTCAATGAGATTAATACATGTACGTACTCTGTCATATATTTTCTCACTCTTAACTAAATAACATAAAATAATGATCTATCATCACATTAAAGACATACAAACATGTCTACCACAACCTGACTGAGTCTCCTTAATCTAAGACTAGTACCACATCAGATTATAACTCACAAAATCCACATGACTCTAGCTCGGAAATATGCTCGCAAAGTCCAAAGTACCCAATACACTGAAGATCTCGCAAGGTCACAACGTACCCCAACCATTAGTATAATACATTGCTTTATCGCTCGAAAGGCCATAACTCCAACACGGTACGATGCTGATAGATCCACTGATCTAACTAACTATAGTGTTACGTCGCTCGAAAGTTATCACAAAATCCAACACGGTACGATACTGGCCCTTACCCAAGTGTCGTAATACTAACGTCGTCGACCCGATACTCCTCACATGTCAACTCTTACTGACTCGTTCACACGCGCCTTCTTTCGAAGGTTCGAGTTTGAAGTCACTCGATCGAACACACTAGACAAGATATTCACTCAGCTTTAACGCCAAAGCCAAATATCGACAATTTTCAACCCAACACTTGGTCGAGTTTCAATTCTCTAGATTATCTCTAATCACTTAAACAACTCGTATACATGTTATCAATCCTCATACGATAATTCTAAAGTTTAATATAATCTTCATTGCAATGTCTCAATTTTCCCATTAGGATCCTAAAAATTCTATTGTGATCATTCTTCATTTTAAATGTAGAACTTCTCCATAAATCAACAACAAAACCAAAATTGAATGAGGAAAAATCATCATTAACTTCTCCGATGACTTGACTATCCACAATGATATTGATAACTATGGCACACATCAATTTTTCCCCAGTATAAATTCGATAAAATAATCAATATCCATTATATAGATCTTAAAATTAAGGAAATAATGATAAGAAAAAATTCAGAATTATACCAAAATCTCGATTAGAACTCACCCATGAAAAGAACACGAGGAAAATCCGACATATGTTTCTCCTTCTTTTTTTCTTGTTTTCTTCTCCTTTGGTTGACACAAGCGGCAAAATGTTTTTTTTTGTTAATTACATTAACATATAATTAGGTTAAAATAATCCTAATATATTGGCCCAGTTGGGCCTTATATGATCTCTATCAGAGTTTAGAGAATTAGGGATATCAAATTGCTCGTGCAACGATGAGAAGAATATTATCTTTAGTCGCAATAAAACCATGAAAAACGAACTTATTGTGCCTCTACTACACATGAGCGACGAATCGAAAAATTTATCAATGCGGTCGAGGACTAAATTGCTGAAATTTTACCAAATTTCCCTTGGTAACTAGAAGTTGGAATTAGGCCTTAGTGCAACTAAGTTTACCTTGAAGAAGAAGATAATGGCCATGGTGCATAGGTGCACCCTTTGAAGTCCCCTTGGTAATTTCAATCATGTGACAAACATCAAAATTTAGCTAATTTTTTTTATTGTTATTCACAAAAATTCTACTTTTTGAGGCGAAATCCTAGGCAAAGATAGAAGATCTTCCATACTAGTTGCTCCATGAGGTCTGAGGTCTTTCATATCTGATATTGTCAAGGTTCAAGAAAGCGCTAGGCGCTAGACGGGCGGACATCAAACGCCTAGCACTCAGAGTGCCTAGGCGGGATCTAGGCGGTGTCTAGGCACGCTAAGCGGATATATATATTTTATTTTTATTTAATGTAATTATAATATACATATTTAATTCCAAATATTTATAAATACTTAATTTAAAAAACATATAAATAAAGTTTAGTATTTATAAAAAATATTTATAAGTATAAATTCACAATATCAAACTTACAATGACAAACAATATAAAACAAACAAAATATAGAAAATGGTTGTCGAGTGAGGATGATGTTTGACCAAGACAAGGACAAAGGCGATGGCGAATGCGAGAGATGAAGCCAAGGGTGGAGATGAAACAAATATGAAGATGAGAAATAAAGGCGATGACAAAAGATGAAGACGATGACAACATACGAGATACGATAAAAGATAAGAAAAACAAGGAGGAAGGCAAAGACGAGAATGAGATACAAATGCAATGATAAAAGATTCAGATGAAGACAATAAACGATGCAATAGATAGAAGAAAGACAAATGAATTGACGATGGTAAAGTCGATAAAAGATAAACTCATGTTTCACGTTAGTTTTTTTAAAAAAAAAAGACCGTCTAGAAATTAATCGGGCGGCCAGGAAATGCCTAGCGCCTAGGCGGCGTCTAGGCGAGATTTTTAGAACACTACTGACATTCATTGCTCTAGTATAGTAAGCTGAGATACCATAGTTTAATTTCCTCCATCATCTTCTGTTGAATGATTTGAAGTAATTCAAATTGTTCTTCCGGAGCTTCTAATTTCTTAGTCGCCATCTTCATTGGTGGGGGTGGTTCTGCTCCTTCTAGCGCCAATTTAAGTGTTGTAACGCTAACAAAAAGCTAATAAAAAATGTGTTCTCATTGAAAAGAAAAGACAATGTTACAAGGTGATAGTTTTTGGAGGAATTGTTGTACAGTCCAAAAAAAAACTTTATTATTAAGAGTTAAACGTCTTTAAGAGATATTTAACTTCAAATTAGAATGAAACGTTTAGAGAAACTAATTGGGGTTGAAGGAGAGTAAAATGCTGCATCGATCGGGATCCAATAAGATATTTTGAGCATTGTGACAGGAGGTTTGAGTCATATGGACGGTAGTTGGTCCAATGAGACCTTGTGAGCAACAATCTTGGTGGGGTAATAGTCATTGACTATGGGTATTTGTTCAGGGGCGGTTGAGTAATCGAGTATTATATGTTACATGATGTCTTATATGTAAGTTGTGAATGGACGGTTAAATATGCGGAGATCATACATGCAACAATCTCAGTGAGTGTGATTAACTGTACCCACTCGTTTGTAGATTGTCGTGAATGAACATGGAATGAGGATGTGGACGACAGCTAGAAAACAAGTATCGAGTATCATGGAATTTTCGCACGTTTTGAATTTTATTAAATAAAATGTTCATTTTTATTTAAAGATTGTATGATATTTGATGACTCGTAGGAGGATGTTGGTGGACATTCTCATTCCCAAGAGATGATTTCAGATTGGAGATGATATAATTACCACTTCTTCAACCCAAAGAACATCCCAAAACCAACCTAATCTATGTATAACCCAACAACCATATGCTGCTAATCAACACACATGCAATAAAAGAACCAAAACTAACTTGGGAACAATCCTCATGTGAGACCTACATCTAGACCCTTTGAGGAAAAACCACTAGAGTATGGTTTTCTTACCAAAATACCACAAATGGTTATTTAATTAATGTCTTGTAGCTTTCAACCCACTTTGTTGGAAAAATGTTCTTCTTTGTCTCCTTGTCAAGCTTTGCCTTTTTGTTCCTCTGGCTTTATTGAAAAATGATGGGAGATCGCTCTTCATTAGGAGTGTAAAATGAGTTGGTTCGGTTCAGCTCGCCAAAAAACGAGTTGATTCAACTCGGCTCGTTTTCAAAACGAACTAAAAAAATCTCAACTCAACTCAGCTCGCCTTTAGCTCGTCCAAAAATGAGTTGGCTCGTGAGCTATACACTATCTAATTTAAAGAGTTGTAGTATATTAATATTATACGTTTTTCTTCCACAAACCAAATAAAAATATATAAAATATAAAAACATTAATTTGATACAAAGTTATTAAATATCAAAAATATTAATTGAAAAATATATTTATTAAATATTAAATAAAATATCGAATAGATATATATTTTTTATAATATTTTTTTATAAAAAATTCTTTATTCGTTAATAAAGTTATATCAATTTGGTAAAAATAGGAAAATAATAATAACATTATATGTAAAAAATAAATTTTTTTCTTAAATAATATTTAATAAATGTAAATAATATTAATATGTAAGGGTTGAGCAATAACAAATATTTGCTAATATCCGACTATTTGTATTTGTATTCGACGAATATCAAGATTTATTATTTGTATTTGTATTTGTTAATTCAAATATTTGTAAATATTTTTCGAATATACGGATATCCGTTTACGAACCTAATTTTTTAACGTAAAAAATATATATAAATTTTTTTAATAAAAAACCAATAATCATCAGATATAATCTAAAACTAAAATTCGAGTTGCACAAAGATGCAAAGATACATAACATAAATAAAACAAAAACAAAGTAGCAAATCTTCACAATCATCTCCACATCAGTCATTTAAATTTTATTTCATCGATGATTCTACGTATATCGTCAATTCACCTAAAACAATGAAACAAATTGTTAGATTATAAACTAAAATAAAACTCGCAAAAAATTATATATTTAGTGAGTTTTGTTTTTTTATAGACTGTAATGTCCCTATAACATTATCCAATTCATTTGAATTAAAACCAATCTTGAATGTAAATTAAATCTTCAATAATATTAGTTATTTTAAAGTATTTGATATTTTCGCCATCCAATCATAAATATATTGCATATTTGTCTATATATTTATATAATAAGTATTTAAACAAGATTAGTAATGTTTGTTATTCCAATTTGATCATTTTAAAACCAATTTTGTTATATATGTATCTTCTATTAACTAAATTTTCTATTTAATATTTACGGATACAAATAGTTCGGATAATTGAGTCTACTATTTGTATTTGTATTTGTCGAATATCTGATTTCTACTATTTGTATTTGTATTTGTGTCAGCGGATATTTGAATTTTCGGTTTGAATACGAATCGAATACAAATATTTCGAATATTTTGCCCAACCCTAATAAAATATGAAAATATAATTCATATTATGTTATTATTTAAAAATAAATAAATAAAAACTTATGGTCCGAGCCATGTTCACGTCATTGCCCTAATGGTTTTTAAATTTTTAAAGTCGCTTTCCAACAATTTTGCTTGAAGCCCACGAGACCATTAAATACCTTTGTGGGCTAAAATCCAAACCCTAAATCACTGACCTTTTCTCTCTCTCCTTCTCACGTTACGTTAGGTTTCTCCGGGAGCTACGAGGCCGGTTAAACGCCGACGGAATTTTCTTTCTTTGCCCTTAACCCTCAAGCCCAAGTCAATGAGAAGATGCTCTCCGAGTTTTTCGTTGTAGAGATCCATATACCCAACACGCGTTTTCACAATTTCCCCGCCATTCGTCGCCGCCATGTCAAGGTTTGATTTTTGTGTCCGTGCTTGTTGGTTGTCGTAGATCCTGTGTTTGATCCTGTTTCAGCTTCACTAGGGTTTCGTATCTCTATAGCCGTGTTTCAATTTCCTGTGTTTGTCGTGGATTCTGATCGGGGTTTGGTATTCCCGTTTTCCTGGAGACAGATTCTGATTCCAGAATTTAAAACAAAATCCAGGTTTTTGTATATTATTATGAAATTTCAGTGGATTCAATGAATTGTATCGTTGATTGGATCGTCTCCGAGAGTCTTCTTTGCAGATGAATTGTTTGTTTTGCCGTTCAAGTAAAGCTAATGCCATGCTTTCTGTTATGTTGGAATCTTGCTTCCTTTGCAGATTTTTGATCTTTCGTGTTGTTAATCGACGAGCAATATCGATATTTTCGAATCAGAAGAACAGAGTTCCGGATTCAAGTAGTTATAGAACTGTTGTTACAGTTGCTCTTAGGTTGCCACAATTCAGAACTTTCAGGCAGACTAGACTTCCATGTAACGGGCATAGCGCATTCTCCCTGCGTGATGTTAAAGGATGTTTTTCTGGGAGTCTTCTCTCACGAAGTCATTCGCTTGCCTCTGCGAGTAGTGTAGTTACACATCATGCCCAAGTTGCTTGGAAAAGGCTTCATCATAAATATTCTACCAGTTATTGGAGTTGGCCTCGCATAAGCACGATTGCCCAAGCGGTCAGTTTGTCACTAACCCGTTCACATTTGCTAGTCCCTGGTATCTTTGCTGTTACGTGTGGACAAGTAGCATGGGCGCAAGGAGCTTCTGGTCCGGTGATAGATCACTATCCTTCTCAGAATCCTATGTATACGAGCGCGAAGAATGGACCTATCTATCTGACTTCTCTAGTACTTTCGCTAATAGAGGGTGTTATTCTGTTTGCGAGAGCGCTCTATTTGGCTGCTTTGTTTTCTCCTAGTATTATGCTTGCACCCTTTGCGGACATCTGTGGGCCTCGTTTTAGGAGACTATGGCTTGAGATTGTTCATCGTACTTTGGAAAGAGCAGGTCCTGCTTTCATTAAATGGGGTCAATGGGCAGCCACACGACCAGATCTCTTTCCAAGGGATTTATGTTCGCAGCTCTCAAAGCTTCACAGTAAAGCTCCTGAGCACAGCTTTGCCTTCACAAAGAAAACTATTGAAAGGGCATTTGGTCGCAAACTTTCTGAGATATTTGAGGATTTTGAAGAGGCCCCGGTGGCATCTGGGAGTATTGCCCAAGTACATCGAGCTTCCTTGAGGTTGCAGTATCCTGGACAAAAGTCTAAGTCTTCTGTGGTTGCTGTTAAAGTTAGACATCCTGGTGTTGGCGAATCAATTAGGAGAGACTTTGTGATAATCAATATGGTCGCAAAGATATCTAATCTTATTCCAGCTTTGAAATGGTTAAGATTGGATGAGAGTGTTCAACAGTTTGCCGTTTTCATGTTGTCACAAGTTGATCTTGCTAGGGAAGCTTCCCATTTGAGTCGCTTCATATACAATTTCCGTAGATGGAAGGATGTTTCTTTTCCTAAACCCGTCTATCCTCTGGTACATCCCGCTGTTCTGGTGGAGACATATGAGCAAGGAGAAAGTGTGTCACATTATGTCGATGACATGGAAGGCGGCCATGATCAGATCAAAACCAGGCTGGCTCACATTGGGACTCATGCACTTCTGAAGATGCTCCTGGTATCGCCTCTTTTGCTATAATCTATGTGCTGATATTTTTTCTATTGTCGAAAATGATTTCAACTTTGTATGAAACTAATTATTCCTTATAATTGTTATTAAACAATTATGATTATTGATTTTGAAACAAATGGACATCACTTTTGTAAACGATAGATGAAATAGCAGTATTTAGTCCTATATCATTGTGATGCTTATTCATTTTGCTCTCAAGCATTAGTAGAGAGAGGGGATTTCTATTAGATTAGTTGCCAATAACTTCTTACTGTTAATTTGTTCTTTTTACCACCCTTCTAGTTGAAATACTTTAATATTCCCTCTAAATCTTGATATGTTTGAAATTCAGGTGGATAACTTTATTCATGCTGACATGCACCCTGGAAATATCCTTGTGCGGAATAAGGCTTCTCGTGGAGGGCTTTTCAAATCAAAGAAACCCCACGTCATTTTCATCGATGTGGGAATGACTGCTGAACTCTCAAAGAATGATCGAGAAAACTTGCTCGAGTTTTTCAAGTCGGTTGCACGTAGGGATGGTCGAACGGCTGCTGAGTGCACACTTCGATTATCGAAACAACAAACTTGCCCAAATCCACAGGCTTTTATTGAGGTAATATGCCAGCCTCAAGATTCCTCAGACCCGAACCACTAATTCTATAGAAAATGTAGCTCCAAAGCTTAAAATTGATTGGCCCTTGATATAGGCGTGAGATATATCATTCGTACATATATACTTGCAGGAAGTAGAGGAAGCATTCAAGTTCTGGGGAACACCAGAAGGAGATTTAGTTCATCCAGCTGATTGTATGCACGAATTGCTCGAGAAAGTAAGGCGATACAGAGTTAACATCGACGGAAATGTGTGCACTGTAATGGTCACTACATTAGTTCTCGAGGTAAGTTACTGTTTTTAAATCTCCCTTCTTTCAGAATCTGACATTCACCTAGGAGTAAAAGGGCAGGTCTTTCTTATCAATAGTCAGTCAGTGAAAACTTTTTACTGATTCTCCCTTTGAAAGAACATGGAACCAAATCAAAACAGGAAGCAAAATGACTGTCCTATGAACTGTTGGCAATCTTACATAGAAACTGTGAATGTGTGAGGTTTGATTGGATCTGATGACAGTAAGGGTCGGTATAAATGTAGGGTTGGCAACGGAAACTTGATCCAGGGTATGATGTAATGCATACGCTGCAAACGATGGTGCTTAAAACCGACTGGGCCAAGTCTCTTTCTTACACGATCGACGGTCTGATGGCACCATAGAAGTCTTAAGAAGAAGAAGAAGAAGAAAGAAGAAAACTTCAATGGCCTTGTGATTAGCCAAAATTGGGTTGTGATTACAAGTAAAAAGAAATAAAGATTTACTCATCTTCGGTGGAAAAGAAAAAGAGGAGATACATGTCTTTTTTTTTTTTTTGGCTGGGAATTTTGGTTGATGTTCAGTTAGTATAGAATTGTATTAAATTGCATCTGAGGCCAAAGACAAAGCGTGGCACAGAGGATTGAATGAATAAAATGTTCATATCTTCTCTCATATGGAAATTTTGATATTGTAAGGTCTAAGCCAATGTTTCTTAGTCACATACATTAGACAGACTCAAGAGAAAAATTCTAGCTATTTTTCTCTTTTGTTATTGTACAGAAACAAAAAACATTTATCTAGATTTTATTGTTTGAAAATTCTACAATTTTCAATTTTTTTCAAAAATATTTTGATATCATGTGTGACGGTAAATTTAACATCATTTTCGAACGTTACTAAATATCAAGGGTATGGAAACAAAAGGCTAACTTTAAAAATACCTTTAAAATCTTATTTTGACACCTTTCCCTAAAAAAAATAGTTTCCCTAAAAAAAATAGTTTCAAGAATACCATTATAATATTGATATTTCCAAAATATTAATGTGATCCAAAGTCACCGAAAATTGCTCGAATCGTCGGAAATCGCTCGAATCGTTGGAATCACAGAAAATGGCTAAAAAATCGTTAGAAATCGCTCGAAAATTGCTGAAAAAGCTTAAAATTAATGGAAATCGTTCGAAAATGGAAGGAAATCGTTCGAAAATGGAAGGAAATCGCTCTCAACTTCGTTTTCCTCCTCTCAAATTTGAAATAGGTTTCGTTTCACTGAAAAAATGTCAAAACCGTATGTGTTTTCACTAACAAAATATAAGGGCACATATGTCTTTTCTCAATTTTTTTTCATTAGGTTTACGAGGGTATGCGTGAAGTCTTATAGCAGGGTATATTTGATATTATGTCGAAACGAGCTAACTTCAAAAATACTCTTAAAATGTTATTTTGACTTCAAGCATAAGTTTCCCTTAAAAAAGGTTGCTTCAAAAATACCTTATAATATTGATATTCCCTAAATACCCCTGCGACCCTACGACCCAAAATCGTCGGAAATCGTCGGAAATCGCTCGAAATCACTAAAACTCACCGGAAAGCGCTCACAAATCGTTGGAAATCGCTAAAAATCACCGGAAATTGCTAAAAATCGCTCGAAATTACTAAAAATTGCTCGAAATCACTGAAAATCGTTGGAAATCACTGAAAATGACTAAAAACGTTGGAAATCGCTCGAAAATTGCTAGAGATCGCTAAAAATTGGAAGGAAACCGCTCGAAAATGGAAAGAAATCGCTCTCAACTTCGTTTCCCTCCTCTCAAATTTGAAATAGTTTTCGTTTCACTGATAAAAATGTCAAACCGTATGTGTTTTCACTAATAGAATATAAGGGCACATGTCTTTTTTCCAAATTTTATTCATTAGGTTTGCGAAGGTATGCGTGGAGTGCTATAGCATTTCGAGGGTATATTTGATATTATGCCGAAACAAAATTTGGAAATTGAAAATTTTAGAAAATAAAATATAGATCTATATTTTTTAATATAATACCTCGGGTTTAAAAGTATTTTGACAACAATTATCCATTTTCTCGATTCGAACAGATGTATTTTATGAAAAAGAATATGTTTTGTTATGTTATTAGATTCGTATATATATTCTTCAACAATTCTTGAACTAAATTTTAGATTAACGGATGTTTGAAAGGGCGTTCAATCCGTTGAATGTGGCTATGAGCACAAAAGGGTACCTGAAGATCGACAAATGATGCAAAAATTCTAAAGATTAATTCATAAATAAAATTGGTAGTGTTTCGAATATCTATTTCTTTTAATTTCTATTATTTGTTATCTATTTCTTTTAATTTCTATTATTTGTTACCGTTGTCTCTACTTTAAAATTATAAGTAACGTAGATGAATGGGATGATATAACCATGTTTTATAAGCTTATTATGATTCTGGTAATCTATTATATATTTATAAAAATACATTGAATTTCTGAAAATAACCTTCCCGTCCAACATCTAATTGATGAATGAATGAAGTCAAATAAAGATAAGAGATTCTCTGTTAAGATGTAATAACGGCAACTAAGAAGGATCTAAATACAATTTGTCACCATATATTACATGAAGCCTAAGAGACTCTTACACACTAAATGTTGCTTCATTCCTAGGAAGAACTGTCTGAAGAGCTATGAGCACCAAGACTCAACTGTAAAATCATATGCCCAAAGGCTTGAATTGCCCATCTTAGCTCACATTGCACTTCGTCCAAATAAACATTGAAGCTTTCTCGCGATTGAATTTAATTGAATTTAGATGCGAAGCTTAATCACCCTCGATTACATGAGAGATGATGATGATGATGATGATGATGACACCGATACAGATCAATGCCATAAAGATTTGATTTGATGATCTAAAGAGGAGAGTTTTGTTGTTTGTTGTTGTGGTATTCTAAAGACATAATTGAAGACATGACTGGAGGTGTATGAAGCTCAAGAAGAGTTTTCCCTTCAGAATAACTACCTATGCATAACGTGTCGCCCCGTCCATGCCATATACCGTCGTGGACATTATTTATCTCCAAAGTTCTTGATTCCTACATTGTATCAAGTCGAAAAATCGGGAATATTAGTTTCACAAATTCTGGCATGCTTTAAAACTATAGCACCCACTAGTTTTACCTGGCTTAATGTACAACATGGACAGATAATGTGGGAGATACAATCGTCCAAGAATCTATCAGTGCCCTGTAAAAGGTTATGATGCATAAGGAATCATCATTTTATACAACCAAGTGAAAACATATACTTCAGCTTAATTGCAATATATATAGAAAGATATGTATGTAAATCTAGTTACTAAAAATGGGTGGCAGACGAAATGAGTTCACACGTCTCCATAAATAGGAAAAAGGTTTGGGTGAAATGTTAAGACAGAACTGTCATCCAGAACAAACCAAGGAGAAATGTTTTTTTTTATTGTATTAACATGAACTATGATCTACATTTAACAAAGAAAATGATCCAATCTTCATATGTTATTTCCAAAGCAAAAGATTTGAAGAGAGTATAAAACTTGGCAGTTTTCCATATCCACAAGATCAAGTTGGAGCAAAATGTCTTTCTTATTGACCAGATGAGAAGATAGAAAGGGATACAGAATGGAACAGGAAATAGGTTTGGATAATAAATTCATAAGCTGAAGGACTTACTCGAATATTGAATTTCTTTCTTATCTGCATCCGAAAGAAACCCAACAAGGATCCGATCAAAAGGATGAATGCAATAGCGAGATAGAGATAGTAGTGCCTCTTAGTTACAGCAAAAGCTGCAATGTTGAGTAGTAAACCTATGACAAGAATCAGATGAACAGAACCCTGAAAAATCATCAAAACAAAGGATTCATGATCAGGATTAACCCACATACTTCAAAGATCGTGAATCCAAACCGAAATAAAACTGAAGACTCAAAAGTTTACAAATTGTAATAGGACAAATGTATTGAACAAAAGCGAAGGTACACCTGAATAAAGCAAGAACCATAACTAGCCCGCATCATGTTTTTGCCGAACCTATAACACGGACAGCTGCAACCAAAGAATTATTATATCACACAAGAGCCTCTTTGAGACAAATATTATATCAACCAAAGAATTATCAGAAGAAAACGTAAGAACAAATATTAGACAAACAATAAAGTTCCAAATTTCAATATCAAACAGCGCATTCGAGATATGACATAGTAGTATCTTGTCGAAATTTTGACCTAATTTGACCAGAAAATTTTCCACGCAAGTGTACAAGGTAATCAAATTAAGGTCAACATCTGCAAGGTAATTAATGGAAGCAAAAATAAATAAAAAAATCGGCAACATCCACCATGGTCAAGGAATTTTCCACTTTCCAGGGAAATCTTTAAAAGAAATTAGAAACTCGCCCAAATTGGAACAACAAAAAATGCGATTTTAATATTAAAGTAAAAAAACCCCAAAAAGGGAACTCACCAAGCGGATTCGATACAAACACGACGATCTTCGAAACAATCCATGACATCTCCTTCCCACATACGCAACACAGTTCCGCCGTATTCGTTATCCGAATCTCCTCCTTCATCGCTCTCCAACTTCCTCCATTTTCCCTGCGTCTGAAGCGCCACTGTCGAGCAAAGCAGATCAAAATCCAACACAGATATCCCTTCCAGTTCCATGAGTCTCTCCTTCTCCTCCGCCGCGCCGTTGCCACCACCGTCGTCTCCGCCGGACACCCCTCCGCCACTGCTGAGTACTTCCCCTCCCTTCTCTAGCTTATCCAAGTCCGCCATTGAAGAAAATCAAAGAGAGGGAGAGATGCAATTTAGGGTTTTATCTCGTTCGTTCGTTCGTTCCCTTGATAACTTCTCCAAGAGGATCTGCTTTTATATGAACATATTCTGATTCTATTATTATTGTTTGGTTATTCGGCGGGTAATTAAATTATTTATAAGGACCATACAGCTGTTGCCACGTGGAATTATCGTTGCAGATATTGATTGATCTCTTTCTTATTATCCACAACATTATTGTCTAAATTGAATTGATTATATATATTCTTTCGTAAATTAGATTTACATTAATTATACATATTATCTTATATTAAATTTGGTAACTGTAAGATTCCTCAACATCCATTAAAAGGAATAAAATATATTACATACATATTCATTATTGACTAAATTGATTCTTTTAGTTATTGTTGGTTAAATAATTAAGTAATATCTTAATATCTTCAACGAACCAATATCTTAATATCCATTAATGTAAGTAATATGTTAATACAAGCAATAATATTTATTGATGAAAGTCATAGATTTTTGTTATTTGTTAAATTATAGTAATATCTTAAATATACATCCTATTTTATCTAAGAATTCTTAATTTATAGAATTAATATTCCAATAAAATATTTAATGTATCCATATAATTAACATTTAATAAAATAGCAACAATCACTAATAAACTACACAAAACTTTATATACTAATTGAAAATTAAAATATCCAATTTCAAAAGTGATATAATTTTATTATTCAAAATCGATTTAATATAAAAAATTTCAAATTATCTATCAGAATTTACAAATACCAAAATTTCATTATCTAAATCTTTGAACTAAAATTTTAAAATCAAATATTAAATTTTTATAAATTCTATAATTTTATTATCATATCTGATCTGAATTACTAAAATACTCAAAATTTTGGATATGAATTTGAAAAATCTATCATATTTTGCAAACCTAGGTGGCAAAGCTTATCCCAATGTGTCATACCAACCCAACAAGTACAAATGCCATTTGCAACCTAAGCAACTTGGATATTGTGAAAAGTGACGGTTCAACTTGAAAATGATATATATTACCTTTTTATTTCAACCATGTGTTCTAAAAAAAACGTTAAGAATTAGTTATACGGTTCGTCAAGGTTCAGTGTTTAGATAATATCTAAATGGAGGAACTTAAAAAAAATTGTTTTAAAAATATCTTTTCTTAAAATAAATTTAATTTCAAAAATACTTTTATAAATATTAATATTTTCAAAATACCTTTGCGATCCATTGCATCTTATGATCCTGCGACTCTATGATCTAGTCACCTTGCAATTTAGTTCGACCCCTCTGACCCAGTGATTCTATGACCCGACGACTCAGTTAGACCTGCTACTCAATTCGACCCAAAATTCTCAGAAATCGTTCAGAAATTACCGGAAATAGCTAGAAATCACCAAAAATCGTCGGAAATCGCCGGATATCGCTCGAAATCGTTTAAAATCGTTGACAAATCGTCGGAAATCGCTCGGAATCACTGAGAATCGCTAAAAATCGCTGGAAATCGCTCGAAATCACTGAAAGTCGCTCGAAACCACTGAAAATAGCTAAAAATCGCTGGAAATCGCTTGAAAATTGCGAAAAACGTTCAAAATTGCTGGAAATGGTTTGAAAATAGAAGCAAATCGCTCGAAAATGAAAGGAAATCGCTCTCAACTTTGTTTTCCTCCTTTCAAATTTGAAATATGTTTCGTTTCCCTCCTCTCACTAACAAAATTGTTAAAACCGTATGTGTTTTTACTAACAAAATATAATGACACATGTCTTTTCTTCAATTTTTTTCCAATTAAGATTACGAGGATTTTTTGAAGCATTTTAGTCATACGAGGATATCTCTCATATTCTCCGTATCTAAATGATACATATATAAGAAATAAAAATAATGTATAAATATTAATAAAAATTAAATTTTTTTAAATGATAATATTTCTCTATATTTTTCAAAGTAATTAATAAAATTATATATTATATATATACATAATGATGATGAATATAATATTAATATGTATTATTTATGGAAAAACTCATTTAAAAGTAATTCAAAAATATTATTATGTATTAATTATGGGAACAATTTACTTAAAAGGATTTAAAGTATTAAAAATTGTTTTTTGATTATCATTATTAAAAAAAGTTTAACTAATTCAGATAAATGCTGAAAAGACACTACTAGAAAATCATCGTTTAGGAAAAGTTGGAGACGGATTAGGGGACGAAGATAAACGGTCTGCAAATGTAGTTGGTAAATCAATTTCGTCCGAAAATACGGACGAAATATTTAGTCCACAATCCATTCGGATTACAAACCACATTAATCATTCGCAAATCAACGGAAAAGGTGACCAAAATACATATGAAAAAATCGTCGGAAAAATTGTGGAGGTTGATTTTTCGTCTACAAATTTACAGATGGCTGTGACCCATTCGCAAGAAATAACGACGGTCGTGACTGGTCCAAAATATTTGCGAATGACCTAAACATTTAAACTGTAGAAATGAACATCGTATAGATAGTTTTCAGAACACAATAGAATAAACAAGACATCTTAGTTTATATCTTCAATGATCTTACTTGCCCGAGTATGCTATCACTACCTAAATGCTTGTAGTCCAAGGCCTGAGATGATCACAGTGTCCTGCAAAACGAATTCCTCCTTTTTTCCAAGTTAACCAAGTTCTTCTCCTTGCATTGTTTATTACATAAGACAGAATTTATCGACGAGTATGAACTTATTTGAGCACTTTCTGTAAAATACATGCCCACATTAACTAAAAGCTACGAGAGATAAGGATGTAAAATGGGTTGTTGGCTCGCGAGCCATCTTTAACTCGGTTCATTTTTTAGCGAGCTGACCAGGATATTTTCACATCGTTTTATAAACAAACTGATGAGCTGAACTAAAAACGAGTTAGAACGTAGACGACCTAGCTCACGAGTTGAGAAAAAAATATTAGCAATATATTATTTCAATAATAATAATAATAATAATGTTTTTTCTATTCTCAACCTACACACATGGATACATATATTACATAGTATGTTTTGTTGTAGTTCGTAAAATAAAGGACAATAAAAAAGATTAAAGAATGTTAGGAGGTGAGTTGGGAGTGGTTAAATTTAAAATATTTATGTTTTTGATATTTTATTTGATATTTAATAAATTTGTATTTTGTTTAGTATCTTGATACAATAACTTTTTATTCAAATTAATTTTTATATTGTAAACAAATTTTTTGTTTGATGATTAATATCTTCTAGAATCCTTTTAAATTAAATGGTTTAGATTGCGAGTGAGCTCATTTTTTGATGTGTTGAGTTGAGCTGAGATTGTGTAGCTCTTTTTTATGAATCGAACCAAACTGAGGTGAACCAGCTCATTTTACACCCTCTAATGAGAGACATCGTATTGGTGAGAGTGACTTTGCAGTTAGGGCAGATGTATGTTTTGCTATAGGAATTAGGCGTCGTCTTCTCACTGTTGTTTGTTGTAAGATGGATAGAGAAAAATGGTCTTAAGCTAGAGTTTTTCCTTAGCCTATGGATAGACCGTGTGAGTTTCAAGAGCTTATACTTTTGTAGGAGCATCAAGCGTAGCTAAGGGAAATCATAAAGCTTTCATTGTTTTAAGTGCTTCCTCTCCAAAAGAAGTCGTTTTTAGGCTATGTGCCCCATGGAAATCGTTCTTATCTAGGTTATGATTTGTGCCACTGTATCGAGGCAACACACCATGGTTTTGTTGATCGAATTCGTCTCGTTTTTTGCAACATCAACATTTCTTCTTCCTCTTCCTTCTACAGCTTTTTTTAAGTAGCATTAGTGTTGTGATGTATTGTCACATATCGGTTAAGGATATGGACCTTGGTCTCATATATATGGTGTTGAACAATCTTAAATTCTTGAGCTAATTTTTGGGATTAGTTAGGCCTAATCCATATTTAATACGGTATCAGAGTTAGATTCGTCCTGATATGAGCATATCGATGTTCGGTCCCCGATTGTGTTCACGTTCCAGAACCGGATCTGGACGTCGGGTAGAATGCTGTGATGTATTGTCCCAATCCATATTTTAAAATTAGCAACAAGCTTCTTAAAAACAGGTCCATAAGTCATAAATAAATGTCAAATACAATAACTCCATTAATATGGTAAAAGAACTTTTATTTTGTATTTCTTCCAGATTATTAAAAAAAATAAACAGATTTGAGCCCCTAAAAAGATGTCCACCTCTTTTCCCAGACAAGATTTTCCCCAATATTATCTTTAAACCATAGCTAACTAACCCATTGCCCATACTCCGGAAAGTCTCAAGCGGTGTTATTATGCATTGTCCACTACATCTATTGAAAAGATGCTAAATTATGATCCTAAATTAAAATATTATTACAATTGGAAATCAGGATGAACTAGATTTGGCTATATATCAAATATATTTGAACCTTAACTAAATAAAAAAATTGGTTCAAAAATTAAAATTTTTTCTAATTATATATATATATATTTATGATTCATGTCTTAATCGATGTAGATGTAGGACAATGCAATATAATAATACGTCGAAAATTCATAATTCATATCTTAATCAATGTATGAAAATTCAAACCATCAACGATGTTAGTGATCTTTTTTGGCTAGAACTAGAAGCTGATTGCAAGTGGTTTTCCATGTATTAGAGGGAAATCAAGGTCTTATGTCATACAATATTCCATGTTCTTCTTCTAATTGTGATGTAAGTCTCTGTTTAATTTGTGTTGTCCAAATGAATAAGATAAGGATAATGAATCCCAAGTCTTTTTGTTTTTGAAGAATTTCATTGTGGAAGTTCTTCTGAACATTTGGTGTAAATAACATGTGATTTGATATGTTTTGTATTTCTCTTATAATGTCTTCACACTCACATTTCTATCTGAATTTTGGAAGATAAATGTCTTATAATTTTTGGAAACATACCACAAAAAGTTTCTTTTGCATATTTTGGAGCTTACTATTTCATAAATCAGTCTAGAAATTTGTAATATTTTAAAAGGAAGTTTTTGTAAAGTTATGTCTGAACATAAATTATCATATATTTTTTATAATAATATATTGTGTAGATTATTTTCAACTTAATTTATCAATATATATATATATATATATGATATTGACGTAGACATATTAATTTAAAAATAATTAACACATTATATATATTTATATATTTTTAAAATTTAACCCATTTATAAAGCTAAAAATGAAAAAAATATATTAAAATATAAATTTAGAAATCTTCCAACAAGTTTATATATTTTTATTGGATTTTCTATATTATAAATAATCAATGCAATTATACAAATTTATCAAAATGACCACGTATGTTTTAGAAAAATTTCCATTATTTTCATTTCCACATATTCACTAAACAATTATTTGATTTAGACAACCTCTTTTATAATCCATAATCATAGAATTTTGAATATTTTGAACAGCAGACAAAACTGAATGTAGATTAAAAGAGTTGTACGAAACTGAAAAGGACCAAAAACATATGAACAAAAATAAAAATCCAGAAGAAGAGAAAAAAAATCGTTTTATTTATTTTATCTACCAAGAACAGTAGTCAACGTGACGTAGTTGACCGAAGCAACATCCTGACCGTCCAAATCGATCTCGATCTCACGGGATCTCCGGAACGAGTGGAAGGTAGGCTGACGTGGCATTGGAAGACTTTGTGTTTGACTTTCTAGCATCAAAACAACCGATGCCATGTTTGGTCGATGAATCGCTGAGTCTTGGACACACAACATTGCCACGTGTAAGCATCTCAACACTTCATTCTCCTCGTATGAGTTTCTCACCGTTGGATCTATCATCTCCTTTGCCCTCCCTTGGCTCCACAAATGCCATGCCTATATATTATTTATGTGAATGTATTATAATGAATGAATCTCGTATAAAATATATAATTACAATATAAAAAACATTTCAAGTATCAAGTGAATTTTTGTTTACAAAATATTACCATATAATAACGAAATAGCGAGAAAATATGTCCTAATTTTATAATTATATATTTTATATCGAATTATATATTACGAATTTATGATTTAATGTTAGACTAAAATATTTTATATATTTATCTAAAAAATTATATAAAATGGTATATGTACATGAAATTTTCTCTATTTAAAAGATATACTTACGTAACCAATAAGATTTTCATGTTCAGAGCGTCGAAAACTAACATTTCTTCGACCGCTGATGATCTCCATTATCAAAACTCCAAAACTATATACATCGGATTTCTCTGAAAATAACCCTTCCATTGCGTATTCAGGAGACATGTATCCACTGCAATACATATGATAAGTTTAATTATATATATATATATATCTATTTTAAAGATATATTATCTATTATCAGAATTTCGTAAAAATTTAATAAATTTGAGTATTGATTGATGGTTCAGAGAAAGTTTATCGTGTCCATTATGGATTAAGATTTATAAAATCTAGTAAAAGTTTTATAAATTTCAAATTTATTTTAATGATTGAACATAATAACTAGACCATGAATAAGAAAAGGTAGGATGATCTTGATTCTAAAATCAAAAGGGCTATTTGCTTACTATGTTCCCACGACTCGGATAGTGTTGGCTTCATCTTGGCGATAATTGAAGATTCTCGCCATACCAAAATCTGAGATCTTTGGTACCATTTCCGTGTCAAGCAAGATATTGCTTGCTTTTAGGTCACGGTGAATGATTCTAAGCCTTGAATCTCGATGTAGATACAACAATCCTCTAGCAATCCCTTCAATGATTACCAATCGTTGTCGCCAATTCAACGTTTCTCGTTTAGTTTCATCTGCGAAAGGTTATTATGGTTCTTTATACTATTTTATTAAAAATGAAATATCAATGTGAACATTTTGGAGATGAGATTTCATATAAACATACCGAAAATGAAACCATCTAAACTCTTGTTTGGCATGTACTCATATAGAAGAATCTTCTCGCCATCTTCAATGCAACAACCTATTAGTCTCACAAGATTCCTATGTTGAAGCTTCGCGATTAGCAATATCTCGTTCTTGAATTCCTCTAATCCTTGTTTAGATTTCCCTGAAAGCCTCTTCACTGCGATTTCTTGTCCCCCTAGAAGATTTCCCTGTTCAATATGATGCATTAGTACTTTGAAATTCTTCGAATTTGCGTTAGAATAGTAAATAGAGTTATCAAATGGATTCAGGTGTAACTAAATGTCAAAGTTAGTTCAACAGTTTAAAGTTATCTAAAATTATATATACGCGTTTATAATTCATGTTCTAATCGATATGACAGAACACAATATAATATCCTCTTATATTTAGGCTCGATCCAAGAGCGTGCAGTCCAACATCAAAATATTCAAATTAGAACGAAGTAAATTTTCATACAATGTCAATTCGATTAGGGTCGAACTCAAAAATAAAAAATTAGAAGATTATCCAAAATCATATATAGGAATCAATGATTTATATTTTAACCGATATAATATAATTATGACATAACACACCTCACTCTGAAATTTCACCATAGAACAAACACATCATAATAAAGGGTCCAATTAATATCGAAATATTCAAATCAGAACGAACCAAAGTGTAATACCAAATCAAACGAACTTGACCTAAATTAGAACAAAGATTTAAGAGATTAGTATTGTCGAAATCCACATGTACGATTGGTTACCTTGTAAACTGTACCGAATCCACCTTGTCCGAGCTTGTTTTCTTCAGAGAAGTTGTTCGTTGCAGAAGCTATGGTACTAAAACTGAAAATTGGCAAGTCGGTTGTATTTGCTTGATCTCCTTGTAAGACTTCACATAGTGATCCTGAAGACTCTGCTGAGTATTCTTTGTTCTTGTTCATTGAAGAAACTGGTAAATCTTTCCTCTTCCAAGAAATACCTACATATTATCACGAGGTGATCTCTCTTTGTTGTCAAATTTGGATCTCAAAAGCTAATTCAGAAGTTTAGGATTGTCCAATACTATAATGTAATATTGTTTTTATATTGTATTGAGAAGTTTTACCTCTCATGTTCTTCTTGAATCTCCATATCAACCAAATAAGTAATCCCACCAAGAACGCGCCAATGACACTAAAACTAATGATAAGAAGATTCGATATTTCCTTATCGCTTCCTGATTTAGAAGATAGATCGAAACAAAAAAGCTATAAGAGAAGATTTTACTTTTGGATCTTTGAAAATGTCGCATCTCATTTAACATTTTGTTTTTACCTAATTCAGAAGCAGCGATTCGAACGTTGAGAGAATTTCCGCCATTCACAAAACGTTGAATATCAACCAAATCGTTTGTCCAAATCATACATCCGATTCCATTGACGTTTGCGTAAGCACTACACGAGCAATTCCTCATACATATATCTTTGCAAGTCTCAGACTTATTTAGCGAAACGACTGATCCAAAATCAGGTAATTTCACACACTTTAACCCTTTAAACCCATCCTCTCTTTCGCCAATCTGAGTCTTGTTCTTCTGCTCACACTTCAATGGAACTCTCCTTTTACATCCATCCGAAAAGTTTCCATTCATCCATTGATTCCATGACATAGGCTCAAACCCATCTATGCAACTGCATTTACCCGAATCGCCCTTCTTATTATCGTCGCAAACGCTATTATTCCCGCAATAGTTGTAATTCTCACATTCAATCCAAGGTTTTGACTGAATCAAAATCCAGTTCTTGGATTCCTCATTCCACCTGAACTGCTCTTCTTTACCATCAGAACTTATCTTGAACCTCAAGAAATCATATCTATCGGTTGGATTATACGTGAAGTACACGCTACCGTTTAAATCAGGAGGGGAAGTGAGCTTAAAACCATAGAGATAATTCGTCACAATAGACATATCAGGCACACCAGTGAAAATCACTGAGTTCCATTGCCCACTTCTCCATTTCCGTTGTTGCCCTTCCCAAATCACAATCTGTGGAGCTCCATTTGGATCAACTCCCAATGAAAACTTCCCGGGAGAAGGGTCGTTTTCGGAATTCCATGAAACGAAAGCACGATTCTCTCCCATTGAAGGATTCACACGAACTCTCATTCCAGGTAAGTAAGTATCTGTAGGATGATCAAAGCTTTCCCAGTAAGACTTACTTGTGTCTGAATCAGACAAAATCAGATTCCCAGTTTCATGAAGAACAGCAATCGTTCTGTTCGATTCAATCCGAACGTTAGACGACCAAATGGGTTCGTTTCTGTTTTGCTCCAACACTAAGTTCCCATCTTCTGCAATTCTCAGGACGCCATTGTTACCAGAAACTGGCTTCTCCCTATTGGCCACCACTGTTCGTGGTTCGATGTTCTTGTACCATATCCCCAAGTACCGTAAGGATGAATTCTCAGGACTGAAATAACCAAGTTCGAATCTTTCATCTTCAGAGACCAATGATTCTCCATCTTGTATTACATGGTTTCTGGTGATCGTGTTGCTTGCAGAACAAGATACGATGATACAGAAGTGAAAAAAGAACGAAAAAGTTGCAGCTAAATTAGGGTTTTTGTTAATTCCCTCCATTTTTGTTGACCATTTGCTTGATCGATCCTCTGAGATTTCAGATTAAGAGATGAAAAAAAGGGCTACTGAGTTTTTTTTTCTTCTTTTTGAGAAGACAAGTCGGTCTAAAAAGTTCAGCAGTTGAAATCTCTTTTGTAATACTTGATTTTTCGTCATAGTATATATATATATATGTATGTATATGTAGTTATATCTAAAAATAAATACGAAAACGCGTTGAAAATGATATAGTGAAAATTTGCCCAACATTAAAACCACGTGGTGATATAATTAGGACCATTCATTAGCCTTCCAATACAAGAAAAGTAGTATGAAAATGTGCCATTTCCCGTACAGTCATTTTCTTACGGAATTTTCTTCATCTGCCAATGACATGGACTGCAAAACGACGAATTGGACTATATATATATATATATGTATATTTTACCTTAACTCAATTAATAATTGAATAATATCTAAAATATATTATCTTTGTATTATTTCACATAGTTATACATTTATATTTATACGATTTTGGGTAACTCTAAAGTATCAAAATAATTTTAAATTGAATTAGATACGAACATTGATTATGGTATTAAAATTTCGTTTGTTCTGTTTAAGATATTCCAATATTAAATCACATAGACACTTTAAATTCGAACATCGTCTTCTTTCGTACAATAATTAATTAAATTAATATACATAATCTTGAATTTGAAGTAACTTTTCTTTCTTAAATAATTCCAAATCAATTTGAAAAATATATAATTTTTTAGAGACATACAATATTCCACACACACGTATATATATATATATATTATTTAAAAAAACATGATTTAACAGATATAAAAGTATACATTAAATCATTCGATTTTTTATATAAAATCTTATAGGTTATAATATATTTATATTTAAAAATTTGGATGAGGTGGTACTTGTATTGTTCCGTCATCATCGCTACGTCAGTCTGGTGAGTATATATATCTACAGATCTTTTTTTTCAATTTAAATATTAAATAATCATATAGAAGTTTCTTATATTATATATATATATATATATTATTTTATTCAAATTAGCGAACTAAAACTAGAAAAATAAAAAGAAAGGAATTCTACCAACGCAAAACAACCATACAAATTATTTTATACATCACATGTTTTAATCCCGTATTATTATATATGAATTATAATTTTTTTAAATTTTGTAACAACATAATTTCACAATATGTTATCGATAAATATCAAATTTTGTAATTAGAATAAATTTTGGAATGTGAATTAACATATTTTTTTTTGTTTATATGTCAACAAAGATCCAAATCGCAGTATCGTCTAAGAGGGGTGTGTAAGAGATATGATGTATAGACAAAAAGAGTTTGTGGAAAGATATCTTATTTGACGAATGATGTAGAATATATATATATATATAAAGATAAGTTTCTACAATCATGGGAACTTAACAAACATGGATATATTATAGATCTTATAATTATGGAAACTTAACAAAGAAGGAGATATTATAGGGATTGTATTCTAGAATAGAATATTTTCCTAACATGCCCTCGCAAGATGTGTCTCGGTCGAGAGACCGATCTTGATCCGAAGAGTGTCAAATTGTGTCCGCGGCAATGGTTTGGTGAGTGCATCGGCTAGCTAGTCCTTCGAGGAGACATGCACAACACGAAGAAGGCCTGCATTGACTAAGCTCCGGATGAAATGATAATCGATCGCAATATGCTTCATGTGAGAGTGGAAAACCGGGTTAGCACATAGGTAAGTGGCCCCAACATTGTCACAATAGATCACCAGAGGAGTGAACATCGAAACACTAGCTCAGCGAGAAGAGAAACCAACCAACGAACTTTCGAAGCTGTCGAGGACACAGACTTATATTCGGCCTCAGTTGAAGAATTGGCGGAAAACCGTTGTTTCTTGGATGACCAGGAGATTGGGTTGCACCCAAGATAGACGACGTGAGCTCCGGTAGAAGTGTAATCATCACGATCGTCACCCCAATCTGCATCAGAAAAAGCATGAAGAGGAAGTGGACTGCTACTGGACAGGAATATACCTAGAGACTGTGTGCCTCCTAGATACCGAAGTATATGTTTTGCAGCCTGCCAATGCTCAGTCATAGGTCGATGCATGAATTGAGAGAGCTTGTTAACCGTAAAGGCTATGTCCGGTCGAGTGAACATAATGTATTGCAAGCTCCCAATAGCGTTCTGATATTCCATGGGGTCATCTAACAATGTTCTAGAGCTGGAGAGAGACGTGTTGTCGAAGCCATATGAATGGGAACCGGTGTGGCATGTAGCATATTCGTACGTGTAAGGAGGTCTGTGATGTATCGTTGTTTCGTGAGAAGAAGACCACGAGAGCTACGTGTAACTTCTACCCCGAGAAAGTAAGAAAGTGGTCCCATGTCCATAAGAGAAAAACGAGCCGAGAGGAGAGCAATGAACTTGTCCACGTGCTCGGCGTGGCTGCCGGTAATGACTATGTAATCAACATACACAAGAAGATATATGGTGATATTATCTTGATGAAAAATGAACAGTGAGGTATCGGCGAGGGAGTGAACACACCTAGATGCTTGAAGAAAGCCACACAACTCTGTGTACCATGCACGCGGGCTTGTTTGAGACCATGTAGAGCCTTGTGCAACTAGCAAAATTGTGTGGGGCGATCACGATCAACAAACCCCGGTGGTTGGATCATATAAATATCCTCGGATAGAGAGCCTTGGAGAAAGGCGTTATTTACATCAAGCTGGCGCAACACCCAACCACGAGTGACAGCAAGACGAAAGACCAATCTTATCGTCGTCGGCTTAACAATAGGGCTGAAAGTGTCATAGTAGTCGACACCGGGTCTTTGATGGAACCCCTTTGCCACTAGTCGTGCCTTGTACCTGTCAATAGAACCATCAAAGAGACGTTTAATTTTGAACACCCATTTACATCCAACAACATTGTAAGAAGGATTCGACGAGACAAGATGCCAAGTGCCATTAGGACCAAAGCATCAAATTCTTCAGTCATGGCTATTCTCCACTTAGGGTGTTTGAGGGCTTGAGATACACTTGTAGGTTCAGTGTCGGGGGAGGCGGTAGTGGTAAGAGAAAGTTTTGGGTCGGTTTGGAGATGTTGTTTTTAGCTCGGGGAATCATGGGATGGTTGTTTATGGGCGGTGGTATGTTTGGTCCGTGAGTAGGTGAGGTAGGGGATGTCATTGGCGGTGGAGGATCGAAACATAGGGGCACCGGTGCTGATGGAGTGCGTGTAGATGATGATGTACGAGTGGGACTTAGTGGGATGAGAGTGTATGGAGGTGAGGACGAAACAGATGGCTCGCCGGAAACGGAGGTGGCCGAGGAAGGGAATGAGGAGAAGGGAAGCTGGTGTTCAACGAACTCTACGTGGCGAGAGACATAGACACGAGAGGTGGGAAGATGAAGACATAGGAACACACTTTGTGTGAGAGAGTAGCCGACAAACACACAAGGGAGTGAACAAGACTTGAGCTTGTGTTGTGTATAGGGACGGAGCCAAGGATAGCAAAGACAACAAAAAATTTTAAGCTTTAAATAGTTTGGAACGGATTGGAAAAGAGACTCAAACGGGATCTTAAAACCTAGAGGAGATGAAGGTAGACAGTTTATGAGGTATACCGCCGTGGGAAAAGCAAAGGAGTATGTGGTGGTGTTGTGTAATGTGAAATGCCATGACTTGCCAAAAAATTCCGAAGAGTAATGAACTCCCCACCATTGTCCGAGTAAAGTGAGACAATACGAGATGAAAAACGATTTTCAACAAGTGCTTTAAACCGAGGAAATATTTCAGCAACTTGAGACTTTCTTTGCAATGGGTAAAACCATGTATAGTGAGTATGGTGATCGACAAAAATGACATAATAGCGGTATCCATCAAACGAAGTCACAGGAGATGTTCAAACGTTCGTGTAAATTAATTCAAGGGGACGAGTGGGACGCATAGTAGAAGTGGAAAAAGGAAGTCTGTGAATTTTATTACTTAAACACGCACCACAAGATAAAACCATCATAGATGTTCGTGATAAAGGTAAAGAAAACGATGACATAATTTCATTCAAAATCTCGAAAGACGGATGTCCTAGGCGGGAATGCCATTCGGAAAGATTCGACTTGATACTGGATAGGGCTCGAATGGAAGCAGAGGGTGATGTGGGATTCAGCATGGGAAGAAAAGGCCACTCTTACACCCCATCATTGAGTAGACGCGCGTTATTGGTGCCCCCGTGTTGAGATCCTTCACTTGAAAATAATGAGAAAAGAATTCCACCGAGACCTTATTTATGAGTACATAGTTGATGGACAGATATAAGATTTTTATTCATGGACGGAGTGCATAATAAATGGTTAAGAGATAGGTGACGTGATGAGGAGGGTACGGATAAAGAACCCGTATGTGTAATCGCAAGCCCCGAACCATCACCGAGCATGACCCCATCGTTACCCGTGTATGGAGAATGAATGGCAAGATTGGCTAGATCTGATGTGACGTGGTGAGAAGCGTCGGAATCAACAATACAAGTGGGAGACACCGCCAGGAGAGTGTGGCGTGATGAGAACTTGGTGGCCACGAGGAGGCGTTGCGAGGTGTCTGTGAGGATGCCGATCCATGGGACGGACGAAAGAGATTGCAGCGGCAGGCACTATGACCATGCACACCACAAAGCTGACACTTTCCGTGATAGCCACGTGAGGGATCTCCATGGGACGGATAGCGATGCGTGGGCGGGCCGCGGTTGTTGACGGGACCACGGAAGTCTGAGCGCCAGGATGGACGTGGTTTTTGCTGAACGTTATTGGCAGTGATGGGTAGGGCCGGGGAGACTGGTTCCGCAATGAGAATATCAGCCTCA
Organism: Gynandropsis gynandra; assembly: GCA_036759665.1. Classification (NCBI taxonomy): domain Eukaryota; kingdom Viridiplantae; phylum Streptophyta; class Magnoliopsida; order Brassicales; family Cleomaceae; genus Gynandropsis; species Gynandropsis gynandra. The sequence goes on along the minus strand of CM071865.1, from coordinate 48,676,575 downwards.
TGATTGAGAAGCATCTCATGCAATTCAACAAACGAGATCGCCGTATCTTTTGCATTCACCGCGTCACGAATGGGTTTGTACTCATCACCAAGACCGACCAGAATAAGATCAAGGAGATCCTCGTGATCCATGAGTTTCCCGAGAAGAGATAGTTCATCGGTCTTGGTTTTGAAGAAGTTCATGTATTCATCAATCGTCTTAGTGCCCTTGGTGTAGCGTTTCATTTGATCCTTGATTTGTTTGAGATGGCCGTGACTCGAACGACCATACGTGGAGGCCAAAGTGGCCCAAACTTCATTGGAAGCAGAAGCAATGATCGCCTGACAAGAGATCGAAATCGATCCAAGGATGGCCGCAAAGATCAATTGATCTTGACGAAACCATGGGCCATAGGCCGGATTCGCAACGCCATTGTTGTTGACTATGAGAGTCGGCAGGATCTAGAAAACTGTCAAGGTTGTATCCTTGAAGGATGGCTCGAATCTGAATGCTCCATGTAAGATAGTTTGTTGTCGTGAGTTTGATGACGTTAGAAACATTCACATGAATGAGAGTTAAAAGAGGATTGACGGAGTTGTAGGGGGTGACCACGTCACTTGCTTGAGGAATGCACGAAGTGTCGCCGTCGGTAGCCAAAGAGGAAGCAAGATACGGCGACGGTAAAAAAATAAAAATTTAGGATGATTGTCTTACGACTTGGAGCTCTGATACCATATAGGCAAAGAGAGTTTGTGGAAAGATATCTTATTTGATGAATGATGTAGAATATATATACAAAGATAAGTTCCTACAATCATGGTAACTTAACAAACATGGAGATAATATAGATCCTACAATCATGAAAACTTAACAAATAATGAGATATTATAGGGATTGTAATCTAGAATAGAATATTTTTCTAACATGATGAACTAGTTTGAAGGGTTTAGACATATAGTGGTGAATTTAAAATTATATTTTATTGAAGTATAAAATTTTATAAATATATTTATTGATTTAAGTTATAAATAAATTTATATTCGGATTATATGAATTCACACGATCAATCGTTTTGTAATCGTGAATCTATTGTGTAGTTGAACATCATTTCATATTTTGTATCGTTTTGTATTTTGTATAATTTAAAATTTTCGAATTTTAATATTTATTTATCAATAATCAAAATATTGATATAATAATCAAAATTTAGAAATATGTTATTATTAAAGGTAATATGTTATGTTTATAATTTTTTTAAATATAATATGTTGCGTTTATAAATTTTAAATGTAATAAATTGTGTTTATAATAAAAAAAATAAATGTAATATGTAACATTTATATTATATTTATAAATTTTAGGGAGATAAAATTAATTTTCAAAATTTTAAAGATACAAAATGACTTAATAAATTTGAGGGAGTAATATAATAAATTTCAAATTATAGGAGATATAGGATGATTTAATAAACTCAGTGAGAAAAAATGACTGAATGTACAATCTTTGAAAAATAAACTAAGAGTCATATAGTTCCCGAAGGGGGAAAATATGTTGTTTTAAAAAGACTTTATAAAAAATATTAACAGATTTCTAACAGACGGAGAATGTGATGACTATTGATAGTTTATAGGGAATATTATTGTTAATGATAGTTTAGGAGAATAAGATGCGTGAAAAAAATGAAAAAAAGAATAAGATTAAAGTGCAATAATGTAGAGGAATAGATTTTTGTCTTCGTAAACATACTGATTCCATCATTCAGATAAAATAAAACAAAACACCGTTTATCGACGACAAAAACACTGTCAATTGCAAACACAAACACAGTGTTTCCACCAGTCATGCTCTACTTTAGATTGAGATGGTCAATCACCAATTGTGGCTACGAGATTTTGTTAAAGGATTGATTATTAAAGTTATGAGTTGGGAAATATATTTTACACGCAATTACAACTTTCAAACTGACAAACACGGGAAATTGAAGTCAACTATGAACTATGGTGCATGTGTGAAAGATGAAAGCTATTGTGAAACGACCAACGAACCAAATTTTTATGGGATCTTGAAGGAAATTCTGAAATTTGAGTATCCACGCTTCATTGCTACTCTAAAACTATGTTATCCATATCACGTAAGACATTTTGGATTATATTGACATTTTTTGTATGTTACGTCGACTTAAGAGTGATGTTGTTTCGATGTGATTGGTTTGATCCAATAATTGGTTGCGGAACAAAAACAAACAAATTAGGCATTGTAGAAGTTAACTCGACACGAAGATATGCAAAATACAAGCTTTTTATTTTTGTGTCATAAGTCGATCAAGTTTGTTACGTTTCATATCCACAGATTAGACGATATTCTAGTTGGTGTGTCGCAATAAAGATACTTCCAAAAGGTAAATTTATCGACAACACAGAAGAGCAAAAATTGGCAATTTTTAAAAAACGGATTGCAGACGGATAAGGGTCGTCCGGCTTGCATATAGGTTGTGTACGGATAAGGCTCGGGATGCATGGGTACAGATGGATTATAGACAGCGTCATTTTTATGGACAGACGTATCAAAGACGTCTTCAAATACAGGTGGAAGTGTCCGAGCCGTTTGCAAATATAGACGGATTTGTTAGTTTCGTTCGCAATTTTGAAACCATCTGTAAGCCGTCCCTATTTATGTCGTCCACCTATTTATGAACGGATTGCGGGCATCTCATAAATTCGTCCGGAAATCAGGGACATCCGTCCTGAGTCCATCCTTATTTACGGACGATTTACAGACGAGATTTTGTACCGTCTTTGGCTAGGGATGGATTACGTTCGGTTTTTAGAGCCCATCCGCAAATGTCTGTAAATTTCGTCTTCTCAACCCTTTCCCCATTGTTCCTCTGTTTCATGTTTCTCTCGTCGTCTGTTGACCAGTCATCTATCGACCCAACTCTCGTCTGTCCGTTCACCTAGCTTTCCTCCATCCGTCGATCAAGTTTGCCAATTTCTCTCGCCGTTCATCCATCCGTCTCTACCGTCCGTCTCTACCGTCGACCAACCAGCCATTCTACTTCCGTTTGGCAGGTTAATTATACATAATTTTTAGATTTGGAATATGATTAGTTAGATTTGGAATATAGTTAGTTAGATTTGGAATAAGTTTAGTTAGATTTGGAAAAGATTTGTTAGATTTAGAAAAGTAATATGTGTAGATCTAGTGTTTGTTGAAATGTTTTAAAGAGATTTGATATTTTTATAAGTTATTGGAAAATAAGATAGAAGATGGAACACAATCTTTTCTTAGTCAGGAAGAATACAACGAGTTGTATCCGAAGTAAATTTATTACATTTTAATATAATATTGTTATTTATAATTGTAGTTAAATTTCGATATTTGTTTCACAGCAAGTTACGCCATATAAAGGTCGTATTTTTTGTCTTAGAGGAATGGCATCATTCAAGTTCCTCCAAAGGTAAATCAAAAGCGATAGACCATGAAATGCGAAATACCGAAACACAATTGCTCGAGTCGCAACAAGAATCAGAATGACATCATCAACGATCAGAACGATGACATCAACGGTTGATGGGCATGCTGAAGGTAAAAATACCTACCATTGATTGGGATGCAACGTGAGAACGATGATACCGATGAAGACAATTCAAAAATATCACCGATAGATTCTAGGGATGTCAATTTTTAGCCCGGCCCAAAACCCGGCCCGAAACCCGACCCGAAAATTAAGGGTTTGCACCGAAAATTATAGGCCCGTTAAAAACTGGGCCGGGCTCAGGCTTAAAAAATGGCCCGCAAAATTCGGGCCGGGACGGGCTTGGCCCGCGGGCTGCCCGAGCCCGAAATTTGCCCTAAGTGTAAACCCTAATTGTGTTGTGTGTGTCTCTCTCTCTCCAGCCACCACAGAACAGTCGGTCGACAGCCACCACCAACCCTCGACGCTCTCTCTCTCTACACTCGACGCTCAGGCGAGGACGACCAACCCACACTCGACGCTCGACCTCTCTCTCTATCTCTCTAGCTCCACCGCCGTCGTCTTCCTTCCCGCCTCAGTTCTCACGCTCGTCGTCCTCTTCCCTCGCCGCCGTTCTCGCGCCCGTCGTCATCTTCCCTCGCCTGAGTTCTCGCACCTATCATCCTCTTCACGCGCCCGTCTTCCTCTTCCCTTGCCTCTGTTCACGCGTCTGTCGTCCTCCTCCCTCGCCGCCGTTCACGCGTCCGCCGTTCACGTGTCCGTCGTTGTTTGAAGATGAAGGATAAAATAGGTCTGTTTGAAGATGAAGTGGATCTGAGTTTTGCTTATATTTTTTATGTAGTTTTGCTTAGGTTTTTGTTTCTGTAATTTTGTTTTTTAGTTTTGCTTAGGTTTTTGTTTCTGTAATGTTTTTTAGTTTTGCTTAGCTTTTTATTTTTTAGTTTTGTTTAGCTTTTTGTTTCTTTAAAATACGATTATAGATCTGAGATTGTATCAAAATCGTGTTTGTTCTATATGAATTGTAATTTGATGTATATTTTTCCGTTGAAATTTGTTTGTAGAAATAGAAATTGATTCTGCTGATGAACTTGAGTATGAAAGACAAGAGGAAGAATTTGCTTGTGGTTTATCAGCAACTGAAGATGAAGAGCAATCGTCACAACTGAAAGGTAAAAAACGAAAATCATCTATTGTTTGGCAACATATGACTCGAATGAACAAAGTTTCGGCAAGTTGAAACTATTGTGGGAAAGTGTTAACAACTGGTAGTACTCAAGGAACATTACATTTGAATCGTCATGTTAGAGATTGTAAATCTAAGCCAAAGTCGAAGTCTGGTAATGTGCGAGATATGATTATTGATCATGAGATGAAATTGAGGACAAAGAAGATTGATCATGCAGTTTGGAGGGAAAAGGTTGCTATGATGATAATTGCACATGAGTTGCCTTTTGCAATTGTCGAGTATAGGTTCTTTAGACATATGCTTCTTGCTCTATGCCCTGATGTGAAAATGATATGTAGAAACACGACGAAAACATATGTTTTTAAGTTGTATAAGAACGAGAAAGATAAGCTGAAGGTTGCTTTGAGCAAAGTTCGTAGTAGAATATGCATCACTACTGATCTTTGGACTGCTATTAGTCATGAAGGGTATATGTGTGTGACGGGGCATTATGTTGACGAGGAATGGAAATTGAATAGCAAGATTTTATCGTTTACTACATTGCCTCCTCCACATTCGGGAATGGAAATTGCGAAAAAGATAATTAGTTGCTTGAAGGAATGGAAAATTGATAAGAAGATTTTTTCTATCACCGTTGACAATGCTTCATCTAATGATTTCATGGTAGAATTTGTGAGGCATCAATTTAAGCATCAAGGGTTGTTGCTTGCAGATGGAGATCATTTCCACATAAGATGTAGTGCACATATTCTTAACCTTATTGTGCAGAGGGGACTAAAAGTCATAGATGATGCTTTGATGAAGATAAGAGAAGTGTGAAATATGTCAGAGGATCCGAGGCGAGGACAAATGGAGCTTTTTTGTCTATGGATGTAAGCACTCGGTGGAATTCGACTCACACAATGCTCGTAAATGCCCTTAAGTATCAATATGCTTTTAAAAGTCTTGCGATGGTTGATGGGAGCTATAAGCATTGTCCTACAGAAGAAGAATGGGCTAGGGGAGAAAATATTCGAGACTTTTTGCAACCATTTGCTAAATCACCAACTTGATTTCGGGCTCAAAGTATTCGACTTCCAACTTGTACTTCATGAAAATTTGGAAGATCGAAGTCCTTTTAAGAGAGTATCGAGGGAGTAATGATGAACTACTAAGATGTATGGCAGAGAGCATGCAAGAGAAGTTTGATAAGTATTGGGATACATATAATTGCATTCTTTCCATGGGAGTTGTGCTTGATCCAAGAATGAAACTCAAAGTACTGAAGCATTGTTATAACATTCTTGATGAGACGACAAGCCAAAAAAAGGTCGATGATGTGAAAAAGGCGATGTTGCTTCAGAGTCTTCTTTCAGCGCCGGCTCACGTGTGCTCAACAAATACAGAAATCGTCTCTTACCGTCAAATTTTCAAGCCTTAATTTGTGCTCGTTCTTGGTTACTTGGTTACGATGAAGAAGGTTAATTTTATACATTTCAATTCAAATTATCGAGATTATACGATTGCGTATGTTGTTGATTTGATTTCTTTGATTGACCAATGTGTAGATTCTATATTTAGCGGCCCCGATGGATTTCTCGCCACGACCTCATAATGTGAAGCCTTATTATCTCTCTCTCATAAACAAGGTAACCTCAAAAGTCAAAACTCGTGTGTATTATTTACTCATTTAGATTGAAACGTATGTAACAATGAAGAATAAGATTGTAGTTTAATGCTAAAGGTATTGATCATGTTTTTCTTCTTGTCTAGTAATTCCCGAGAGAAGTTCAAATGGTGAAATCGGAAGTGCAAGAGATTCAAGTTAAATTTGTTTTTATTTTTGTTTCTTCATTTATGGACTTATATGGAATATTTTTAACCTTTGTTGATGTTTGTTTTAGACTATTTGACTTCTAGTGATTTGTTTAGCGTTTTGAACTTTGTTGATGTGAAATTTGGATTCGTATGAATTAATTTAGCGTTTTAGACTTGTTTAAATTTTTTGGTTTTTTTATCTCTTTAAGCCCGAAGCTCGGACCGAGCCCATCCAAAGCCCGTTGGGCCGGGTTTCGGGCCATATATTCTAGGCCCGACCGTATTCGGGCCGGGCCACCCCTAATAGATTCGTAATATTTGTTTATTATGTGTAAACATTAATAAATTATTATTATTTGTAAAAATTTTAAATTCAACCAAACTAAATCGAAATTTCAAAATTTTATTTTATTTTTGTTTAAAATTTTTAACATTACAAATGGTGGTCCCAAGTTATGAAAGATGCTGATAAGCAAACATCAATGCTTTCTATCTTCCATGGACCTCAGTTTGAGTCAAGTCATTGAGAGAGAAGAAAGCCTTTGAATCTGAAGTATCATCTCTTGAAGGCAAAACGAAGATCGGTTGCTTTGGTTTTGGAAGGTTCATTGTGGTACTACTCAACATGGTCACTACTTGTTGAATGTTTGGTCTATCAAAAGCTTGGTTTTGAACGCACAAAAGACCGATTTGAACGCATCTCCCATCCTCTTCTTTGAGCACGCAACGTGAATTTGCAACGTCTTGATCCAACATATCTGATCCTTGTGTCTCGCACCACGATTCCCACGCCTGTAATCACTCAAAACTGACGTTTTTTTAGAACGTTGTCATGTTTCAAGAATAGTTTGCAATGGAAAGAATGTATATGTCTTACATATTCGAAAAGAGTTTTGCCCTCTTCTCCATAACAAAAGATTGAGATCTTCTTGCCGCTAACGATTTCCAACAACAAAACTCCAAAGCTATAGATGTCGGATTTCTCTGAGAACATTCCTGTCAATGCATACTCAGGGGGCATGTATCCTCTGTACAAGTGGAATGAAAAAACATGTTCGTGAAAATGAAAGTAATAGCGGAAAATGTGGATTGAGCATATGCCCTTTCGAGGTTGTTTTTTTTATTGTTACGTTTTTTGTTTCATATCGGTTATGACATGACTCATGGATTCATATAGATATGCATTTGACAACTCTAAAGTTTGGATTTAACTTTTGGATTTTGTTAAGCCTAAATCCATATATGACATGATATCAAAAAAATATTGTGATGTGTAGCCTAAGTCTACATTGACATGATATCAGAGAAATATTGTGATGTGTATGCTCCAGAATCGAGCCTAAATGTGAAAAGGTTGTGTTATGTTTGTGTTGTCACACATAAGTGATGGCATGAGCCATAGTCTCATATATTTTTGGATTAAACAATTCTAAACCCTTGAGCTAATTTTAGGTTTAGTTAGACCCAAATCCATATTTAAATGATATGTGAGTCTGGTTGGTCTCCCATTTGAATATCTCGATGTTGGACTCCCGACTGTCATGTGCACGTTCTAGGACTCGGGCGATAAAAGATGTTATGTTGTGTTATCCCACATTGGTTAAGATAAGAGTCATGAATGAATTGAACAATCCAAAATTATTGAGTTAACATTTGATTTTAGTTACTCCTAAGTTAATATTTGACACTTACATAGTTCCGACGACCCTACGAGTGTTAGCTTGATATTGAGTTCCTTGGAACATCCGAGCCAATCCGAAGTCTGATATTTTCGGGTTCATCATCTCGTCCAATAGAATGTTGCTGACCTTCAAATCTCGATGTACAACTCTGAGGCATGAGTCGCGATGAAGATAGAGAAGTCCACGAGCAATACCTTGGATGATCTCAAACCTCTTAGGCCAATCAATCTCCATCTTTTTCTTCGAATCTAATTAAAAGAATCACAAACGAAATATAAGATAAACTGATCAGCATGTAAGTTACATGAACATTCCAAAATGTGATGAGAAAAAGATAATAGAAAGAGAAAATCGATAAAGGTACCGAAGAGGAAAGTATCAAGGCTTTTATTCACCATGAACTCATAAATCAGTAACTTCTCTTCTCCATCGATACAACATCCCAAAAGTCGAACCAAGTTTCTGTGTTGGAGCTTCGAGATAAGTATGATTTCATTCATAAATTCTTCCGTACCCTGTCCTGAGCTACTAGAAAGGCGTTTTACGGCTACTTCTTTACCATCCGGAAGTTTTCCCTAAAAGAACAACTCAAGATGATCATTCTAGATTACAAGAAATTTAAGAATAAGGAATGATGTAAGAAAACAAAACATCAATAACCTTGTAAACTGGTCCAAATCCACCCTGACCGAGTTTATTTGACATGCTGAAACTATCGGTGGCAATTCGTATAGTACTCATCTCGAAGAAGTTTAAACCTGAGATATCTTCTTGCTTTAAATTTTTGTTCCACGCATCTTTGGAAGTGTCTGTGGATATGCAAACTGAGTCTACAAGACAATAATCCATGAGGGTAGTTTCTAGCAAGTTAGCATTCAATGCTGAAGCTCCAAAAATCTAGCTTCAAGTAAATATATGCGGAAAAGAAAATGTCAAATATGGGCTTGGGCCCAACTAATCCCAAAAGCTAGCTCTAGAGTTTAGTGTTGCCAGTAGCATATATGAGTCCAAATTTTATGTCCTAACCGATACAACTTATCATAACACTCATTCTCACGCCCAGGCTTTGCTCTGATACCATGTCAAATATGGGTTTGGGCTTACCTAATCCCAAAAGCTAGTTCAAGATTTTAGGATTATCCAATACCATATATAAGTCCAAAGTTCATGTTCTAATCGATATGGGACAATTTATCATAACACAAGTGTAGACTTTATGAAAAGCTGATCAAGCGGACTAACTTTTTTTCTGCCTTCGAAGTAATAGAACTTGTATTCATTGATTATTTTGTTAGCAAACAAATGAGTAGATGAACAACAATAATATTGAATTATTCAGGGTTTTGGTGCCTCACCATTTAGTTTCATTCTATATTTATAGAACCCATATGCAGCAAAAACCAAGATCACCAAGACAATGAAGCTGAAAGTGCTAGCAGTGATAACCTTTCTTCGATTGCTTCCAACTGTGAGGTTAACCAGAAAACTAAAATGTCAACTGCTACAACATGGAACGTTAGAAATTAAGATTGAATTCGAACGAAAGAAAAAAAGATAATTTTTTTTGTAATGCTTTCGAGCCTCACCTAATTCAGAACTTGCCAAACGAATGGAAAGAAACTCTCCTCCGGTAGAAAACTGTACCATGTCCATAAGCTCCTGATTCCACACCAAACATCCTATTCCACTGATATAGGCAAAGGCTATGCAAGAACAGTTACTTAGGCAATCCTGATAGCATTGTTCAGCATCCAAAAACCTTACATATTGGTAAAATTCTGGAGGCTTTATGTTGGAAATACGATAAAAGACGTCTTTGTTTTTGCCTTGACTGATTGTAGAGGAAGTTTTCTGACTGGATAATTCCCCCTTTTCCACTCCTCAACTGACTTAGGAACAAACCCTTTCAAGCACTTACACTTTGGAGGACTAGACCTCACACATAACCCAAAAGGTCCACATTTACCATACAGATCACATAAGCTTACTGGTGCTTCGAAATCCTTAACCCACGTAGTACTGTTATATCGAAGAATCTTCAGTGACCCTTCGGATGTTAGAGTGATAAATGAAATATTGAACCTCTTTGTATAAGAGAAATATCCTGTGCCGTTTGTTACATCTTGATCAATACTGAATGGATTTATGTAAGACTGATCCATTTCTGGTATGCCAGTGAACCTTATTCTTGCCCATCCACCGCTTCTCCAATAAGGTACTGACCCTTGAGACGGCACCTGTGATGTAATCCCAGAGATAAACTCACCAGGCAACGGATCAATATGACACGCTTTGTGTGGTTACGGATATCATACATCAGTACTGACTGCGGTAACATAGTATCACCAAGATGATCAAAGCTTTGCCATAGAACTCTTCCTGAAACATCCTCTGCGAGTACGAGGTTTCCACTGTCTAAAAGCTCTGCATGACACTTCTCAGATGTGAAAGTTTCTCCAGTTGACCACACAACATCTTGTTTACCGTTAAGTAAGACAAGGCTGCCATTACTACCGATACTGAGGTTTTCCGTGGAGTCAGTCACAGGCTTTTCTCGGTTAGCCACCCAAACAACCACCCGTGGATCAAAATTCTTAAGCCAGATCCCAACATACTGATTCAGAGAGTTATTAAAACTGAAGAAACCCAACTCATAAATTCCATTAGGTGATCTCAGAGTTTGTCCAATGGATAAAAGACTTGATGATGTTATAACTGTTGGAATTAGCCGGAGTAGGAACGCCGGTGAACTCCTAAAACTGAACACTCGTGAAGGTGGAAGAAGAATTTGAGCTGCGAAAGTGGCAGCGTTTTCATTGCTATTTAAAGGGAAAAAAATACAAGGGAAGCAGCCGAAGAGGCTGCAAAACGTGCAATTTAAGCACAGCCACTAAATGACCATGCCCACTAACTTGAATGGTAAATGCAACTAAATTAAGATCCAAAAAATAAGTGACCGTGTGATGGAATATGAAACATTTCTCCCCCTAATCCTGAGCACGATCACTTGGAATCATGACGCCGATCTTGCCGCGAAGCTCCTGGAAGCGAACGCGACCCAGCGCCTTTGTCAGAACATCCGCCAGCTGCTGCTCCGTCGTCGTATAGCTGAGGATGATCCGCCCGTCGTCGACACACTCCCGGATGAAGTGATAACGAACATCTATGTGCTTGCTCCGGTCGTGGAAGACTGGGTTCTTGCTGAGTGCAATGGCGGACTGATTGTCCATCAGTAGCTCCGGCGCTCCCGCCTGTGCACCTACCATGTCAGACAGGAGGCGAGCTAACCAGACAACTTGGCATGCAGCCGTCGCTGCCGCAATGTACTCCGCCTCGCATGAAGACAGAGCAACCACTCGCTGCTTTGATGACTGCCAAGTGATGGGGTTGCCACCAAGAAAAAAAATGACGCCGCTTGTGCTCTTGCGTTCGTCGATGTCTCCAGCCATGTCGGCGTCGCTGTAGCCGATCAGCCTGGGGTGTCCTTCCTGGCGCTTGGTGTAGTGCAGTCCATGTTCACGAGTGCCAGCAACGTATCTGAGTACGTGCTTCACCCCCCGGAGATGATCCTCCTTGGGTTCCGCCATGAACCGGCTCAAGTACCCGACCGAGAACGCCAGGTCCGGCCGGGTGTGAACCAAATACCTAAGCGCGCCAATGATACTCCGGTACTCAGTCGCGTTAACCGCCTCTGCGGTGCTCTGCTTGCTTAGCTTCAAACGGCTCTCCATTGGCACGGCGCATGGGTTGCACGACACCATGCCGCACCGCTCTAAGAGCTTGCCTGCATACGCCGACTGTCGGAGTGTGATGCCACTAGGGCTTTGTCTAACCTCAATTCCAAGGTAGTAGGTGAGAAGACCAAGATCACTCATCTGGAAGTTCTTCTTCATCTCCTCCTTGAATTCCTTGATCAGCTTGAGGCTGGTGCCGGTAATGATCAGATCATCCACGTAGACACCAATGATCAGCCGACCATCTTCTTTGCCACGCATATACATGCCGTGCTCCGAACTGCTCCTCTGGAAACCAAGTCTAGCCAAGGTGGCGTCGAGCTTAGCATTCCAGGCCCTGGGTGCTTGCCGAAGTCCGTACAGTGCCTTATGAAGGCGCAACACCTTTTGCTCGCTGCCGGTGACGACGAAGCCGGGTGGCTGTTGAACATAGACCTCCTCTTTGAGCTCGCCGTTGAGAAAAGCGCTTCTTACGTCCATGTGGTGGACTTGCCATCCCTCGTGTACTGCCAATGCCACCATCATCCGCACTGATTCAAGACGAGCCACCGGAGCGAAGACCTCGTCGAAGTCGACGCCGGCGCGTTGTGCGTATCCCTTTGCGACAAGGCGTGCCTTGTGCCGCACGACCTCCTCCTTCTCGTTGCGCTTGACCTTGTATACCCACCTAAGCCCGATCGCACGGTGCCCAGCGGGGAGAGTTGCCAACTCCCATGTACAGTTGTCTTCGATGGCCTTCATCTCATTGCGCATTGCTTCACGCCACGACGCTTCCTGCTCTGCCTCGAGGAAGGACGACGGCTCTTCGGCCGAAGTGAAGTTCAGCTCGCCGATGAGAAGTCGTTGCGCGAGTCCGGGTGCTGGAGTGTCGCCGAGGATGTTATGCATGGTTCGGAAACGTAGGGGAGCATCGTTGTGGTCGGCGTCGAGGTAGCTGTCGTCGAACTCGGGTAGTGGCGATGCGAACTCAATATTCACTGGAGCAGCTGGTACGGTCGGTGGTGTGGCCGGTGGTGAAGCCGGTGGAGATGCCGGTGGAGGTGTGGGCGTCGCTGCAGGTGTTGCTGGTAGTGTTGTTGGCGCGTTGGCGTCGCGATTACCTCGGTCGTGTACTCGGTGAAAGAAGGCTCCATGTTGCCGTTGGACCCGACATCGCCGCTCCAGCTCCATTGGGCCATCTCGTCGAACACGACGTCGCGGCTGACGATGACACGCTTGGCGACGGGGTCATAGCAGCGGTACGCCTTGGAGCCGTTCTCGTAGCCGACGAAGATGGTCTTGATGCTGCGGTCATCGAGTTTCTTCAGGCCAGGCTTGGTCACCTTGACGTGCGCGACACAGCCGAACACACGGAAGTAGTGCACAGCCGGTGTTGAACCATGCCACGCCTCATACGGCGTCTTGCCGTCAAGGGCGCGCGTCGGGGAGCGGTTGAGGATGTGCACCGCCGTGGAGACAGCTTCTCCCCAGAAATAGCCCGGCACGGCCCTCGCCTTCAGCATGCAGCGTGCCATGGCGACGACACTCTGATTCCTCCGTTCCATCACCCCGTTCTGCTGTGGAGAATAAGGGGCAGTGAGATGGCGCTCTATGCCGCGCTCGGTGCAGTAGCGACCAAACTCGACCGACGTGAACTCCCCCCCACGATCAGTGCGGAGGATCTTCAGCTTCTTGCCAGTCTCGACTTCAACAGCCGCTTGGAAGTTCATGATTTCCTCCGAGGCTTGATCCTTGCTTGACATGAGACGGAGCCACATAAAGCGGCTCATGTCATCTACGAGTAGTAAGAAATATCGATTACCACTCGGGGTTGCCGGTGCAAGAGACGGAGCACATAAAGCGGCTCATGTCATCTACGAGTAGTAAGAAATATCGATTACCACTCGGGGTTGCCGGTGCAATCGGGCCGCACAAGTCACCATGAACAAGCTCAAGAACTTGCTTTGCTCGGTGGTGCGCCTTCCCTGGGAATGGCGCCCGGCGTTGCTTGCCGACAAGGCACCCGTCGCACACTTGATCCACCTGATTAAGTACTGGGAGACCTCGCACCATCTTCTGTCTCGCCAGCTTGCGTAGCGAGGGGAAGTTGAGGTGGCCGTACCGTGCATGCCATTGCCACGCCGTCTCCGAGCTTCGCATGGCTAGGCACGCCGGACGCCCGACAGTTGGCTCGAGGTAGTAGAGGCGTGAGGAAGACCGCCGAACCGTGGCTAATAGGCGACGGCTCGGGTCGAAGATGCGTAGAATGCCGGCGAAGATGTTGATGCGGCAACCGGTCTCATCTAGCTGCCCCAAGCTGATGATGCTAGCCTTCAGGCGCGGGATGTAGTACACCCCGGTGAGCGTTCGGTGTTCGCCGTTCTTGCAGACGAAGATGATATTGCCGCGCCCCTCGATGCGGGTGATGGAGCCATCGCCGAACTTGACGGTGCCTGTTGTCTGGGTGTCCAGTTCGGAGAAGAGGTGCTTGCCGCCGGTCATGTGGTTCGTGCCCGTCTCAATGGATGGTAACTTCCTGCCGCGACCGCCTCCATTGCGACCGCCGCGTCCGCGCGGTCTCTGATTAGAGCCGCGCCCGCTGCTGGAGTTGGAGCCGTCGCGGACCTTCAGTCGAGCCATCCACTCCTCCTCTGTGAGAAGCAGACGACCCTCATTGTCCTTCTGGACCTTGGCTCGGTGATGTTGCTCGACGGCTCGGAGGTGGCCGGCGATGATTTCGATTGAGGTGTTGTCGAGGTCGACCAGTGTCTCGATGGAGATGGCGACTTGTTCCAGCTTGTCAGGGACGACGTGGAGCATTTTTTTGATGATCTCCTTGTCGGAGATGTCGTCGCCGAGGACGCGCAGCTGGTTGGCCAGGTTGGTGATGCGCAGCGTGAAGTCTTCAACCGTCTCGCCAGTCTTGAACGTGATGTCGTTGAACTCTTGGCGAAGCTTCTCGGCGTTGGCCTCCTTGACCCGATCCGCCCCAACCCGCATGCTCTGGATCGCAAGCCAGGCGTCTCTGGCCGTCTCCTTGACAGCCAGGCCTGCCTGCATTTCCTGCGGAACTGCTCGGAGGAGGGCGGCGAGTGCAGTCCGATCCTCGCGGTAGTCGCCGTCTCCTGTCTCGATGACGTCCCATAGTCCAGCCGCCTGCAGGTTGACGCGCATCACCAGGGACCAGTCGGTGTAGTTGGTGCGTGTTAGCATGGGGTAGACGATGCCAGTGTTTGACTTCTCGACGACGCGCTCGATGACTACGTCCCGAGCGCCATTACGGTGACGCGGTCGACGTGGAGGCGGTGAGGGCGACGCACGGCGGTGGCGACGCAGCGGAGACAGACGACCTTGCCCGAGGTCGGGAGCGGAGGCGCGCGACATGATCGTGGATCGTGCTTCTAACCGCTCTGGTACCAAATGTTGGAATTAGCCGGAGTAGAAACGCCGGTGAACTCCTAAAACTGAACACTCGTGAAGGTGGAAGAAGAATTTGAGCTGCGAAAGTGGCAGCATTTTCATTGCTATTTAAAGGGAAAAAAAATACAAGGGAAGCAGCCGAAGAGGCTGCAAAACGTGCAATTTAAGCACAGCCACTAAATGACCATGCCCACTAACTTGAATGGTAAATGCAACTAAATTAAGATCCAAAAAATAAGTGACCGTGTGATGAAATATGAAACAATAACTGCACAATCACAACTTGACGACATGGTTAATAAGAGAAACCAAGCAAAAGATATGATAACATGCTTACCCATGTGTGAACCGAACTTTTAATCGACGAACTCGAAGAAATCAATGGGAAAAGCCCTTTGAAAATCTCATGGAACCCTCTCCCTCTGTGGGGTGGATTCTTCATTGATTTGTCTTTAATCAGTTGACATTACTATATTATCATATAGAAAATAAGTTAAAATCGCAATTTTATACTCCTAGTTGCATTTAGTCAAACTCAACCTTTGATCTGATCAATCCTGCCGCAAATACTGAAGTTACCTGAATGCTTGAAACACTTTACTTACGGCATCCCTTCAAGAATCACGAGGATGATCTCAGATTTACTGCAAGGATAACGACAATGATCATGTGCAGACCAATCAGCTTGACTAAGGAAGACTCCTCTCTCTCTCTCTCTCTCTCTCTCTCTCTCTCTCTCTCCCCTTTGAGATCAATCATCTTGTCTGCAATCAACCAAAAAACTTCTGTCACGGAAAAAAAACTACGAGGTTTTTTATTTCCAGTGGTTTTTGTTAGGAAGCAAATGAGTCAACAAACAAAAAGGATTAAGCAAGAGTATTTTCAAAGATTTGAACAAGTAAACAATTAACACTTATCCTTAGCAAGCCAAAAGAATAGGTATCCCTTCGATAAGATAAGACCAGAAAATTCTGTTGCAAATATGTTCGACTGGAATACCTATGAGAAGAGAAGGAGACAACAACATTTGATTTCCAGCCTGTTCCCCCGAATTATATGAATTTCAACCTATTCCTCTCGAACTATATAAATTCTAGCAGATTCCCCCCACCCTCTCCCAAACTATATAAACTATAACCTACTTTCCCCCGAACTATATAACCTATAGCTTATTCCTCCGAACTATATAAACTCTAGCATATTCCACCGAATTATATGATTTCTCTAAAAGTAACATATTTCTTTAATTTTAATTTTTAATGTATTATTAAATTTTTTATATTACAAAATATTAAAATAAAAATATTTTAAATTCTAACAATTACAAAATATTCTATATGATTTCTCTAATAATAACATAATTTTAACATAACCATATTTCACCCAATTTTTACTCGATTTCACCGAATTTCAACCCGATTTAACCGAATTTTCACTCTATTTCACTCAAATTTAACACGTTTCACCCAATTTGACCCAATTTTTACTCGATTTCACCGAATTTCAACCCGATTTAACCGAATTTTCACTCTATTTCACTCAAATTTAACACGTTTCACCCAATTTGACCCAATTTTTATTCGATTTCACCGAATTTCAACCCGGTTTAATAGAGTTTTCACTTTATTTCACTCAAATTTAACACAATTTTACCAAAATTTGACACAATTTCACCAAATTTTGACACAATTTCACCAAAATTTAACTCGATTTCACCGAATTTCAACTCGATTTAACCGAATTTTAAATCTATTTCACTCATATTTAATCCGATTTCACCCAATTTCACCAAAATTTAACTCGATTTCACCTAGATTTTACTCGATTTCACCGAATTTCAACCCGATTTAAACGAATTTTAACTCCATTTCACTCATATTTAATCTGATTTCACTCAATTTCACCAAAATTTAACTCAATTTCACCTAGATTTTACTCGATTTCACCGAATTTCAACCCAATTTCACCGAATCTAAACCCCGATTTCACCCAATTTTAATCCTATTTCCCCTAATCTTTATTCAGTTACACCCAAATTTAACCTGATTTCACCCGATTTAATATTATTTAACCCAATGTTAACCCAATTTCACTAAAATTTAACCCGATTTCACCTAATTTTAATTCGGTAAAAATTGGGTGAAATCGGGTTAAAATTGAGCGAATATATTTAGAATTTGGTTAAATTGGGTTGAACTTCGATGAAATCGAGTTAAATTTGGGTGAAATTAGGTGAAATCGAATTAAATATAAGTGAAATAGAGTTAAACTTCGATGAAATTAGGTGAAATTGGGTTAAAATTGGGTGAAATCGGGTTAAAATTGAGTGAATATATTTAAAATTTGGTTAAATCAGGCTAAATTTGAGTGAAATAGAGTTAAAATTCGGTTAAATCGGGTTGAAATTCGGTGAAATCGAGTAAAATTTGGGTGAAATT